>CM075977.1:208517935-208824967 GCA_038087875.1 Malacoraja senta | reverse complement strand
GGGACTATCCCAACATTTAAGAAACAGTTAGACAGGTACATGGATACCTGTACATGGACAGGTACATAGACATGGTACATGGATAGGACAGGTTTGGAGGGATATCCAAACGCGGGCAGGTTGGATTTGTGTAGCTGGAACATGTTGGCCGTGTGGGCAAGTTGGGCTGAAGGGCCTGTTTTCACACTGTATCACTGTACGATTCTGTCTTCTTAATATAGAAGTGATATGGATAGTGCACGGTGAAAAGGCCAACTTTTCCATAAAGCCTTGAAGTGTAGTAAACTGTGAAGGGATATTAATAGACTTGGACCTTGAGTGGTAAGGTGTTGCTCTACCTTACAGATGCAGGAGCCCAAGTCCAATATTGCCCTCATGTCAGGTCTATGTGGAATTTGGATTATTTTGGATTCTTCCACGAGCACGTCCCAATCCTGCTACCTCTATCACTAGTGAGGACATAACTGGCTGCTCATTGGAATGCTGCCATCTCAGATTCCTTCCAACATTCTGAAGACATAAGGAACTGCAGATGCTGGTTTACAAGAAAAGGCACAAAGTGCTGGAGTAACTCAGCAGGTCAGGTAGCATTTCTGGAGAACATGGATAGGTGATGTTTTGGGTCATGGCCCTTCATTCTGCATCCTGATATACATCAGAACTTCATTGTCAATTAATCTAAAGCCTAGAGTCCCCTATCCGACAACAATATGGAAATATCTGCACAAGAAAGATGCACCACAATCTTTTCAAACACTATTTACCGCAGGCAAAAATATTGCCAACATCAAAAAATAAGCTGCAAATATCTATGATCCATGCCTGCCGGGGATAATGAGCTCAAGATGATTGGTGACAGACTTATTGGCAAACAGAGTGACCAGCTGGAATTTGCAAAACCTATTACATTTCTAGGTCTTGTTCAAAATTAGATTTTTATGCCAATTCATTCGACCTTCTAAGCCACCACAGCAAAGAGATCTACAAACATCCTAAGCTGTCCTTCAAAATGTGTAGAAAGTCAGGATGAAATGGTTCAAGTAATCTTTTCACCCAGACAATAAAAGTCAAAAAGTGTATTTCACTCAATGTTACTTCATAACAAATAATTGGTTGCATGCAATAAATAGATTGTTTTGCAACCTATTTGACAACATAATCAAATTGATCTTACTAAATAATTGCAGCAATGCATTACTAACCCAAACGTCTTTCTTTATGGAGGTACATATCTCATTATTATACAGATGAGCAGAGAGCAACATCACAAGATCATTTTGCATATTTTGCCTGGTGAGTTGTCACCAGCTGGCATTCATTCTTACTCTATTAGATCGTGTAACCCCCCTCCCTCACCTCTATCCAAAGACCCCAGCAGACCTTCCAGGTGTGAATGAGATTCACGTGCATCTCTTCAAACTTCATCTACTGCTTCCGCTGTTCCCAAATTGGCCTCCTCCACATTGGCGAGACCAAGCGTAGACTTGGCGACCGTTTCGATGAATACTTGCTCAGCCCTGCTGGATCTGTCAGTTGTTAACCATGTTATCTCCGCTTCCCATTTCCATACCGACCTTTCTGTCATGGACCCCATCCATCACCAGAGTAAGGTCACATGCAAAATGAACAACAGCACATGTTCCACTTGGGTAGCTTGCAACCCAATGGTATGAACATTGAATTCGCCAATTTTAAGTATTTTTGAGTATTAGAGATACAGCGTGGAAACAGGCCATTCAACCCACCTAGTCCACTCCAATCAATGATCACCCCTACACTAGTTCTATCCTATGCGCTAGAGACAATTAACAAAAGCCAATTAACCTACAAACCTGCACATCGTTAGAATGTGGGAGGAAACCAGAGCACTCGGAGAAAACCAACGCAGTCCCAGGGATAACGTACAAACTCCGTACAGGCAGCATCTGTAGTCAGGATCGAACCCGGGTCTCTGGTGCTATTTGGCAGCAACTCTATCGCTGCGCCACTGTGCTGCCCAAAGTGAGAGAGAGAGAGAGAGAGAGAGAGAGAGACCGATAAAGTGAGAAAAAGAGAAAGAGATAGGGAGAGAGTAAGAGGGAGAGGGCGTCATGATTCCAGCAGCTTCAGTTTTTTATCTCTCCATGTTACTTCCATTGCTATTCAAAACAATCATATTGTATTTATTGTATTATAAAGAATAGCTATCTCTTAATGACTAAAGAACATGGACTCCAGTCTGTAGTTAGGATAATGATAACAACTGAGGAATACTTTGAACAATCTCAAGCACTGGTACACTATTGCCGCCAGGGGGCACGGTGACGCAGCGGTAGAGTTGCTGCCTTACAGCGCTTGCAGTGCTGGAGACCTCGGTTCGATCCCGACTGCGGGTGCTGTCTGTACGGAGTTTGTACGTTCTCCCCGTGACCACGTGTGTTTTCTCTGAGATATTCAGTTTCCTCCCACACTCCAAAGACATACAGGTTTGTAGGTTAATTAGCTTGGTATAAATGTAAATTGTCCCTAGTGTGTGTAGGATATTGTGAATGTGCGGGGATCACTGGTCGGTGCGAACTCGGTGGGCCGAAGTGCCTGTTTCTGTGTTGTATCTCCAAATTAAACTAAACTAAACTATTGCCAGTGGTCCTTAAGCTTACCACAACTCTCAATTCTCTTCAAACAGCGGAAATTTCAAAGATCACCCAAAGTTTAATTTACTGTTCTTGGGTGGATGAAAGCTGTGGCCTATTCATCATTTACAAAAGCAAACTTTCCCTTACATTCTGAGTGGCCAACAATGACTGTGGAATTAGGGCGGCACAGTGGTGCAGTGGTAGAGTTGCTGCTTTATAGCGCAGAGACCCGGGTTTGATCCTGACTACGGGTGCTGTCTGTACAGAGATTTTACGGTCTCCCTGCGATCGTGTGGCTTTTCTCCTGGTGCTCCGGTTTCCTCCCACATCTCAAATACATACAGGTTTGTAGGTTCACTGACGTTGGTTAAAAAAGTGTACTAAGCCAATTAACCTACAAACCTTTATGTCTTTGGAGTGTGGGAGGAAACCGAAGATCCCGGAGGAAACCGAAGATCCCGGAGAAAACCCACGCGGTCACGGGGAGAACGTACAAACTCCGTAAAGACAGCACCCATAGTCGAGATCGAACCCGGGTCTCTGAGGCTGTAAGCGCTGTAATGCCCCAGTCCCACTTAGGAAACCTGAACGGAAACCTCTGGAGACTTTGTGCCCCACCCAAGGTTTCCGTGCGGTTCCCGGAGGTTTTTATCAGTCTCCCTAATGGTCGAAAGTGGCTTCTGCTTCTTCTATGTTCCGGCGATTATTTCAAAAAATTCAAAACTGGCCGCGACTAAAAATAGGTTGCCGTTTTAAAAATCGGTAATTTTTTAGTCGAAGCCGGTTGCGATGCTAGTTGAAGGTGGTTGCCGGAGGTTGCAGGTAGTGGAAGGTAAGACCTTTTTTTCACCCAGTTTTATTCCACCAGGGAGGTCTTACCGTCCACTACCTGCAACCTCCGGCAACCATTCTACCGCTGTGCCATTGCCTGCACATGAGAAGGGAAGATGCTGGGGATCAAAAAGGTTAAAGTGACAAAACTCCTGAAGCTTCTGCTACATTGATCTAAGCTTCGGGTCTGCGTTTAAGGTGGTAAAATATCAGCTATAATACCTCTGCAATTCCCCACCTTACAATAAAGAAAACCTACATCATCTTTTCCACACAGTGGACAGCACAGTGGCACCGCAGTAGAGTTGCTGACTGTATGGAGTACCATCCTACACCAGGGACAATTTGTTGTCTGTATGGAGTATGTACGTTCTCCCTGTGACCGCATGGCTTTTCCCCAGGTGTTCCGGTTTCCTCCCACACTCCAAAGACATACAGGTTTGTAGGTTAATTGGCTTTGGTAAAGATTGTTATTTGTCCCTAGTGTGTAGGATAATGCCAGTGTAGGAGGATCGCTGGTTAGTGTGGATTCGGTGGGCCAAAGCACCTGTTTCCACGCTGTACCTCTAAACTAAACTAAATTAATTACACTAGGAATCTCAATGTAAAATATTGAGACCTTTATTTCAACTCATTGTTTGTGATTGGCTTCTGTTAATTACCCCAAGTGTGTAGGATGGGAAACTGGAATAACATGGAACCAGTGTACAGGTGATCAATGGTCGGCACAGGCTCGGTGGGCCTAAGGTCCTGTTTCCTTACTGTATCACTAAACTAAACTAAAAAACTAATTACACAAGGATTTTCAAGGTTAAATGCAGAGACTTTTATTTCAACTCAGTGTTTTTGTGATTGCCATTGCATTATAATCAGGCATTTACTTTTGTGTGGCCTGTGTACAATATTTAACCCATGGCTGTTTATGTGATCACAATGTTAAAGTGTAGTGTACTAGGTGGCTGCAGGGTTTCAATTTACGTCAACTGCAATTCAGGTGACCTTGTGGTTCTCGGAACTGCTGCACATGATTCAGTTCACAGCTGCTGCAGCTCGTGCCGACCTTGTTGAAGATCCTCCTCTCGCTTGCTTAGCATAGAGGATGGGGAAGATGTGGCACTGTTGAGATACAACAGCTTCACTGCTGCTGCACATGGTTAGTTGCTAGGCAATCGCACAGCACACCCACTAGTTTCTGAAAGAGCAGCTACAACGGGCTGGATCTCTGCAGATAAAGCAATCTTTCTGCTGAGAACTATTGCTATTCAGTTACTTAAACTAGTCTGTGCCCGACAATAAGGTGACCGGTTGAAAAATTTGGATAGCAATGGAGAGGTAATTTATTTGGTTTAAAAATTACATTATTTTTGTTGTAAATTAATTTTACATATCATACGGTCATTTACAGTTAAATTTACTTTTCTTATTTTAAAATATTTTTAATTGCCATTTGTCATTTAGTTCAAGTATAATAGTCACAATATTCCATTTCTCTAAACGTCAAAGTGATTTAACATCCATTAAAACTCACTGATGCTTATACCATTGGCGATGTGCCCAGCTTTGCTAGATGTCAAAGGGTGTCAGGAATATTTCAGGGATGGGCTTTCTCATTGCACTTCTAATCCTTCTATTGGTGTCCACACTAAACCATTAGGCTTCAGGATGGTTTGGATCAGTACGGTAAACCTTCTGCATTCAGCAAAGGTGATGATGGGCCTGGGAGGACAGTGAGCTACCATTCTATACAGGGTGAGATCTGGCCAAATGTCTCTGAACTTCTGTCCTCAGGTGTTCTCAGTCTAATGTCTTTCAATCTAAACAATTACATAGATTTGAATCTATGGCAACCTGCACACTTTTTGGTAATCTCAGGGTTGACTTCTCATTAAAAAGCAACCAACTAAAATACAGCTTTCCATTCCTTGAAGCAAATGGAAAGCACCTAATCACGCAACATTTCAATATTTCCATGAGCATTCAGAACCCATTAAAATTCACTTTTTTTTTCGGTAAGGAGAAACAATGGAATCCCAGATTTTAAGTGTTGCGCTAAAATAATTTATTGCAATGAGAATGCATTGGTACATAAACAGGCAATAATTCAAAGTGTAGTTACATTTAATATTCCGTCCTATGGGAAGAAAATACAAAAATGTGCAGGTGTTTGCACTGGTGGAAAATACACATAATCAACACTCTGCTTCCTGAGGAGACTGAGGAAACTCGGCATGTCTCCAACGACTCTTACAAACCTCCACAGAATGCACCTTAGAAAGCATCCTGTTGTGTTGCATCACAGTTTGGTTCAGGAATAGCTCTGGCCAAGACCGCAAGAAATTGCAGAGTTATAGATGTAGCCCAGTCCATCACAAAGGCCAAACTTTCCACCATTGACTCCATCTGTACTTCACGCCGTCTCGGTAAAGCAGCCAACATAATCAAAGACTTGTCTCATAAGCGTAGGCATAGAAAATAGGTGCAGGAGTAGGCCATTTGGCCCCGAGCCAGCACCGCCATTCAATATGGTCATGGCTGATCATCCTAAATCAGTACCCTGTTCCTGCTTTCTCCCCATTCCGTTAGCCCGAAGAGCTAAATCTAACTCTACCTCACACCCCAGTCATTATTTCTTCTCCCTGTTCCTGTCTAGCAGAAGGTACAGAAGCTTGAAAGTGTGCACTCAGGAATAGCTTTCCCCTCTATTATCATCCTTTTGAAATGTGTTTCAATAAGCAAGGGTACTGTCTGATTCATCTCCACCCCACTGTGGACATTGGACATTGTATATGAAACTAATGCATTAGAATGCTGAGAACTAAATTCTGCACTCAGTACCTTCCCCTTTGTTCTACTCTATTGTACTTACATTTGACTTGATTGTATTTATGTATAGTATATCTGATCTGTTTGAATAGCATCCACAATAAAGCTTTTCACTGTACCTTGGTACACGTGACAATAATAAACCTAAACCTAATATCCCTGACCATAAATGTCCCTGTTCTCAAAGAGACACGTTGCTCATATATTGAATAGTATGATGTGACTCAAGAGATGAATTTGGTGTTGCTACAAGGTTTTAGACTAAAATCACAGCACAAATTAAGCCAAATCAGAATTTAATCAGGAGTTGGATAGGATTGATACCACAAAGAAGATTTCCAATGTGTTTTGGATAATTTTACATATTGATATTCATGTGTGGTGGCATTTAGACCTGCGCATTAAATTCTTCCTTTCATGTAGACTGAATTGCATGTAACTTTCCCCAGGTGAATGATGATGGAAATCATGATGAAATACGGGCGGCATGGTGGCGCAGCGGTAGATTTGCTACCTTACTGCGCCAGAAACCCGGGTTTGATCCTGACTATGGATACTGTCTGTACGGAGTTTGTACGTTCTCCTCGTGACCCCGTGGGTTTTCACCATGTGCTCCGGTTTCTTCTCACACTCCAAAGACGCACAGGTTTGTAGGTTGGTTGGCTTTGGTAAACATTGTAAATTGTTCTTAGTGTGTAGTGTGTGCTAGTGTAGCGGGGATCGCTGGGTGGCGCAGACTCGGTGGGCTGAAAGGGCTGTTTCTGTGCTGTATCTCTAAACTAAATTAACTAAATTAAAGGAAATTTTAGAGGCCAATTAAACTACAAACCCACATGTGTTTGGGATGTGGGAGGAAACTGGAGCACCTATCAACACTTATGGCTGATCTCTGTCTTCTAATCCCATTTTTCTGCCTTCTCCCCATAAATCTTGACATCCGTTCTAATCAAGAACTTGTCTATCTCTGACTTTTAAATATTCCATGACGGCCTCCACAGCCCTCTGTGGCAATGAGTTCCACAGCTACGCCACACTCTGATGAAAGAAGTTTCTCCTAATCCTCGGGACCTCTGGGTGATGAATGACATCCCTATCCAGTAGATGCTTTGCTATCATCTCTAGTTGCAGGGGCAGGCTGTTTAATTTACCACTTGTAAGCTTTGCTAACCAATTGGAATTGGAACGTTTTCTGCTTTAAGAGCTTTAAATAGCCATGGTTTGCAAACAGACGCAGCAGGGAATTATGAATTGGAAAGCTAAACAAAAAAAGTCTGGTTTGTCGGCCCTGAATGAAGAAGGCAGGGTGAGTAAATGCTGTTTACAGAGATCGATATAGGTGCAGATCAGGAAGGAAGTGGTTGACCTGATTAAGTTGCTCAAGTACCTGGTCCAAGTGGCTGTATCCTGATTTTGTGCTGAATGATAATTTTAATAAGTAGAAGCTTGTTCTGCTCTATCCTGCCATCGTAAACAAATCAGCACTCTGATTATTCTGTGTAAAATATATCACGAAATATCCACAAATAAAATAAATTGAAGATGTGTACTGTTTATATACATCCACATGAACAGACTAATGGCTTAGACATTGCCAGCATCTCAATACTTCCCCATTACACTCATCATCCGACATACCAAGTCGGAACTGTACTATTTTTAGATTGGAATATACAGTATAAGTGACAGCCTGTTTCTGTTTTCTTTGGATGTGGATGACACTGTCATAGTAATATAACACCTGCCAATAGTTATATAAATGATTTAAGAGTTGACATACATTATGGAGGGGTGGCAAATGTAGCTCAGTTCAAGTACTTCAATTGAAACCCATTGAATCTTTTTACAGTTATATTAGGACAAATTAGCAGACAGCTGGTCATTTTTAGATTTTTATATAATCTATTTAGAATAAAAATTTGGTATTAAAATATTCAGTTTTTAATTAAATTTTCAATGTGATAAAACTTAATTTTGAGACAAAAATTATGACTCATGCATGATTTACAACACTTATGAATTATTACAAAACTAAGTTACTTTTTAAGTAATTTATCCAAGGAAAGCTAGTGATATATAATGTAATGACATTCCATTCATATTTGTAAGAATCATAATTTCTTAAGGAGCTCGGCCAAAGCAAAAGAAGGAGCCTCAGTTACATCTTCCTGCATCTTGTGGTTTATTCAGGTTTAGTTTAGTTTAGTTTAGTTTAGCGATACAGCGTGGAAACAGGCCCTTCAGCGCACCAAGTCTGTGCCAACCAGTGATCCCGTACACTAGCACTATCATACACACTAGGACAATTTATAACTTTTTACCAAAGCTAATTAACCTACAAACCTGTACGTCTTTGGAGTGTGGGAAGAAAATGGAGCACCTGGGGAAAACCCATGCGGTCACGAGGAGAACGTAAACAACTCCATACAACCAGTACCCATAGTCAGGATCAAACCCGGGTTTCAGGCGCAGAAAGGTAGCAACTCTACCACTGCACCAGAGTTGCTCCAGGGCTTTAGTTTGCTCCATTTCATCTCCAGTTTTAGTTTAGAGATACATTATTGAAACAGAACCTTTGGCCCACAGAGTCCATGCCGACCACTGATTATCTAGTTCTGGTATAACACTTTCTCATCCACTCCCTGCACAGGATGGCATAGTGGTTTCCTTACAGCTCCAGACATCCAGGTTCAATCCTGACACATGTGTTGTCTCTATGGAGTTTGTACATTATACCCGTATCCACATGAGGCTGGGACTATCCCAATGTTTAAGAAACAGTTAGACAGGGACATGGATAGGACAGGTATGGAGGGATATGGGCCAAATGCAGGCAGGTGGGTCTAGTGTTGCTGTGACATGTTGGCCGGCATGGGCAAGTTTTCACGCTGTATGACCCTATGACTCTATGATAGGAAAGGTAGTTTCTAGCTGACGATACCTGACTGCGGAAAAGATTTGGTGAAAAGATTTAAGAAACAGTTAGACAGGTACATGGATAGGACAGGTTTGGTGGGATATCGACCAAACGCAGGCAGGTGGGGCTAATGTAGCTGGGACATGTTGGCTGGTATGGATAAGTTGGGCCAAAGGGCCTGTTTCTATACTGTATCACTCTATGACTTTATGACTATTATCTGCAAATGCAAACCATGATCTCTGCAAAACGTATAAACCGATGCACAATAAACTAATGGAAGTAATTATATAGGAACACATGTGTGTGGAGGACTATGAGTTGCTTCAACAAATAAATATGCTTGTATATTATTGGTGTTTCATCAAAAACAAGAATCAACTGAACAATGTGAGTAATGAGAAACTGCCCTCCGTTACTATCAAAATACTGTGAGTGAATTTATTTCTTCCTATTCTAAGATTTGCAGTTACATTGGTTTCATATTAGTAGTGGATAGGAATCTTCTGTCAGTAAAAGAGACATATTTATTCCTTCTTGTGTGATATATTTTGCAAAATCATCACACTCCTATTTAAAAGAATGCAGGTGCTTTTTTAATATTTGTACACTGCATATGTAATCTTTAAATGTACGCACCGATCCAACCTCAACTCCCCCGGGTTTTTCAAACACCCAGAGCTGGACAAGCAGATTATTCATAGATTTTAAAATAAAAACTGTTTGCAAGAGCGACTCTGGGACAGTAAAACCAGCATCTATTGATAATTGATCATTAAATGAGGGGAAAATAAATTGATCATTAAATGAGGGGAAAATAAATTAAATTGGCATGATGACAAGTAGAAATGTTGCACGTGTGCCAAAAGCTACATTCTGGAAACCTTCAAGTTCAAAATTATCATCAGATGTGTTGAACAGATGAGCATGAAATTAACTGTGATCGGAGTTCTATTAATAACTCTCATCTTGAGCATAGGAAAAAAAAGGTGTATTATCTCTCAGAATATAACCTTGACATGCATAGGTTAACAACAATCCTGCTTTTCTCAATTATTTGTGGTCCTCGCATTGACTATCCACTAGACCGCCTCTTTCAGCATCAGGCTTTGCATATGACTTCCAAAAGTGAAAGCGTGTCCTCTAATACTCCAATAATTTCACTTTCATCATTTGCTCCCCTTCATCAATATGTTCGTCATTCTATCTAGTAGTTGTAACTTGCTTCTGAGACTAATTGGCCAATAGTTCGGGTAGATGCACAGAGTCTCTTGCCCAGAATAGGGGAATCGAGGACCAGAGGACATAGGTTCAAGGTGAAGGGGAAAAGATTTAATAGGAATCCGAGGGGTAACTTTTTCACACAAAGGGTGGTGGGTGCATGGAACAAGCTACCGGAGGAGGTAGTTGAGGCTGGGATTATCCCATCTATAAGAAACAGATAGACAGGTACATGGATAGGACTGGTTTGTAGGGATATGGACCAAGCGCAGGGAAGTGGGACTAGTGTAGCTGGGACATTGTTGGCCGGTGTTTGCAAGTTGGGCCGAAGGGCCTGTTTCCACACTGTAGCAGTTTATGACTCTATGACTCTATAATTGTTAGTTTATGTAGTTCTTTTATGATCAAAATGAACCATTTTTTTCGAACAGAGATGTAAAAGCTTGCAATGTTCTTGCCATATCACACAGTGCAGTTTCATATATTGATCCATCACTTTCATCTGCAAATATACTAATCTGCCAGGGTTGTACACAGCATTTTATAATGATGCAAACAGACTTGGCTTATTTTATGTAAACTGCATTTGTTCACAATATTAAAAAGATCAAAAGAACATAAAGTACCGGAGCAACTCAGCAAGTCAGGCAGCATATCTGGAGAACATGGATAAGTGACATTTCAGGTCAGACCTTTCTTCAGACTGATTGTAGGAGGGGAGATGAAGCCCAGTCCCACACCTCACTATATTAAACATTGTTTTTTGATTATGGATAACTGCAGATTGACGTTTCATTTTTAAGCTGATTGTGTATTTCTGTGCCATGACTAGCCAACAGACTGATCCACCACAGGAATCTGTCCACCAGTACTTCAATGTTTATCCTTAGGGTAGGGACCACAAGAGTAAATGTACTGACCCTATACTGCCAAAGTAAACCTAGCGCAGAGGAACCAGAGAATTGGCACTAATTGTGCCGGAAAACTATCTCCTGTGTGCATTCTCTTAGAGCGTGGCTTTGAGCTGGGAGAAATGATTAATAGGTTTCATGAACAACTTTATCTTTGAATTTAGTTCACCTGAGGTTAATTCCTTTTCATCACTTTTAATTGATTTGTACTGTGAAGCTGCACCCCAACTTTGGAAAGTTCTTCTGAATTTATTTGTGGAGTTTTGTCAGTATTTTTTGGTATTTTTCCAAAGCCGCCCATTAATTATATTAACCTGGAACTCTCACTTGGTCATTTCATTGCCAAATATATCAGTGTGTTCAAACTATTCAGTTTAGTTTAGTTTAGAGATACAGCGCGGAAACAGGCCCTTTGGCCCATCGAGTCCACGCCAACCAATGACTAACACTAATTTTTATTTTTACCAAGCCAATTAGCCTACAAACCTATACGTCTTTGGAGTGTGGTAGGAAATCGGAGCACCCGGAGAAAACCCACGCAGGTCACGGGGAGAAAGTACCAACTCCATATAGACAGCACTCGTTGTCAGGATTGAACCCGGCGCTATAAGGCAGCAACTACCGGTGCGCCACCACTGTGCCAACTCATTCCTTCTATTGCAGTAAAACTTTTACATGGAGCTATTTCTGACCAATAATGGCATATCAAGTCTTAATAAATTTGTTTTATTTTTTTCTTTGTTAAGAGTGATTCAGAGTTACGGGTCCAATTGATTTATTTCCAGCTACATCATGTTTAAAGTTAGTTAACAACCTGCATCCTACCCCACTCCAAATTAACATTGAGGTATTTCTACCATCAATGTCAAAACCTCAGCGGTACATTTGTAGAATAAGTTAAAACAAACACAAGCCATTTTCACACATGGAATATCATTGATGTCCTTTGTTGGTTCATGCAGTAAATTTCACAATTTATGACCCCATATAGCATTCTAGCAGATTTGCTCTCTGATGTGTGCCGTTTGATTAAAAATAGAAGTTCCATTTAATTTCAGACAAAGCAATCCAAGTCATAAATTAATAGAAAACCAAGGCTGCCAATTTTAGGGAGATCTTCAAAAGGAGACATTCAGCTGGTGGTTCTGAAGGGAACTGTGCTGCCTGGGTCAGCTTGTTCCTCAGTTCCAGGGCTAAGCATTGCAGCACAGAAATCAGGAATGCATTGGAGAGCAATCCGCCATAGGCAGCAAGTGTGCTCGATGGTGTTTGCCTTCATTTCCCCTCTGGCCCTTCAGCTTTACTTCAGTGATGATTAGAGTATGTACTACACCTCTTTTTAATGGGGTGACCCAACCTTGATTGCAATGGTAAGTGCACGCACTTATATCTTTTTCTTGGATGTACGTAATCTTAATGCCTTTAATTTCTGTCACTTAAATGTGTTAGAATAATAGTTTAGGTATTTACTTTGAGCAGGGTTTATACATGGCTGGTCATCCTTGCCACTTCAACCGTGGAAAAAAACTTTTAAAACTTATTGCGATATTCCCCGGGTTGGATCTCAGCGTCAGCCGTCCACGGTGAGTTGGAACTTGGGGGTTGCCCTCCTCAAGCCCAATTAGACTCACTGTAAAATGTGCAGTCACAGCTGTGCAAGCAGTGCAATTAAGCTGCCAGCATGGCAGAGGGCATGATCAACTTATTCTACAGTCATTTATTCTATCCCCCTCCCCGATGACTCTTGAGTGCTGAGCCTGATTGTTCATAACCTTGACATTATGCTTGAATTAGGAATGAGTTATTGACTCCATAACCATCAATGTGATGCTATACGTTGACTTTGACATCAACTTTTCCCTTGCCAGAGCTCATCTCCTGTTGAAATACTTGTCCATGCTTTTGTTACCTCTTGACTATTTTAACATATTCCACTTGGGAAGCTACCAACCCAACTGTATGGACGTGGAATTCTCCAATTTACAGTAACCTCAGACAACTCCCCCCACCCCCCACACTCCCTCCCTCACACCCCCTTGTTCCCCCCCCTCCCCTGTGCCCCACCAGGACTCGCACCTATTTCTGCCCTTCCCCTCTACCTACATTCCTTCCTTTGGCTTCACAATTCGCAACTCTTCATCCTTTTGTCTCATACCTTCTGTTTTTTTGTAAACCAGCACCTGCAGTTCCTTGTTTCTACATTTTAATTAGTCAGGTCTCCTGTATTGCACCATCAAGCTAAACTTTTCCAAAATTTTGCTGCCTATGCCTAATGCACGCTGTACCATTTATCAATCACTCCTTTGTTTCCTAACCTGCAGTGGCTCCCAGATAAACAGCTCCTCAATTTCTTTTTCAGATATTTCAATAGTCTTCTCCAGCTTTTCGGCTCCTCCCGTTCTGACCTCTTGTGTAACCCCAATTTTGGTTATTCCAATGAAAGGTGGATATCCCTCCAGCTCACGAAGATCATGACTCTGGAATTCCCCCTCTCCCTGCAAACCTCTCTTTATGCTCCTCTGTAAGCATATTTCATGATCTCCTTCAGATCTCCTTAGGCAATAACTAGTAATGAGGCTCACAAAAAAACATTACTAGGCTGCCATAAAAACTCATCGATTTCACTGAAATCCATTCAGGGGAGAAAATAAGCTTTCTCTTCGGACCTAGTCTTGCTTATCTTTTGTCCAGAGTCGCTCCACGTAGCTAACTCATAAAATACCCTCTGAAATTTGATAAGGTTCCTCATGGTAGGCTGCTCTAGAAGGTTAGATTACATGGGATACAAGGAGAGCTAGCCGACTGGATAGAGAATTGGCTTCATGGAGGGAAGCATTGGGTGATGGTGGAAAGTCGATTTTCAGACTGGTTAGCCTGTGACTAGTGGTGTGCCTCTGGGACTGGTGCTGGGCCCGTTGCTATTTGTGGTTTATATTAATGATTTGGATGAGAATATAGAAGGCATGAATGTAAGTTTGCAGATGACACTACAGTGGGTGGTATCATAGATAGTGAAGATGGTTATCAAAATTACAGCAGGCTCTTTATCAGCTGGGCAAATGGGCTGAGGAATGGTTAATGGAGTTGAATGCAGATAAAAGTTGCAAAGTCAAACCAGGGCAGGACCTTCAGTTTGGTCTCGTGTATATGGGACATCTTGGTGGGCCGAAGGGCCTGTTTCCATACTGTATGACTCTATGACTCTAAATGGTGCAGTGAACTGCTCTGTTGTCATCACTATTTCTCAGGGAGCAATTAGGGATGAACAACAAATTCTGGCCTTGAGAGTGATGCCCTGATACCAAAAATGAACACAGAAGTGACAGTTCCAAATTCTGTTTGATGAAGCACCTTAGTTTGTTTTTCTACATTAACGATGTTCAATAAAAGTAGGTTATTTTTGTTGGATCTTTTTCTGAATCTTGCAAGATCTTTTGCATTTCACTTTCCGACCTTCCCTCTTGTTTTAATTTTATTCTTGTTGTCCTCAGCTTTGATTATTCTGGCATGTTGGTCGATTGATGTGAGCAAAATGAAAACATTTAAATTGTAAAAATTAAAGATTATTCATGAACAGCAGTCAGTTCATTCCACAGGATCGATAAATTTTACTCCATCATACAAATGATAAAATGTACTCATGAAAATTTTTCTCCTTGACTCATTAAAGTTAACTAATTAAACTCCAGAGTGTTCATCTAATCCTGTATCCTATCTTACTAGCACTAGGCTGGTTGCCTTTAAAGTAAATCAGATCTATCTACCAGGCAGCTCCTGAGCAATCAAACATGCCACTGCAGTTAATTAAAAATGTGTTTTTTTATCTTCAGTTATTTTTATAACTTTCAGTCCTAAATATGTTTTCTTCGTTTTTCTGAATGTGCACTTTAACTAAGATTTCTACCCAAATCAAAAATAGGGCCTAAGTGAGGTTTTCTATCACAATATTTTCTATCGAAAGCCATAAAAGGCATAAATGAGAAACAATTTTCCTGACCCAAAATGTAACCCATACCTTTTTCTCCAGAGATGCTGCCTGACTCACTGGGTTACACCAACACTTTGTGTCTATCTTTGGTATAAACAAGCAATTGTAGTTTTTAAACTTAAGATTTTAGAGATACAATACAGAAACAAGTCCGCGCGAACACCCCGTACACTTCCCAGGAATTGAACAATAATCTGTGCCTAACTGAGAAAACAAAAACCTGTATAACTTTTACCATCTTTAATCAAAATTGGTGATCTTTCCCATCAGAGAGTTAAGTCTCCTACTAATATGCACTTATTTGGTAGAACTTCCGATAACTAAAACTTTTATAAGTACTTATATTAATAGCAACCTATGAGAGAGCATTTTGTTATGAACCTGGTGGTAGAAGAACCATCTAGCCAACACTTCTATCCTGGAATGATGCTGAATTTCGTAAGTGTTGTTACGTCTGCACTCATTCACTGAAGTTCTGATAATCATATTTGAAACTGAGTGCATAGATTTCCAGAGAAGATTGAGTAAGAACATCCATTTGATATTTTTGGATGAAAACTTTTTCAAACACTTCAAAGCTATGCACTCCATAGATAGGATATTCATAGAAGTCCATACTCCTAATAAGTATAGTGTAGGAAGGAACTTCAGATGCTGGTTTACACCAAAGATAGATACAAAATGCTGGAGAACCTTAGCGGGACAGGCTGCATCTGGTTAGAAGGAATGGGTGAAGTTTCGGGTCGAGATTCCTTCCATCCAGAGATGCTGCCTGTCCCACTGAGTTACTCCAGCATTTTGTGCCTAACAAGTATATGTTTGTCTTCCATTATTCCCAACTCAACATAGTAGGTCCACACAGCTTTATCTTCATGTCAGTTCCAGACATAGGCTGGCATTTTTTATGGAATAACAAAGAACTGCAGTTGCTGATTTATACCAAAGATAGACAATGAATCAGTCTAAAGAGGGTTCCGACCCAACATATTACCTATCCATGTTCCTCAGGGATGCTGCCTATTCTGTTTAGTTAGTGACTCCAACATTTTGGGTCAATCTCTGATGTTTTTAATGATTGGTATTCAACTATTTGTAAGGTTTGCCAGATTAATATTGGTACCACCAAGAAACAAATCACATTTTGGAAAATTGGACACATACTGCTGGACTGCATGCTAACAGGCAAAGATCATATGATGTACCAATGGTGCCTCATTTGCATGCTGCCAACGATTAAGTTTTATTTTACGCTGAAGTTGTGAATTTTAAATGTCGCTGTTCAAATAAACAATCTTGAAAATGTGCTGTCTGTTGCGAAGTTAGCAATGTGCATGGAGTTAGGAATGGACGTACTGACATGGAGTATTTTGAAACAAATGCATTGATCTCAATTTCTCCTGGGGTCTATTCCACTGCAAAGCACACACTTTGTAAGTAATCAAGATGTTTTATTCTATCAGATACATCTGATACATGCGACTTATTATTTTGTTTTATAACATATTTGTAGAAAAACGTATAACTATGCTCTACGCAAATTTTGAAAAGTGAAAGCATGGTGAACTGATAACATGCAAAATGAATGGTCAATCAGAAAGATAGGTCAACATTTGTAAAAATTGTAAAAATGCTGCACAATTGGTATATTCATTTTCTGCAAACAATTCTGTGGACCACTCCAGCTCTATAACACTTCTAGTGTAGACGTGGGTTCCCCACAGACAACATTAGTTTAGTTTAGTTTAGTTTAGTTTAGTTTATTGTCACATGTACCTAAGTACAGTGAAAAGCTTTTGTTGCATGCTATCCAGCCAGCGGATAGATGATACATGATTACAATCGAGCCATTCACAATGTACAGATACATGACAAGGGAATACTGTCTAGTGCAAGATGACTTCAGTAAAGTCTGATCAAAGATAGTATGAGGGTCACCAATAAGCCATCATTAACCTATCATGAAAGGGTGGTTGAAGAACATGGCATGGGACCAGGAATAAAATGGTGTCTGCAAAATTTGGCTTCTGCTTTAAACAGAGGGATCATACAGTCATGCATGGACATATTAGGGTAGCTGACCAAAAGATTGGCCAACATGTCATTGGATGTGGAGAGAATGTTTCCACTAGTAGGAGAGTCTTGGACCAGAGGCCGTAGCCTCAGAATAAAAGGACCTTTAGAAAGATGAGGAGGAATTTCTTTAGTCAGAGGGTGGTGAATATGTGGAATTCATTGCCGCAGAAGGATATGGAGGCCAAGTCAATGGATATTTTTAAGGTGGAGATTGATAGATTCTTGATTAGTATGGCTGTCAGGTATTATGGGGGGAAGGCAGCACGGTGGTGCAGCAGTAGAGTTGCTGCCTTACAGCGCTTGCAGTGCTTGAAATATGGGTTCAATCCTGAGTACGGGTGCTGTCTGTACAGAGTTTGTAAATTCTCCCCATGACCGTGTGAGTTTTCTCCGAGATCTTCGGTTTCCTCTAAAGACGTACAGGTTTGTAGGTAAATTGACATGGTAAAAGTGTAAATTGTCCCTAGTATGTGTAGGATAGTGTTAATGTGCGGGGGTTGCTGGTCGGTGCAGACTCAGTGGGCTGAAGGGCCTGTTTCCACGCTGTATCTCTAAGCTAAATTAAACTAAAGGCAGGGTAATGGGGTTGAGAGGGAAATATAGATCAGGCACGATTCAATGGCGGAGTAGACATGATGGGCCAGATGGTCTAATTCTGCTCCTATAACTCCTGAACTTATGAAGATGGGCACCTTAAAAGAGTGGAGAGGTTCAGTAAAGGCATAGACCTCAGGTGAATGTTGAAATGCTGCCAACAGTACTGGGAGACAAATCAGTGAAGTACAAGAGGACAGAGCAGCGCAGACATGGAGGGATTTGAAAACAAAGATGAAACATATTCAATCTAGGAGTAGCTGATCTAGGAGATAATAATGGAGTTAGTATATGAGTAGCAGAATTTTAGATGGACTTTTAAGTTTACAGGCTTTACATGATGGAAAGCCAGGCTAGAATGAGTGGAGGCAATGAGGTGGATTCAGCAGTATTTGAAGTATTTGAAGGATCTTATAGAAACATATAAAATTCTTAAGGGATTTGACAGGCTAGATGCAGGAAAAATGTTCCCAATGTTGGGGGAGTCCAGAACCAGGGGTCACAGTTTAAGAATAAGGGGTAGGCCATTTAGGACTGAGATGAGGAGAAACTTTTTTACCCAGAGAGTTGTGAATCTGTGGAAATCTCTGCCACAGAAGGCAGTGGAGGCCAATTCACTGGATGTTTTCAAGAGAGTTATGGGCCTGTCCCAATTAGGCAATTTTTCAGCGGACGGCCGGCGACTGTCAAGTTGCCGGCAGTCGCCTGAAAAAACGGGAACTGGAACTATGACTGTCAGAGTGGAACACACAAACACATCGCAAAGGCTGGAGCCAGGGCAAGCAGGGGGGAGCGCTGTCTGAAATTCACACGGTGCAAAGCCAAGGTGATACAGACACACACCGCGATGAATAGGAAGGTTGGCACTGTAATTAAGACAGCTAGCACAGTACAGTGTGAGTCCTTTAAAAGAGGGGGGGAGGAGAAGGGGGGAGAAGGAGTGGAGACAACTTTTAAGAAGCCAGACAACTTTTAATAAGCCAGTGACACACAGCTGTGAAGTTTGGCGGACATTTAACATTACCGGTCGGTTATCCTTGGTTCTGAAAACTCCTGCTTCCGTTTTTTCCCCCCAATGAGCCAATGAAAATGACCGGTCAGCAAAGGCGATTAACTAAAACTACCTACGACTATCTCGACTACCCATAACTACATGGCGACCCCACTACAACTGCACCTGCATCTACAGGATTACCGATTATCTCCATGGCGACCAATTTTTGTTGAACATTTTGCAGCAACCATACTGAGGCCGAGACCAGTTCCCAGAATGTGGGAACTCCTCATGACCATGAAGGAGACTCACCCGAGACCACCACTGAACATGTGATGACAATGTGGTGAGCGCAGGGTCTCCTGCACTCGCCTAAAAAGTCACCTAATTGGGACAGGCCCATTAGATATTGCTCTTCAGGCTAAGGGAAATCAAGGGAAATGGTGGAAAGCAGGAATGGGGTACTGAATTTAGATGATCACCCATGCTGGCTCAGAGGGCCGAATGGCCTACTCCTGCACCTATTGTCTATGTTTCTATGTTTACAGTTGGAGCCAGGAAATATTACACAGGTGGAAAAAGCTAGAAGCCCGGGTTTGGGCCCGGCTGGGGACTCGTGCATCGGACGGAGGTGCCGGGCCTCGCGGTTCGGAGTCCGGGTCGGCGGAGAGGCCGATGGAGCCCGCGGCTGGGGCCCGGGTCGGCACCACGGAGGCGTGAAGTGGGGCGTCAACAGCGGTGAGGCCTCGGCAGCGGTGAAGCGGCGGCAGCAGTGAAGCCTCGTGACGATGGGGCCCTGGCGGTGGCGATACCATGAGGGAGGTGTGGGGAGAACAATGGAGGACCCAGCGTGGAGGGACTGCTATGGGGAGGGGGGGGGGGACAAAAGGAGGAGCCGGAGTGCTTTGTAGCTTTGTCAGGGCCACTATTTATATACATTGTGCATGCAAGCAAAGAATCTCACTGTGCCTAGTCACATGTGACAATAAAGTATTCCATCCAAATGGTTAATGTGGGTGAGGGGGAGAATATGCAGACAGAGGCTCAGCTCAGGATCAAATAGGATGTCCTGTTTTTGCAGTGTTTGGTTGAGTCTTGGAGGGGGATGGGATCGATTGTGTGGGAATAGAGTTTTTGGCAATGCCCAAAGATAATGTTTGTTCCTTTATATTTAACTAGAAGAAATTTCAGCTGACTGAGTACTGAGTGTCAGACGAGCAGCATGATAAATTGTAGGCGGAGGAAGGTTTGAGGGGGGGTGCTGGTGAGGCAGGGCTGGATGTCATTAGTGTACATGTGGAATCTGATGCCGTGTTTTCCGTCAATGTTGCCAAGGGGCAACGTAGATGAGAAATGGAGTCAAAAGGTTCTTTCAGCACAGCCATTAATCTATTCCTGCTCCTCAGACACTCCACCTGCTTAGTCAACTAAGGTAAATAACGTGGCAGCCAAGAGTGTGTCATCTGTAAAATATCAAAACTGGCTTAATGGTGTGTGTTAGCCTTTGACAGTACTATGTCATGTGACTGGCACACACTTCTGCGTATTCCATTGTATGAAGCTCCAACAAAGGGCGGCATGATGGTGCAGCGGTCGAGTTTCCGCCTCACAGCACCAGAGACCCAGGTTCGATCCTAACAACGGGTGCTGTTTTTACGGAGTTTGTACATTCTCCCTGTGACTGCATGGGTTTTCTCCGGGGTTCTCCAGCTTCCTCCTATACTCTAAAGACGTACAGGTTTGTAGGTTAATTGCCTTCTGTAAATTGTAAATTGTCCCTAGTGTGTAGAATAGTGCTAGTGTACGGGATGATTGCTGGTCGACAAGGACTCGGTGGGCCAAAGGACCTGTTTCCACATTGGATCTCTAATGTCTAAAGTCTAATACAAGACCACACCATCGGTAACTCCAGCAAACAAGCAGAGGTAGTCCAAATGAGACTAGTAGTCACTGTGATTACTTTAAAAGGAAAGAGACATTATTATGTCAAACCATTACCAACATTTCAGGAGGAAAATATCTGAAAATGTAACATCTCCAAGTTTGCAGATGACACAAAGCTGGGTGGCAGTGTGAGCTGCGAGGAGGATGTTATGAGGCTGGAGGGTGACTTGGATCGGTTGGGTGAATGGGCAGATGCATGGCAGATGCAGTATAATGTGGATCAATGTGAGGTTATCCACTTTGGTGGCAAGAACAAGAAGGTAGATTATTATCTGAATGGTGTCAGATTAGGAAAAGGGGAAGTGCAATGAGACCTGGGTGTGCTTGTACATCAGTCACTAAAAGTAAGCATGCAGGTACAGTAGGCAGTGAAGAAAGCAAATGGCATGTTGGCCTTTATAGGAGCAGGGAGGTCCTACTGCAGTTGTACCACACCTAGAGTATTGTGGTACAATACTGGCGAGACCACACCTGGAGTATTGTGTCCAATTTTGGTCTCCTAATTTGAGGAAGGACATTCTTGAGGGAGTGCAGCGTAGGGCTTACGGAATCAAGGGATATGGGGAGAAAGCAGGAATGGGGTACTGATTTTGGATGATCAGCCATGATCATATTGAATGGCCATGCTGGTTCAAAGGGCCAAATGGCCTACTGCACCTATTTTCTATGAATATTCAAATTTGACCTTTGTTCAATGAGCAGTAATTGCTTACCACATTTAGGTTGTATGTTATGGGGACCTGTGCTGATTTTTCATTGAAGAAAAGACACAAAGTGCTGAAGTAACTCAGCAAGTCAGGCAGTATCTCGGAAGAACGTGGATAGACGATGTTTAGAGTCGGGACCCTTCTTCAGCCCCACTAAGTTACTCCAGCTGTTTTTTTTGTTTTTTTAAACAAGCCCTGTAGTTCCTTCCTTCTTGTTTCTACTCTGATTATTCATTGGTCAGTTTTTGCTGATATTCTACTTTTCTTAGTCAAAAGGACACTCATCCTTCTGAGCCTGATCCACAACTCAAATAACACATGGTTGAGTAGGGAGGAGCTTCACATGCTGGTTTAAACCAAAACAGACACAAAAAGCTGGAGTAACTCAGCGGGTCTTGCAGCATCTCTGGAGAAAAGGAATCGGTGATGTTTTGGGTTGAGACCCAATTCCTTTCTCCAGATATGCTGCCTGACCCACTGAGTTACTCCAGCTTTTTGTGTCTAACTCATGGTTGAACTGTTTGTGACTTGCCATTGCTCCACATATGAGGATAGCATTACCAAATACAAATCTTTCAATTTTAGTTTTGAAATCTTGGATTGAATCATTGCTGTCATTCCTACGGGGGTTCCAGATGTATCTCCATGTACTGTTAGTGTTGCAGCCTCCAAAGGGAAAATAACAGAGGTAGTGCTATCAGCAGTCAATCCTTTATTAAAGGGAGTAACTCTCAACTAAACAGCTGCAGCTGGTACAGCAATACCATGCAGTACATTCAGTTCTTTAGATGACCCACATTGCTTTAGTTTAAGAAGGAACTGCAGATGCTGGAAAATTGAAGGTAGACAAAAATGCTGGAGAAGCTTTAGTTTAGTTTAGTTTAGAGATACAGCGCAGAAACAGGAAACAGTATACAGTCGACGCCGACCAGCGATTCCCACACACTAACACCATCCTACACACACTAGGGACAATTGAAGGCAGCTACAAAGCTTCAAGGTAGCCGGTGTGGAGGGGCCTGCAGGGGGTAGCCGCCGAGACGGCCCATTCTCGGTGGACCAGGTGACCGTGCCTGGAAGGGGGGAGCCCAACGAGCCGTCGCTGCTCGTCCCCTGAAGACCAGAGACCGAGAAGATGGGAGGTCATGTTGAGTATAGAAGTTGGGAGGTCATGTTGCAGTTGTATAAGACGTTGGTGAGATCGCAATTAGAGTATTGTGTTCAATTCTGGGCACCATGTTATAGAAAAGATATTGTCAAGCTTGAAAGGGTTCAGGGAAGATTTACGAGGATGTTGCCAGGACTAGAGGGTGTGAGCTATAGGGAGAGGTTGAGCAGGCTGGGACTATTCCTTGGAGAGCAGGTGGATGAGGGGTGATCTTATAGAGGTGTATAAAATCATGAGAGGAATAGATCGGGTAGATGCACAGAATCTTTTGCCCAGAGTAGGGGAATCCAGGACCAGAGGACACCGGTTCAAGGTGAAGGGTAAAAGATTTAATAGGAATTTGAGGGGTAACCTTTTCACACAAAGGGTGGTGGATGCATAGAACAAGCTGCCAGAGGAGGTCGTTGAGGCTGGGACTATCCCAATGTTTAAGAAATAGTTAGACAGGTACATGGATAGGAGGTTTAGAGAGATATGGACGAAGCGCAGGCAGGTGGGACCACTGTAGATGGGACATGTTGGCCGGTGTGGGCAAGTTGAGCCGAAGGGCCTGCTTCCACACTGTATTACTCCATGGCTCTATGACTCCATGACTCTATGGAGCCGGAGGAGAGGGAAGCAGGGTCTGACCTACATCGCCCTCAAGGTCAGCTGCGGGAGGTGACCCCGTGGAACAAAGTTGGACGGGCGAGAAGAGGATGTCGGTTAATGGTCGACCGAGGAAGGCGATGACTGGAGGCCCTGCAGCAGCCTAGGGCCTGCCTAAATCAGGCACCTTAAAAACTGGAACTTGGACTGGACTTGGTAAATGGCACCAAACAGGGTGCCTCTCGCATGCAGGTTCAGTGGAATATTTCTGAACAATTGCTAATCGTGGGTGGTATGGTGGCACTCTACTGGACGGTTTGTAAGAAAAGAATTTCACTGTGCACTTTGCACTTTGCACACGTGACAATAAAGCACCACTGAACCAGTCCACAATCAACAACTCACATGGACAAATCTATGCAATAACTTAAATATTTAGTGAAATGTGGACACCGTTATTGGTTCTACCAATTATAAATGTTTTGATCTCTGTGTCTAAACACTCTCTGAGATTTCCATGATTGCAAAAGTGCTTTTGTTTTTCCATAAATTTCATTTAGTTTAGTTTAGTTTAGTGATACACCGCAGAAACATGCCGTTTTGGAAAGAAAGAAAATCTGGATGAAAGTCTTGAAACATTAATGCAAACTTGAACAGTGGCTGTATTGAAGCAAATAACACAGCTGTTGCAAATGTTCAAGAGATCTCAGGCAATTCTTAAACACTAGCAATTAGAGAATTGTCCATAAGTCTGCACAAGCCAGAAAGATCCCATTTGAAGTCCCATCTCTGCTGTTTTCCCAGCTGAGGTGATAACCCAGTGGCACGATTTGTCTTATGAATCGCTACCATAGCAGAGATTTGGGGCTGGAGCCTCACGTGGGAAATGAGGGCAAGTCGGATACCAAGCTTCTTGGAAGCCTTCATTGGAAGATGCACATGTGCATACTTGTTGAGGATAAATGGGTCCAGATGCATGTCTCGACCAGCTGGAATTATTGGCCATTATTACCTCATATGGGAGGAATACCTTCGAAAGGATAGTAAGGGAAAGAGGCGACTGATATAATCTGATTTTAAAAGCAGCTTGGGGGAGATGGAGAGAAAACAGTTGAGATTAAATAACAGAGTTCTTTGTTTCCTGCATGCTTTTGATTGTATAGCATCTAATTCTATCATGGCAATCTGTCAATGTTTGCATTGCTGAAAATTGGAACAGTACTTGCATTTTTTTTAACCTGTAGACTTTGTATTGAGGATTAAATTTTCTGGCTGGAGCCCTGACTATTGCCACCTGATGGCAGCACCAACGTCATTTAAACATCTGCAGATGTTTGGAAACTCTGGAGATTTTTGAACAGTGATCCATTAAATTGAAGCACCGAGAACGAAGCCAGTACATTGTGTATTTTGTCAGACTTTAAAGTTACTGTCAGCAATGTATTATGCATTCAGAAATGTTAACATCTTATCGCCTGCTTCTTTCTATACTGAGCCATTGACGCATACACAAATGCTAAGTAAATGACAGGTTACATTTTTCAAGCCATTTAACTATTTACAGCCCACAACTTTTTTTTTGCAATTGAAAGGACAATTATTCAGCAGATGAACAAGGTCTCAGCTTATGATAATTTAATCTACATTTTCACCCTGATTTAGTGTTGATCAAATGAATTTCTCATTAGGATAAAATGAAAAACAATGAACGATAAAACAGTGGAAACAATCTTTAGCGTAATTAATAGAGTCTATCTGGAAAAACGGACAATTTAGGAGCACATAGTTCTTCAATGATTCATCCAACAGTGTTTAGCTCTGCAATTAAACGTGAGTAATTGAGCTTTCTTGGTTTTATTATTTCACAACTGCCCATCAATAATTTAGATGAACAGTCAGAACATACAGATAACAATTGCCAAGACTATAACTCAACAACACTTGCTTTACTATAATGCTGCCAGCATCAGCATGTTAAAAGCTGGAAGATATTAAAATGTTACCTCTGCCTTCAAATTAAACCTGTGATGTTGAACATGAAATGAATGCAGGTACAGAGGAATTACATATCAGAGCTGTAACTGCTTGATCTATTCATTATCGTGAAACCTCTACAGTAAAGGTAAGAATATTTCAAAATCATTTTCAGTGAGGTACTAAATCAACGCTCACAATTTCAGAACTAAAGTCAGAACAAGATGTTGTTTTGTGCCTGTGCTGCTTTTAGGCTGACCTCTGATCTGAATAATCTCTTAATCAATGCACTTAGACATGTAGACAATAGACAATAGACAATAGGTGCAGGAGTAGGCCATTCGGCTTTTCAAGCCACCACCGCCATTCAATGTGATCATGGCTGATCATCCACAATCAGTACCCCATTCCTGCCTTTGCCCCATATCCCTTGACTCCGTTATCTTTAAGAGCTCTATCTAACTCTCTCTTGAAAGCATCCAGAGAACCGGCCTCCACCACCCTCTGAGGCAGATAATTCCACAGACTCACTACTCTCTGTGAAAAAGTATTTCTTCATCTCCATTCTAAAGTGGCTTACCCCTTATTCTTAAACTGGCCCCTGGTTCTGGACTCCCCAATTGGCAGTCGGGACCATGTTTCCTGTCTCTAGCGTGTCCAAACCCTTAATAATCTATATGTTTCAATAAGATATCCTCTCATCCTTCTAAATTCCAGAGTATACAAGCCCAGCCGCTCCATTCTATCATCACATGACCGCCCCGCCATCCCAGGAATTAACCTTGTGAACCTACGCTGCACTCCCTCAATAGGAAGAATGTCCTTCCTAAAATTTGGAGACCAAAACTGCATACAATACTCCAGGCGTCGTCTCACTAGGGCCCAGTACAACTGCAGAAGGACCTCTTTGCTCCTACACTCAACTCCTCTTGTTATGAAGGCCCACATGTCATTTGCTTTCTTCACTGCCTGCTGTACCTGCTTGCTTGTCCAACATGATATTCATTGTGCTATTAGTTTATAGACATATTCCATAATATCAGGTCAACAATAGATACCAACCATAATGTAAATTGGCATGGGAGTTCTCAATCTCATAAGAAAGGCCTAATTATATCAACACATATCAGTCTGAAACTAATTTTAAAATAACTTCCTAAAACCACAGTTCTTCCTTCTCATTCTGATTTCAGTATCATGCATTCTAATGTAATCCCTTAAAGGTTTCTGACAAGTGTCCCAATGATTCAGGCACAAATTGTGATCAATAATTGTGTTACTCTTAAAATATAGCTCATTTGGGCAGATTTGAAGAGTACAATTTTTCAAGCGTAATTTTTCTTTGAATAAAGTCCTTTGATCTATTTCAAATGGGTAACTTTTGCAGTTTAAGCAATGCAGCTAAAAATGAATTTGCCATGAAAATGTCGTCATTGGCATCAAGGAAGGGTGTAGCCCAAGTCTTAATACCTGGAAATGACTGAACAAACCTCTAGTTATATTTGCTCGTTTTCTTAGAAAAGTAGAAAAAAATTGAAAATAAAAATGTGTAGGAAGGAACTGTAGATACTGGTTTACACCAAAGATAGACAAAAAGTGCTGGAGTAACTCAGCAAGTCAGGCAGCATCTCTGGAGAAAAGGAATAGATGACATTTTGGGTCAGAACCTTTCTTCAGACTTCTTGAAGAAGGGTTTTGACGCAAAGCATCACCCATCATTTTTCTCCGGGGAGATGCTGCCTGACCCTGCTGAGTTACTCCAGCACATTCTGTCTATCTTAAAAATATTCTAAATAGTGCAACTGGAGTCCATGTGCCACCAAAAAACCTGGATTTTCTAGAATTTTTAGACTTGATTGGCATTGGTTTATTATTGTCACATGTACCAAGATACAGTGGAAAACTTTGCTACAGTTGCAGAGAAACTGCAAACAAAGAAAAGTGGAAGAACCACTTTGAGGTAGGTTGCTGGATCGAGGTTAATGAGGGGAACATTCACTAGTCTGGTAACAGTGGCAAAAAAAATATTCCTCAATATGGTGTTACATGTTTTTAAGCTTGCTCATCTACTGCCTGTCGGGAGGGGGGGGGGGGGAGGGAATGGCCAGGCAGTCAACGATCCTTGATTATATTGGCTGCTGTCCCATAGCAGTGTGCAGTGTAGATGGAGTCGATGGTTTGAATAATGAACTGTGTTACATCTATCAGTCTTGGGCAGAGCTATTGCCAAACTAAGCTGTGATGCACCCCAACAGGATGCGATACAATACGATAGAACTTTATTTATCCCAGGAGGGAAATTGATCTGCCAACAGTCATAAAACACAAAATACATGAAACATGAAATTAAAGTGACGAGTGGAAAGAATTGGGGATGTGGGAGGGGAGTCAGTCTACCTCATGACAAAAGAGGGAGCAGTTGTACAGTTTGATAGTTACAGGGATGAAGGATCTCCTGTGGCGTTCCAGACTGCATCTTGGTGGAACCAGTCTGTTGCTGAATGTACTCCGCAGGTTGACCAGTGTGTCATGAAGGGGGTGAGCTGAATTGTCCAAGATGCTCCGCAGTTTGTGGAGCATCCTCCCCTCCAAGACCACCTCCCATGAATCAAACTCCGTCCCCAGGACAGAGCCAGCCTTCTTGATGAGTTTGTTAATCCTGATATTAACAAATCATTAACAAATTGTTCATTCTTTCTAGTGTTTAGTTTAGTTTAGAGATACAGCACGGAAACAGGCCCTTTGGCCCACCGAGTCCGCACTGACCAGTGATCCCCGCACACTAACATTGTCCGACATACACTAGGGACAATTTATATTTATACCAAGTCAATCAGCCTACAAACCTGTACATCTTTGGAGTGTGTGAGGAAACCGGAGCTTCCCAGAGAAAACCCATGCAGGTCACAGGGAGAATGTACAAACTCCGTACAGACAAGCACCCATAGTCAGGATCAAACCTGGGTCACTGGTGCTGTGAGGCAGCAACTCTATCAATGCGGCAACTCTACCATGCCGTCCAAAAGAATGTTAAACTCAAACTATGCTACACACTGGGGACGATTTACATCTTTCACCAAAGCCAATTAACCTACAAATCTGAACGTTTTTGGTATATAGGAGGAAACCAGAGTACCCAGAGAAAACCCACGCAGTCCATGGGTAAAATGTACAGACAGTACCCCTAGTCAGGATCGAACCAGTGTCTCTGGCAATGTAAGGCAGCAACTTTACTCCTGCGCCACCATGCCACTCATTTCCACAGAGCATCTGTAGAAGGTGGTAAGAGGCATGGAGGCTTGCCGAATGTCCTTAGTCTTCTGAGGACGTAGAGGCATTGGTGTGCTTTCTTTGCCTAAGTTTTAATGTGGTCGGTCCAGTTAGACTGTTGGTGATATTTATGCCTAGGAACTTGAAGCTTTTGACCAGCTGCACTGCAGCATCATTGATGCCGACTGGATCTTGTTTCCTGAAATCAGTTAGTTAATTAGTTCCATTCCCTATAAAGCTGGAAATATTTCCCCTTCCATATAAACAAAATCATAATCATACTTTATTAGCCAAGTATGTTTTACAACATACGTGAAATTTCATTTGCCATACTGTCATACCAATAAAAAGCAACAGAACACACAAAATACATTTTAACATAAACATCCACTACAGTGACTCCTCCACATTCCTCACTTTGATGGAAGGCAATCAAGCTCCTGCATCGGGGTGTAATCTCAGCTCCAAGGCGCCGGGCGATCTGGCCCTGGGTCGGGGCTGGTCGAAACCTTTTGCGTCGTTTGGAGCTTCCTGACATCAGCCTCCACCCGAGATTGCGAGTTCCTCGATGGTGAAATCCGTTGGAGCGTCGATCCCAGGCAAGGGATCGCAGGCTCCGATGGTAAGTCCACGTCCCTGCGGTGGGGCTCAAAGTCAGTCCCAAGCAAGGCCGCCAGCTCCATGATGTTAGGCCGTAGAGCGACCGGAGATACGATCCGGAAAACAATCGCATCTCCGGAAAGGTAAGAGATTGAAAAAAAGTTTCCCACGACCCCCTCCTCCACACCCCACATAAAACAAACCAGAGAACATGAACACATACTTTTAAAACACACAATTTTTTTTTTAGAAAAAACATATGATATATAAAACATATTTCCATTGCCTCTTGTAAGCTAAAGGCAAGCTGTGCAAAGGACTTGTTGCAGAACAGCAGTCTCTGTCAATAAAAATGGTGTCAGAAGTGTAAGTAACTGGTGGATCAGGAAAGAAGTGGCCCCATAGCAGAAGCGTCCACGTCGCGGGGCTGGAAACTGGAAGTATCCGGAGCTAATTCTGCTACCACCATCGTCTATTGCGACAAATGATGGCTCCCACTGATTGTCGCCGGAAGCTTGCGTCCTTTTCAGGACGGACGATGACAGCGAGGTCAACATTTGTAACAAGATGGACACGAAAAGAAGAAGGAAAGAAGTAAATTTGGTGACAAATATCAAACCTATGCTATGAAATGCACTGTCCTTTTTTCCCAAACAGTTAACTGGAATTGGGAAAATCAAAACCAAAGATTATAAAATTTCTCTTAGATTTATTTCTGCATTTATCACTTTTTCATGAACTTTTTGTGCACACAAAAAGCGCAAAACAGACCCTGGTAATTGTAAGTTTCTGCTAATTTAGATCATTTCCTACATGACAGATGCAGTCATCTTCAAAGGGAATTTTTTGCCTGCTCTTTCATCAGTTTTTCTACCCTTTATGTACTGAAGCTGTGGAATGACAGCATATGAAACATTTAATTACACAGATTCAGCCATAGAAAGCATCTTATTTAAAGGCATCAGCTTATCATGCCAGTTGTTCGCCCCCAGACTACCAAAAAAAATCACAAGTAGTTGTCAACGGTAAGCTAAGGATTATATGGTAAAGCCCCGATCTCCCAACCTACCTCGTGTGGCTCTTGAACTTTTTTGTTATCTGCACTTTCTCTAGCTTTAGACTTTTTACACTTTAGAGATACAGCGCGGAAACAGGCCGTTCGGTCCACCGAGTCCGCGCCGACCAGCAGTCACCCCGATTATGGGTGACGCCAGCACTATCCTACGCAGTAGGGATAATTTTACTGAAACCAATTAACCTACAAACCTTTACATCTTTGGCGCGTGGGAGGAAAGCGGAGCACCTGGAGAAAACACACACAATCACAGAGAAACTCCGTATTCCGTGTCTACAGACAGCACCTGTCCTCAGGATTGAACCGGGCCTCTGGAGCTGTAAGACAGCAATTCCACTGCTGCGCCACTGTGCCGCCCAGCTGTAATGCTGTATTCTGCACTCTGGTATTTTTCTCTTTGCACAACTTGCACTAGTGCATGGCTTGATTGTACTCATGTATCGTACAACTTGACTAGATGGCACACAAACTAATGTTTTGACAGTATCTTGTTACACGTGACAATAATAAACCAATACCAAAATCAATAGACCAGTCTTTCAAAAACCATGGTGACCCATTATGTGGCACATTTTTACAACTTTAATCTTGGATTGTGTTACTTTTGCACAATATACTGTGCTTTCCCAGCAAAATGGCCATTCCAGAAAAGTTTGCAGGTTATCTGATTGACTAAATTACCGTTACATCTGAATCGCATTAAAAAGCTTGAGTTTGCCAAACAGCTCCAGTATCTGATCCAACTATTTAATTAAAATTACAATATCCCATTATTTAAGAATATATATTTTTGGAAGTTGTTAGTATGCCAAAGATGACTGCAAGAACTGGTATTGCATTAATAAACGTGAGGGCACATGTTATGCTTGGATCTACATTCCCTATTCAAAGTACAATGCCTGGTACAGGGATTACTGGTGACACTGCGCCTGGGTACTAAAATACTATTAATTATGGGTTCTGTAAGTTTGTATATGTTTATTGCAGTCAATTGTGTGTATTCATGTACCAACCATCAACATAGTCTTAGCAGTGATAAATAAACTTGGGAGTTTCCACGTTGTCTTTCCACATACACCCATGCACAGATACACATGTTGGAGCCAATTACAAATAAAATGAAGATAAAGCACAAAACGTTGGAGTAACCCAGGATGGAGTAACAGGCAGCATCTCTGGAGAAAAGGAATAGGTGACGTTTTGGGTCTAAACCCTCTTCAGACTGAGAGTCAGGGGAAGGGGAACGAGAGGTAACTGATGTTATCTATCAATTCATGTTATCAGAGAGAACTGATAACTGATGATAACTATGATAAATAAAATGATGTGTTCTTTATATTAACGCTTTGTACAAACCCTTCTTACGGTATTTGAAAAGTGAGTATTATAGAGTGCGCAAACCAACCACCTTGTAATTTGAAGGCATCTAAATACAACGGTACAATTCACTTATACTGACAAAAAAATCTGAAATGTTGGGGAGTCGATTTTAAAGAAAGGTTGCTTCAATGGGCAGTAGGTGGCGCATGGCTACCGTATAAAGTTTCCTCGCACACATGCAATCTCACAAACTCCCCATTCAGTTCAATAAGGGAGAGCATTATGAACAAACCGGATTCCCTCACACGCCCCGCTCGCACAATATTTTGCTTAGCAAACTGCCTCGCCCTACTTTTGCAATTGGCCCAATTAACAGCTTGTTATTTCAGTCTTCTCAACCACCTTAAGCGAGGAAGAGCGGACTATTTGAAAAAAAAAAGCTCCGTAAACACGCATCATTTATTTGTACGCGCGTAAAAGGGCTTTTCTTCACGAGTTCAAGTCAAATGGCTGCTTGGTCAAGGCAGAACTGAGGATTGGAGTTTCACTCTTGCCAGAACGGGCCACATCTCCACTGATTCTCAAATTGGAATTTCTGGATTCGTTTTAAATTTAACCCTGAGATCATGATTAAGTTGCTGGTTTTGGGGAAAATTGGATTTTAGATCGATGATTGATGATTTTGTTTCCCTGGTGGACAAACGTCAAACTCCCCACTTTGAGGATCCCCAAGTAACATGCCACAATGCGGTAAATGTACCGACCAGTATCTCCTTACTAAACCATTTCAGCGAGGTCGCATTTTTGATCATAATGTTTCTCATTTAAAACGAGTCAAACGGCAACAGATTATAAATATGTTTTGAGTTCTGTAACACTGACAGATCCGGGCAGGGCTGCTTTATGCAAGGAATTCGGTAACGAAATCCACATGGGCCAAATATGCAACCAATCACAAATACCCATATCTTCACTACAAATGCTTCATCTCAGTTGTTAACCTGGAATGTCCCCTCTCGTTTTCTAACATGAACTTTGAAAGCGCGATCTGGCCCCGATATCCAGCGTGAACAGGCAGCGCTGCGCGCACGGCCGAACCGCAGAATGCTTCATATTTCCTTATGACACGGGACCTGTTCGGCCCATCGAGTCTATGGTGGCTATCAGAGCAATCCTACCAATTTCATTCAAAACCCAAAATGCTGGAGGAACCCAGTGGGCCCGGCTAGAATATGGGCAGGAGACGTTTCGGACAATTCTTCAAACCTCTGATTTTTTTCTGAAGAAGGCTAATTGGCTTTGGTTAAACCCAAATGTAAATTGTCCCTAGTGTGTAAGATGGTGCTAGTGTCGCTGGTCGGCGCAGACTTGGTGGGCCGAAGGGCCTGTTTCCACGCTGTATCTCTAAAGTCTAAAGGTCCAAATGGTCCTGTCTCGGAACATCGCCTGTCCATTCGTCCTTCCCCAGTCTGAAGAAGGGTCTCGACCCGAAACGTCGCCTATTCCTTCTCTCCAGAGATGCTGCATGACCTGCTGAGTTACTCCAGCTTTTTGTGTCTTCCTTCCCCAGATGCTACTTGACGCACTGAGTTCCTCCAGCATTTCGTGTTTTGCTCAAGATTCCAGCAAAAATATTCGCTCTCAAAGTTTTAATTAATTCTCTTTTTTTATGGCTGGGCTAACGCGAAAGGCGAACAGTATTTGGCATGAGGACGGTCATTTTTGATAAATCACGAATTATCATTCAGCATCTCAATGGCCTGTTAAGCCAAAAACCAAGTACCATCCCACTCCACTGTATATCACCCCCACCCCCCACCCCTCTCCTCTGTTTTAATCACCAATCTATTTTACTGTAAACCCGTTAACACCACTCTTATATCATTAATTACACTTACTTGACAGCTATCGCGGAGTCTGAAGTCCTGTCAAAATTACGCACGCACACACACAAGAATACAATTCTCGGAGTTTCCGCTAAACTTTGTCTGTTTGCGCCTGCCACGGATTCCCAGCAAAGTGCAGATGCGAACTGGACCGGGCTCACCTTCCTGGATCCTGTGTTACTACTGACTGTCCGTTTGTTGCTCCGGGTGGTGGAGATTTTGGTCCATAGAGGAAGAAGACACTTTTCCCACCAAAGAGGAAATAGCCACGACGTCATAAAATAGCTTCGTACGTCGGCTGGAGCCAGGAATAAAGTCAACTTTCTCAAATAAACTTTGGACGTGCGAGCAACCGGCGGGAAACAGAGTGTAATATGTGGTTTTAATGCAAATCCATAATTACCCCCATGCAAGTTTTTAAAAAATCAGCTTGCAAGGAGAAGAGGTTAGGTAAGTTTAAGAAAGGAAGGACTTAAGAGACAGAGGCAGACATGCCAATGAACACAGGGGTGCATTATGAGTTCAAATGTGGTTTTGGAGTGACTTTCCTTTTCCCTCCCTCCGCCTGTTTATTTTGTGTTGGTTTCATGCCCTGACAACGGGTGGGGTTCCGTGTGGGTTCGGTGCCCTTTCATAGTGTGTGGGCTCTGATTTATGTTCCCTATTGACTCAGAGAAGTAACTGGGCTCTTATGTTCAACTGAATGACCGTTCAGCGCTTCTGTCAAACAAAAAAATAAGCGCAAAAACATATATCAAAAGTCAGCGCCGCTAATAAGTGAGGTTTAAGGTCCAGTCAGTCTGCCCAGTGAGAGGAAATCGCTTCATATTTCAGCACAGTGCTCCCTTTGAGCAGAGAGTGCGACTTCCCTTACAAACGAACTTTTCATTACATTTGGCGTTTATTCCAACTGAGACGCGACTTCTCAAAGGAGCGCCAGACAGACCAGCCACTTCGCTCTCCACCTTTCTCGAGGAAATAAAACGGAGAGAAAAATCTATCCATGGTCTGCTAACTTCCAAAACAAAAAAACAAAAAAATATGCAAAATATTTCTGGTGAACTGCGATGAGTGGCGAGCCGCATCCAGGTATCCCGTTCGCCGCTATCATTCCCCGCGGCAGTCGGTCTGCGCTTTGCTGAAAGATATTGGCAGCGTAGTTGCGACAAGCGGCGCTGTTGCCTCAGAATACAGCCATACAAACCCACCAAAGCAGATTGGGTAGATTGCGGGCAGCCTAATGCAGACGGGGGTAGAGGAGTGCTGTATTTTGCTTTTTATTCGACACAGACCGTCTCCAATTCATCTTCGGGTGTAAAACAAAAGCCCTTCAAATCTAACCCTTGCCATGAAGAAGCTCAGAACCTTGCTACCCATTTCCATTCCATTATGCACGCATACACACACACACAAGTGCGGGACTTTGGTCAATGGCAAAGTGGTGAAATGTTACACGATCGTAAAGACCAAGTGCAACAATATTATAGACACGAGAAGCTGAAGTAACTCAGCGGGTCTGGCAACATCTCTGGAGAAAAGGAACAGATGACGTTGTTCAGTCTCGACCCGAAACGTTGACTATTCCTTTTCTCCAGAGATGCTGCCCGACCCGCTGACTTACTCCAGCATTTTGTGTCTTTCTTTGATTTAAACCAGCATCTGCAGTTCCTTCCTATGCAACAGTATTATTTTTTTCCATATTACTTTCCCTCCATTATTAACTATTCACTCTGTTATTAATATCACTCCGAATATTCGGTACAGAGCGGCGAGTACTTTACAATAACCGACGCCCTCTGGTGTATTTCATAGTTGGGTTGGTCTTTTGGTATTTGTGGTTGATTCGCTTCTCCCGCCCAAAGCTATTTATAGCTCAAATATACCCATCTACCTTGGACCGGGAAGCTGTTTCTATTTTTATCTCCATTGAAAATCCAGTGGTTTGGATACAAGCCTCTTCTGACACTGTCCACCTCGTCAAGTTTTATTTTAGCTCTATTCCATTTGACTAAAGACCATAAGGCGGGTATTGCCACACAGACATGTTATCACTCATTCCTGTAAGAGTTGGCAGCATTTAGGACTGAACCTCATTAGACTCATTAGTCGTTAGACCTCATTTGGACTACGCAGTTGCAGCATGGGACCCATACACAAATAAAAACATTTCTTCCATCGAACGTGTCCAAAGACAGGCAGCTCGATTTGTTACTAACACCTATGAGAGAGAAGCGAGTGTTACCAAACTTCTGAATTCTCTGGGGTGGAACCCTCTCCAAGACAGACGTGAAGCTCACCGTTTGACCTGTTTTTACAAAATGTTAAATGGTCAGCTCAACATAGATTACAAGACCTACACCAAACCCAAACCAATTAGGAGCAGACGAGGGCATTCAATCCAATTTGTGATTCCAGCTACCAAGACAGATGTGTACAGCAATTCATTCTTCCCCCGCACAATTAAAGCATGGAATAATCTTCACCCTACCATAGTTACCCAACCAGATGCAACTAAATTTAAGGTAGCTCTTTCTTCCCAAAATCCCTTTCTGGCTTAAGTCCTCCCTCCACCACCTCCAGTTTAAATTCCATTTGGAATATTTTGGAGGACCAAGAAACCAAGAACCAAGAACCAAGAACCTGCACTAGTCTCTAACCGGTGCGAACCACTGCTACCATGGGCGCACAAGAAGATCACAAGCTCATATTTCGATTGGGCAGCTTACAACCCAGCGGTATGAACGTTGATTGCTCCTAATTTTAAGTAACCCCAGCATTGCTTTAGGAAGGAGAGAAGCAGGAATTTCTTTAGTCAGAGGGTGGTGAATCCGTGGAATTCATTGTCACGGAAGGCTGTGGAGGCCAAGTCAATGGATATTTTTAAAGCAGAGATTGGTAGATTCTTGATTGGCACGGGTGTCAGAGGTTGGGGAGAGAAGGCAGAAGAGTGAGGTTGAGAGGGAAAGATAGATCCGCCATGATTGAATAGCGGAGTAGACTTGATGGGCCAAACAATCACTTTTGAACATTCCCTCTCCCCCCCCCGCCCCCACCACCTTCTCCACCCTAGTCGTCCTATGAGCTCCACTCTTAGCATCCTTGTATTCCTTGGTTATCACCTCTTTCCTGGCCAACGATAGGCCATTATGGGCTCCAGCCTTTCTTGGTCATCAAAATGCTGGAGTGACTCAGCGGGACAGGCAGCATTTCTGGAGAGAAGGAATGGATGACGTTTCGGGTCGAGACCCTTCTTCATTTCCTTCCTACACATTCCTTGGTCAACTGTTGGTGCCCCTGCTTTGTTCTGATCTTCTCCTACCGCCAGCTCCCTCCCCTCTACTTTCTACCTGAAGAAGGGCTCCGAGCCGAAACGCCACCATCTCCAGAGACTCTGCCTGACCGGCTGAGTTACTCCAGCACTTTGTGTCCATCCAGTTACACCATTTCTCACTAGGCAGAAGTATGATAGGAAGTGGTATATATCGAAATATATTTAAAAAAATAAACAAATTGGAATGTATATCAATTAGAAAGACGTGCTTACATTGTACTTTCTGACTTCGAGGCAGTCGGGTTATGATAATCTCCAGAGATAGTATTTATAAAATAGAATATAGGACGATCACGATACATTAAAAATGTTACTTTTGCGAATGCACGCCGACCATCTGATTACAAACACCGCTCCCAAGTCACGTCACAGTGTAAAAGTCGATTAAATAGCATTTGATAGTTTAAGATCGACTGCTTCCTGCAAACCGAGATTTTGTCAACAGTTAACGCATTGAATCTGCTTCATTTTTTTTAGCGGTGGAGACACGGAGCAAAGGTGGCGCGTTTGGAAGAGGATCCACACGCTGTCAGCGCCTACTTTGGTGGCACAGCGGTTAGATCATCAGGCTGGTGTATTCCAGTATTTACTGCGAACAATCCGGAGATCCGAGTTCAAAACCACTGGGAAAGTCTCTCATCTGTGAGCATATTGAGCCTCTCATTTCTGTCCTAAATGGGTGCCCCCCTCATTTTGACACCCTGGACTCCGCCATGCGCATTTACACCGTCAAGACCTCTTAAAAACTAACACCGGTAGGTAAGATTACCTTTCGTCCTTTTCAGCTTCAGTGAGTATAAATTCAACCTTTTCTCAAAACACAATCTTTCCACGCCCAGCGTCATAAAGTGGAACCGACCTCCTCTGAACGGTCTCCAATAATGACATAATAAGTCAATAGGACACTCCCTTTAACCTGCACCATACATTGAAATCATGCCTCATCTTCCACCTGAATGCCTTGTCCCGTAACCTATTGACCCCTGTTTTGGTTAAACGCAGTGACCTCCTCAGGCATCCCAGCGTCCACCTGTGCCTCGTACAGATGTAGTGAAACCTCCCTACTTTTTTAATGTTCCATTCTTTCTGCAATATTAACCAACACCTCATAAGTCGGTGCTCATCTGTACACATTAGTATTGGTATTGGTTTGCATGTACTGAGGTGCAGTGTTTTACATGCTATCCAGGTAAAATCGCTGAAGAAGGGTCTCGACCCGAAACGTCACCCATTCCTTCTCTCCAGAGATGCTGCATGTACCGCTGAGTTACTCCAGCCTTTTGTGTCAATCTTCAGTTTAAACCAGCATCTGCAGTTCCTTCTTACACAAAAATCATCCACATACTGTACGATTACAACCAAAACCATTCATGGGTAAAGTGTGTTTCATAAACAATGTGAGAGTATCAGCCTCCATGACCCGCTCAAGTAGTGCACTCCAGATTTCAACCACAATCCGTGTGAAAATAAAGTCTTCCTTAAATTTCCCTGAACTTAAACCTATCCCCTCTGATTATGGATTATGCTGTCAGGGGAAGAATCTTCTCATCATCTACTCGTTCTATGCGCCTAATCATTTTGCATACCTTTTGATACCTCTCTGCTCTCTCTGCTCAAACAGGGTTACTCATAGTATTTCATAGTATAGTCACATACTGTAGTATTTCAACTGCAACATCGTTGAAATACTCTGTCACAGGTGTATCCGAATGAACCTCCTTCCTATCCAGTACAAACCAATACCAATACTAAAGACAACCTTCCTATAGTATAGAACAACACACTCCGCTATGGGTCTCTCTCCAATGAGACCTAACTAATGCATATAGAGTTGTACAATAACTTCCCTGCTCTTAAATTCCATAACCCAGCTAATGAAGACAAGTATCCCATGTGTCCTCTTCATCACCTTATCCATCTTCAGGAATCCTAGCAGGTATAGGTAATGTCCCTCTGTTCTTCAATTCTTTCCAGAGCTTGACCAAGCGTTATGTATATCTGAACATTATCGGTTCTCCAAAAATGTATCACTCCATATATTTTGGGATTAAATTCCAAGTGGCATAATTTGGCTTATCCTATCAGGTGATCAATATCATCCCATGGCTGAAAGTAACCTTCCTCACTATTAACCACACCAAACTTTATGTCATAGACCCAAGGAGTTACATAGCATGGAGCTCTTCGATCTCGCTTGTCCATGACAACCTGGTTGTCTAATCCAGCTAGTGCTATCTGCCTGCGCCTGAACCAGATCCCTCCAAACCATTCTTATCCATGTACCTGCCCGTGTATCACTTAAATGTTGTAAACAAGTTGTTCCTTAATTTATCTTCAGACCTCCAATGCCTTCTCTTCTGTAATGTCTTCAAAACATCACTGGTAACTTTTCCAAGTTACTCAGCATCCATACCTTTCTCCATGGGAAACACAGATGAGAAATATTTATTTTGAACCTTGCCCATCTCCCTGTGGCTCTACACTTAGATGACCATATTGATCTTTAAGCTTACTGATCTTGGCATCTTTAAACTTACTAATCAAACCATTTACGTTCACATATATTTCAGCAGTAGGTGTCTCATCATGATCTCTAGAGTATGGTATTGGTTACAGGCTTTCAGTCCATGTGGATGATGTCAATGGATATTTTTAAGGCGGAGGTTGACAGACTTTTGATTGGTAAGGCCATTAGGGGTTATGGGGTGAAAGAGGGAGAATGGGGTTGAGAGGGAAAGATTGATCAGCCATGATTGAATGGCGTAGACTTGATGGGCCAAATGGCTTTATTCTGCTCCTAGAACCTATGAACATGAATTATTCAAGCAATCTCATAACACCCATGACATATCTCATCACATCCCAGAGTTTTAAGCCGACAGATATCTCTTCTTTTTATTGGTGGTAATTCTTTGTAGAATTGCATGATCTCCCTCACCAAAGTCTCCATTGATAATGTCCTTCTCTTTGGAGAATATTTGGTTACCCTCTTTCTCTTAATTTACTCATAAAAGACAGGTTTTTCCTTAATCTTGCCCACTATTTTGTGCCTCCTCTTCATCCACCCAATTACTTTTAACGTACCCTCTACATATTCTATTCTCCTGGAAGGAGAGGTCTGTTTTGAGTTCTCTAAACCTGTCATGCTACCTCTTTTTTTCCCTTTATCTAACCCTTAATATCCCTTAGCATCCAGGATTTCTTTGACTTGTTGACTTTATCCTCCACCACTTTGGGAACACATCGACCTGGAATAAGCACGATTTAATTTTTGAACAATGCCTGCTGGTTCCCTGTTGACTAACCTGAAAGTGGTTGCTCGTAGTACATTTATGTCAGATCATGTTTTGTTCATATTGAAATTAGCCTTACTCCACTTCAGGTCTTTAATTTCAGGTCTATCTTTGCCCTTCTCCAGAGCTTACAGAATTATGATCACTGAAATGTTCTCCCATTGGCACATGTCAATAGGGAATGTTCTCCCATTCTGCGGTCTGCAGTCTGTGGTCTGCGGTCTGAGGGCGTCCCGCCGCGGGCGGGCGGCGCTGGATCGAAAACACCGCGGAGTCAGAGTCGGAGCTCCAACCGGCGCGGCCTGAAGACTATGGGCGTCGCAGTCTCCAGGGAGGGAGCAGCCGCTCCAGACACTTCCATGCTGCTGAGGACTTTCCACCCGATGCCGGTGTTCCAGCTTCCCGGCAGGTGGGCATACAACATCGGGCTGCCGTTGCGGCGACTGGCTGTGGAGGCCTCAAATTGGCCCCGACCTCGGGTGGACTAGCAGGAAGAGGAGGAGGACTGGACATTTTGGTGCCTTTCCCTCACAGTGGAGATTGTCATCTCTGCTGTGGGGGGATGTTCGTGTTGAATCTCTTATAGTGTGTTGTGTCTTTTTTCTACCTCTTTTTTTTCATTTATATGGATAATTTTCTCTGTAAAGCACTTTGGCTTCATTGATTGAAATTGATTGAAAAGTGGTATATAAATAAATTTACTTTACTTTACTTTACTTTACCTCCCTATGTCCAGCTACATTCCCACATTCCCAAAGATTAGATCCAGTACCATTACTTCTCTATGCTTTATGTTTCATGTACAAAGACACCCAAGAGTTGCTTTCTGCAACCTTGCTCACAATAAGCAGCACAATGGCACAGCTTGTTGAGTTGCTGCCTCACAGCGCCAGAGACCTGGGTTCGATGCTGACCTCGGGTGCTGTCTGTGTAGAGTTTGCACGTTCTCCCTGTGACCGCATGGGTTTCTTCCTGGTGCTTCGGTTTCCTCCCACATCCCAAAGACGTGCGGGTTTAAAGATTAATGAATACTGTAAATTGCCTTGAGTGTGTAGCGAGTGGTTGTGAAAGTGGGATAACGTGGAATTAGTGTGAACAGGTGATCGATGGTCAGCGTAGCCTTGGTGGACCAAGGTACCTGTTTTCACGCTGTATCTCAAAGTACTAAATTCAATCTGTTAAATTAATCTAACCTGCAAAATGAACAGCTTAATTAATATCTCATCACCCATTAATATCTCTCTACAAATAATCTTTACGCATCTTATAGCTTGTCTATCCTGTATCCACCCACTCACGTATTCCACCCCCAATATTACAATGTACAAACATTTGGCTACCATGCTTTCTTAGATCATTAATACACATGTAAACAGTAGTGGCCCTCACTGGTCACTGTGCATCTCCTTCCATGGGTACCTGTGTACTGTCAACTAGAAAATGAGCCTCTTGACCCTACTTGCTGCTACTGTTAATCACCCAATCCAACATCTCTGTAAATATCTTACCTCCAATACCATGAAATGTGTCCACAAAAGGAACCTTTTTGCATGGCATCTTGTCCACAGACTTGATAATATCCAAATATATTATACCTCTACTCACCTTGGTTGACACTTCCTCAATGGACTCTTTTACTTGTTTGTCTGATATGATTTTCCCTTTCTGAAGCCATGCTGACCTTGTTTGTTCAGATTATGACTTTCCAAGTGCTCTGCTATTATCTCCTTAATAATCAATTCTGATTTTTTCTCACGATACATGTTAGTCAAACTGGTCTATATTTATTTACATTTTACTGTCTATCAGTTTTGAAGAGCGGATTGTTAATCCTTTGCAGAATCTAATGATTTTTATTTTTGCAGGATTATAGTCTATTCATTACTATCCCTGTGACCAGATTTTATTTTCAGATGTTGGGAGCCAGGGGATTTATCAGTCTTAGTTTCCTGAAGTCTAATTTTCTGGTTCTGCTTATGGAACTTAATTATTCCTTTGTAAATATTTTTTCATAAATATTGCATGTTTGTAGTATCTTCAATCATTTAGACTGATAAAAAATATATGTTTAATTCATCTGCCTTCCTTGTTCCACACAACTACTGTATTTCTTCAGCCTCATCTCTAGGGGACCTACATTCACTTTAACCATCTGCTTCCTTTTTATTAATTTAAGAAATGTCTTCTAGTCATAGAAAACATAGAAAACATAGAAAATAGGTGCAGGAGGAGGCCATTTGGCCCTTTGAGCCTGCACCATCATTCATTGTGATCATGGCTGATCATCCACAATTAGTAACCCATGCCTGCCTTCTCCCAATATCCCTTGATTCCACTGGCCAGTTTTACATTTCTCACAGTTGCCTTCATAAGATTGTTTTCTCCATTTGCCCACTTTAGCCAAATCTGTACTCAATCCGTTGTAATTCCAAATGTTCAAAATGTAGTTTCAGACCTAAGTTTCTCACGATCAGACCGAATGCTAAAATCAATCATGCTCACTATTTGTGTCCCCTGTCCTTCAGGTTTAAACTTTCCCCAACAGCAGTAGCAACGTTAATTGGCCTCTGTAAAATTGCCCACAATGGGTGGTCAGTGGATGAGAAAGTAAGATTAAATAGTAAGATTAAACGAGAAGGTACACAAAAATGCTGGAGAAACTCAGCGGGTGCAGCAGCATCTATGGAGCGAAGGAAATAGGCAACGTTTCGGGCCGAAACCCTTCTTCAGACTGATAGGGGGAAGAAAGGAAAAAAGGAAAAAGGCGGAGGAGCAGCGTAGCTCTAGATGCCAGCTGATCTACATCGGTGAGACCAAGCGGAGGCTTGGCGATCGTTTCGCCGAACACCTCCGGTCGGTCCGCAATAACCAACCTGAGCTCCCGGTGGCTCAGCACTTCAACTCCCCCTCCCATTCCGTATCTGACCTCTCTGTCCTGGGTCTCCTCCATAGCCACAGCGAGCAACACCGTAAATTGGAGGAAATGCACCTCATATTCCGCTTGGGCAGTCTACATCCTGGGGGCTTGAACATTGAATTCTCCCAATTCTGCTAGCCCTTGCTGTCCCCTCCCCTTCATCAGCCCTCGGGTTGTCTCCTCGCCTCCCCAGCCCTCGGGCTCCTCCTCCGCCTTTTTCCTTTTTTCCTTTCTTCCCCCCACCCCCTATCAGTCTGAAGAAAGGTTTCGGCCCGAAACATTGCCTATTTCCTTCGCTCCATAGATGCTGTTGCACCCGCTGAGTTTCTCCAGCATTTTTGTGTACCTTCGATTTTCCAGCATCTGCAGTTCCTTCTTTAACAAGATTAAACGAGAATTTACCAGTTTGAAGTTTGATCTTTATTTTATGAGGAGTTACGTTGAGGGATTACGTGAAGAACCCGCCAGCCCGCATGCGCGTCAATCTTCAAAGCAGTGGTGTGAAATCACAGATAACAGTTGTTGAACTGAATATAGTGAGATTAGAGAAACTAGAATACCAGCTGACCTTTATGATAGAGGGTTGGGAGTGGAGGGCACGTAATCCCTCAACGTAACTCCTCATAAAATAAAGAGCAAACTTCAAACTGGTAAGTTCTCGTTTAATCTTACTATTTTACTTCAGAGTCACGTGAGTGACTATGTGAAGATTTCAAAGCTCTGTGATTTCGTGCCATGGAAACAAGTCCATGCGTCACACACTGCATCAGTTGACCAAGGATGAGTGAACATTAATAATGCATTCAGACATGACACAGATATAGACATGCTGATGCTTTTAATGAACAAATAATGATAATAGTAACCCCCCTCAACCGGGAGGAAACTATAAAACAGAACCTAAAATAGAGTTGCAAATACTCCCGGTCCGGCAATGGGTTAGTTCTAAAATGTTTGGAAAGATCGTTCGTTTGACCATCCTGCAGCCACTAGGATGTGGTCCCGCGAAATGTCCATAACCCTGCTGCTGACGTTGTTTCAGCCCTGTTGGAGTGAGACTTGAAAATGTCAGTGTTCACTCCTGTATAAGCCAGAAACTGTATTAACCATCTGGAGATGGCCTGTACTGATACCTTCTTATGAGGCTTTATGTAACTAACAAACATTGCTAGTTCAGAGTCTCTAAGGCTCTTAGTGACCTTAACATACTGGTGTAGATGTGTGACCACACACAACCGAAGGTCCATGGGATATGCCAACAAATCTAGTTTGAGACCTGATGCCCATGGTCTACTCTGCTTGACTAAGTCATAAACATAAAATGTTATTTTGCCTGCAGATGTAATCATCCTGTCCAGTCACAGCTTACGCAATGACTGGACCCGTTGCGCTGAACTCAGCGCCATGAGCATAACCACTTTGTAAGTGAGTTTGACCAAGGACAGGGATGTAGCTGGAGCCCACTGGCGAAGCGACGTAACACAATGTTAACATCCCATATCTCTGCGTACCTGGGCCTGGGAGGTTTCGAGTTGAAGATACCCTTCATAATCTAGATATCAGAGGGTGAGACCCGACAGAGTGGATTCTGCTCCCCGCAGCCAATATGATGAGAAGGCACGTTAGGCACAGTTAATGGCACTATAACTTAATGATTGTCAAAGACCCATATAAAACTGAACTTCAAGACGTCAGTCATCCGTGCCGAATTATATGTAATATTAGCATAACACAAAATACTTCCCATCTCCTTATGAGGAAATGTACTGCTTATTTGGTGCTATCCTTGCAATTTGCAGTGAGCACGTCCATGGTTTGGTTTGACAACCCGAGCCGCAGGGACGGTCTTCTCAGAGTCTGCAAGTCAATGAATTGATTTTATCATGCAGAGGATGGTTTCCCGAGTCACGGCTAAACCAGCAAATTATTGTGTCTAGAAATAACCATATAAGGTTCTATTATCATTCCCAACATCAGCGGGAACCATAGCTGTATAGGCCAGTCAGGTACTACGAAAATGCCTGAAGCGGGAACTTGCTGAATTTTTTGCAAGACCCGTCTGATGAGGCAAAATGGAGGAAGACATAAAAGAACATTCCTCCCCAGTGTAACGAGAATGCATCCATCGCCACTGATATGCCACATATTTTTTGCAACTGGTGATTGAGCCTGGATGCAAACATCTCGATCTTTTAGTGTTCAATCGAGCCACAATGTCATTAAATACTTTGTGATCCAACATCCATTCTGTGTTGTCATTGATTTTACGTGATGATATACCAGTGCCAAATGATGTTAGGTAAACTATCACCGGATACTTTGACTTGATTGCACCCATGTGATTAACATATACCACCACCAAAGTGTATCAACTTGGACTTGAGCATGCAGATTATGCATATTCGCACAAAACCTTTAACCTACAGAATGCACCTAGTGTCTATAGGTAGTTGATACCATATAACTGAAGAATTGGTAACTCATGCAAATCCCATCCGCCTCCGTAACTAGAGATGGTATTAGTAATTTTCCATCTTTGAGCAATAGCATCAGTTTGTAATTATAACTGAAGATTTACTGACGAAAAGTTAGTTGAGCAATGCTGAATACTGTTCGTCCACCACGGTGACTTTGATAGTTTCAGCTGGTAATAGCATAGGTCTGTTAACAATGACCTACATGGTACTTGAGAGCTTACTCCTTTGCACGCTGTAAGTTCTGATAATGCAAAGGCCCAAATAGCACAGCTGAAAGCCAATATATTGCCAATTACACTTGATGAATAGAAGGCTGCTTGATAACAACAAGGTTGTTACAGGCTTCAATTAATTCCAATCTCTTGCCTCAGGGCGGAGTCCCAGACAAATTAATAGAGTTAAAGGTAAATCCCAATAATCAATAATTTCAGTTGGTATCAACTTAAATTTAACTGGATGGATGAGAAACCCAATTTCTCAAATATAGTTTTGTGGCTGATACAGCTAATTTAGCAAAATACAGCGTTTAGAATATCATCCAGTAGGACATAACAATTGTTTTTTAGCTCTGAGCAGCCGAAGCACTGGTTTTAGTCATTTGGTAAATAACCTGGGAGCTGAAGTTAGCCCATTTTGCAACGCTTTTAACTGTATCATTGCCCCATCCAGCTAAATTTCAAATATCTCCGGTGATCCCTGTGAATGGAAACTGATCCCATGGAAGTTAGACAGTCATTAAGTTTCCTATTCAGAAATGTCTATACTGCACATGCGAGTTGAACCTGTTGAGAATGAACAGGCGACATCTGCCACAATTACGAGCCTGCCTTGAAAGGCAACTCCAGCCATATTTCCGAGAACTCTGACCAATTTCCGCGCCTGTCTCGCTTGTACACTGTGCAGTATAAACTAATCTCATGTTATCATTTTAATTTATAAACAGATCTGGATCTCATGTTATCATTGTCATTTTCCTGAGGACCGGTTTTGGGCCTTGGCCTAAAAGACCTGTGCCCAACTTTCAAGCTGCCACCAGCTTCAGTGAACCGCTTCCTGCCGATGGAGGCATGGGGTGTGTTGTCGCTGACACCTTGATTAGTCCGACAGCTTTTCTTTCCTCATCCCGGTCTTACCTGTTTGGACAGGTTTTCCGTGAAGAGAAGATTCGGCGGCTGGACATTGCTGGCCTTACATGAGCCTGCAAATTGGAATTTAAGGCAGGTCTGATGGCGTTCTATGTTCATTTTGAAGTGTGCATTGCACATCAACACCAGGCCAGTAATCTTTAAAATTTGTCGGAGTTTCATTTCCTGGGTTTTCATGCCGCCTCCAATATCACCCCAGATAGCGCTGTTCACTGCCGGCACTTTCAGGAACAATTTACAGGTGCATGGTATCTCACAGCCGGCACCTGTTCCTGTAATGATGTGACGTGAGGTAGCTGCTGCTCCGCGAGGGGAACTCTGGCCCCTCCGGGTTTTCTGCGAATGGCTGGAGCCAACTCTTCCAGCAGGAGCTCCTTCGTTTGTGAGGATATCGCAACCCTTGATGCCATGACAGAAATTTCTGGAACCTCACGCATGTACTCAGGTATGTTCCCCGGACACACTTCCAAGTTTGGGGTCAGTTACCAACGCACTCACCTCGCACTCACCTTCACAGAGAGGGAGATTTGTAATCAGCCCTGAAAGAGGTGCTGCCGCAGGCTCTCGAGGAGACCTGTGCTGATATGGCTCCTCCATGGACCATATGAGGATGGAGCATCACCTTAGTGGGATGAATGCCCTGCGGACGCTATCCAAGCTCCATCTGGGTAAAAACGTCCGAGGACGTACCCATGTCGGAGGGGAACCCTCCAGGCCTGACTCGTCCCAGTCTAGGCGTCTCAGACTCCGTTTGGCTGTTCCCTCTGCGGGCTGCCGGAGTCTGAAGTCGCCGCCGGCTATCCGCACTTCTGCGGTCTGTAGCCGTGTCGTCCCACGGTCCCCGTAGCTGAGGTCCCCCCGAGCCGGGTTCCCCGCATTCTTCCCACGGTCCCCGAAGCCGGGTTCCCCCCGGCCTTCCCACGGTCCCCGCAGCCGGGCTTCCCCCGAGCCAGGTATCCCTGTGGTCCCTGTAGACGGGATTCCCCGCGATGTCCGTAATCGGGTTTCCCCCGAGCCTGGTATCCCCGTGGTTTCCGCAGCCGGGATTCCCCCGCGGTCCCTGTAGACGGGATTCCCCGCGATGTCCGTAGTTGGGTTTCCCCGAGCCGGGTGGAGCCGGGATTTCGACCCCGGAACGTCTCCAGCAGGAACTCTGTAAAGAGCTTCCATCAAGGAGAAAACAGACCTGGAAATAAATTGAAAACTTACCTTCAGGTTTGAAACTTACCTCTGGTGGAGCAGCGCGCCTCCAGCCAGTCGTTGCGCAATGCGATAGACGATATGACGCGCATGCGGGCTGGCGGGTTCTTCATGTAGTCACTCACGTGACTCCGAAGTAAAATACAGCTAGGGTGAATGGGTGGTCAATGGCTTCCGGAACAACTTGTTCCGGAAGTGGCGGCGCTGTCGTACAGCAGCGGCTCACCTGCAGTCCGTCTGTTTTTACTTTTTTTGTTGTTTTCTTTTGTCCTGCTTCAGTTAAATTTTAGTTTATTGGGTTGTGTATGTGTGGGGTGGGGGGATGGGGGGGGGTGAAACATGACTTTTGTCTCTTCCTTCGGGGGAATGCGACTTTTTCTTGTCGTATCCCCCTTCTCTGCCTCCGTCTGCGCTGAGGCCAAAATGGCGGAGCTGCCGGCCTCCAACTCCAACTGCGAGCTGCCGGCCTCCAACTCCAACTGCGAGCGACCGACCGACCTCGAGGCTCCGGAGGCAGAGCCAGGACTTACCAGCGCGAGGCTGGCCAACTTCGGGGCTGCGGTGGCGTTCCGGCGGTGGCGGTGGCGTTCCGGTGGTGGCGACCAAAGACACTGGTGGCGACCTGAATCCGGAGGCTCGGCCGCGGGCCCAGTGGACGACATCGTCGGGAGCGCGCAGGTCACAGGTTGGTGACCTGTTTTTCTGGGGCTCCCGCAACTACAGCTGCGTCCGCTGGACTGGAGGGCGGCAGCTTCGGCAGCTTCGACCACCCCGGGCCGCGGAGTCGGAGCGGAGCCGGCCCGTCGCGGAGCACGGATTCGGCCGCTGGACTGGCTTACCGTCGCCCGGCGGGGCCACAGCATCAGAAGCCTGGATCGCCTCAGCGCAGAGGGAGAAGAAAGCGGGAAGAGACAGAGACTTTAAGACTTTTGCCTCCATCACAGTGAGGAGGTACCTGGTGAACTCACTGTGGTGGATGTTAATTTGTGTTTATTGTGTGTTTTGTCATTTATTATTATATGTATGACTGCAGGCAACGAAATTTCGTTCAGACCGAAAGGTCTGAATGACAAATAAAGGAATCTCTCTCTAATCTCTCTTGTGGGGATTCGGTGATCTGAAGGGCCTGTTTCCACTGTATCTCTAAACTAAACTAAACTAATCAAACACCACCGGTTTTGCCTATCCATTCAGTTTCTTCAGAAACTATCTTCCCCTAGAACTGGAACAAATGATTCACAGATCTAAATCTCATTCTTCTACTCCATCCCTCTGGCCATATCTTTATCTTACCTATCTTTCTATTTCTGTTCTCTCTGCTGTGTGGCACTGGACATAATGCAGAGATAACTAATTTCATGGACCCATTTTTCAATTTATCTCCTAACTCCCTATATTCATCTCCCAGAAGCACATCCCTTTATAGTAATCTGAACAGAAAAAGTACCAACGCACTATGAGGCAGCAGCTCTACCAGCTGCACTATTTTGTCACCCATTTACTATATTTATAAAAACATTTTGAGTACTTATTTCATGGTGGATTGAGACAGCAAGAAGCAATCACAATAACTTTTTTCCCCCAATACCTAGATTCATTAATGTCTAATAATGACCTCTTAAGGTTATTACGATGGGTCAAACCCAAAATGAAGCGTTGATAGTCAACCATTCCCACCTAAGCAAATCCTGAATTTCTGCAAAGGTGCTGGAGTTGACAATGAACTTCTTCTTTCATGTCCATCTTCCATGTTTCAAATGTTGACATCGCTGTCATCGTCTGTCCTGAAAAGGAAGCAAACTTCTGGCGACAATCAGTGGGAGCCATCACTTGTTGCAATAGATGATGGTGGTAGCAGAATTAGCTCAGGACACTTCCAGTTTCCAGCCCCGCGACGTGGACGCTTCTGCTATGGGGCCGGCAATGAACTGCAAGATACTGTAGATGGCAGCGACCAGCCCTGAGGTCTGATTAGAATTCCCATTCCCTTGAGTGGGCATTCTCAGCCTGTAGGTTCGGCGATAAACGCATGCTGATTTTTTTGACATAATTTGCTTTAATGTTATTTCTAGGTGCTTTCATTTATTTTTAGTTTTTTAGTTTATAAATTTAGAGATACACCATGGAAACAGGACCTTCCGCTCACAGAGTCCACGCCGACCATTGATTGCCCGCTCACACCAGTTCTGTGTTAGAAACATAGAAACCCTTTAATACAATGTAAAGTACTACATAGACTGCATTATTCAAAAACAAAATTAAATAGAATCTTTCCTAATATCACTCCTATCTGTGATAAATGCCAATACAGGGCGGCTAATTTAACCCATACTTTTTTGTAAATTGTATAAAAATTAAAAATTACTGGATGGATATTTTTTTAAATAATCTCTGTAGTTGTTAATACTCAACTGGATCCCGATCCTAAATTAATAATATTGGGCATATCAGAACAATACCTAAAACTTACAACAAACCAAAGAAATTTCCTTGATTACAGTATAATAATTGGGAAAAAATTAATATTAAAATTTTGGAAAAATCCTGCAACCCCCACAATTAAGATGTGGATTATGGAGATGTCGGAGACCTTACATTTGGAAAAAATTAGATATGTCTTAATTGACAAACCAGAATTATTTACTAAAATATGGTCTCCGTTTATAGATTATTTGAAGGGGTAGACTGGGCCGGCGCGGAGGCCTGACTGAAACCTGAACCCAGGACTAGATGAATAGTTATGTTTTCTGACCTACGGACCTATCTCCTAAGTTGTATTATTGATAGTTTATCTCTTTTTTTTTTCTAATTTCTTCTCTTTATTTCTTTATTTTTCTTCTCTATAAACATAAATAAATAATTAGAGGTAATGTTAATATGTAACCGATAAAGGAGGATCCCAGCTACTTTGGTAACTGGATCCCCGGAACCCTGGATACTTAATATGTAATCGTTAAATAAAGTTTGTATTGGTTTGGACTATGATATGCAGATACCTCTAATAAAAATTGTAATAAAAAAAAAAAAAAAGAAACATAGAAACATAGAAAATAGGTGCAGGAGCAGGCCATTCGGCCCTTTGAGCCAGCACCGCCATTCAATATGATCATGGTTGATCATCCAAAATCAGTACCCCATTCTGGCTTTTTCCCCATATCCCTTGATTCCGTTATCCCTAAGAGCTAAATCTAACTTTTAAAAACATCCAGTGAATTGGCCTCCACTGCCTTCTGTGGCAGAGAATTTCACAGATTCACAAGTGTCATCTAACCTTCTCATCCACTCCTGACACACTGCGGGCAATTTACAGAGATCAATTAATGTACAAACCCACACTTTCTTGAGATGTGAGAGGAAACGCAAGGAAATCCACACAGTCACAGAGAGTATACCAACAGCACCCATGGTCATGATCGAACCTTGGTCTCTGGCGCTATGAGGCAGCAGCTCTACCAGCTGCGCTATTTTGCCACACATTTCTTTTATTTAGAAATATATTTTTTGTACTTATTACTTAATTTACAAAAATTTAAATAATGTTATTAAAGATATTAAAAATCTTTAAAAAGACCTCCCACTTTGAACAGGATATGAAGGTCTGAGTAGCCATGTACACATAACAATAATAAACGTAACTAAACTTATTTCAAAGACTGACAGACCATTGCAGGAGCAGGCCCTCAGTACCATACGGTTTGAGGCCCAGTTACCATCCAGGCCCAGTTTTGCCTTGGTTGGTTTTAGTTTAATTTAGAGATAGAGTGTGAAACAGGTCCTTCGGCCCACCAAGTCTGCGCCGACTGGTGATCCCCACACATTAACACATCCACATCTGACCCAGGTAAATGTGGGTGGACAAGGATTGCAGATGGTGAGTTTGGTAAGCATCCTTAATCCAGGCTGCTTTAGCTAAGGCAAAGTATCAAATTATTAAAAAGTGGATCTCTGCCAATGGCAATACATGTCAGCTAAAATCATGTACCATCAGGAATGCTTAGATCACATCATTGAAATATCCCTTGAAGGTTTTATAAAAAGCTCATTCAGAGGCTTAGTCCAGCTCCTAAAGGATCCAATTATGCACTTTGGTGATTAGACAAAATAGCATGGGTTCTATGTTGATGTTCCTACTAGTCCCATGGTCAATAAGTCATATATATTTCAGTGAAAATTATAAGGGGAACAGAAGAAACAAAATTAGACCACAGCATTATGATCAAAGCTGCATTAATAAGATTTTCAGAAATAAAGATCCTAATGCAGTTATATTTCTGAATATATTTTCAATCTTTCTTGGACCCAACACTGCTTCTGTTCAATTGATGTAGACTGGAAAAAATTAATCGAGAGAATGTTATGGGAATAAATACTATAACAATTTATAAATACTGTTGCTGCATACTTTGTTTCTGTAATTCCATGGTATATCACATTGAATGAATATAATTTAAGATTCAAAAGGGATTTGACAAGAAGTCTAAGGTTTATATAAATGTTATTTAAATGGTTTTGAAGCACAATCTCCAAGAAATAATGTAAAAGATAATATTTTGTTTTTGCCTTCAATCATAGTTCGTCAGAATTCCATTAACATTTAGAAAATCATTATTGGAATCTTGAGTACATGTTATAGGAATAAAGAGCTTGCATTAGTAGAGAATCTTTGACCATGTTTCATATATTTATCATAATATCTTTTCTAAGAACATGGAAGGAATCTATTCACCCCATATAGTCTTTGCCTTCTCCTAGAGCAATTCCATTAGTCTCTATCTAATGAGACTAATTTCATTTTCTTTCATGCGCCAATGATAATGAACATTTCAAAGAATTTTACACACCTCGCCAGCAAGTCCCTGATCCCCAAAATGCATGATTTTGTTAATAATCAAGTAATTTATGAAGAACATTCATTGCAGTAAAATAGGGAAATGTAACAGCAAAATTGCATGTAGCAATAATCACAAACAGCATAGAGATAGGTAACTAATAATATGGTGCAGGAAGGAACTGCAGATGCTGGTTTAAACCGAAGATAGATGAAAAAAGATGGAGTCACTCAGCGGGTTAGACAGCTTCACACTAATAATATGGTGATGGATATTGGTCAAGGGAAAAATATTGGTCGGGGCCGGGGGGATAACTCACTTACTCTTCATCAAATTAGAAGTCATTGTCATGATAGCATCAAGCACAGAAACAGGCCCTTCTACCGTTCATGCTGACCATGATGTTCCATGTAAGTTAGTCCCATTTACCTGTGTTTGACCCATATCCCTCTAAACCTTTCCTATCTACAGTATATACCTGTCCAAATGCTTTCTTAATATATTGTTTTTGTATCTTCCTTAACTACTTCCTTTGGCAGCTTGTTTCATATATCAACCACCCGTTTATGTAAAATAGTTGCCGCTCAGATTCCTCTTAAATCTTTCCCCTCTCATCTTAAACCTATGCCCTCTAGTTCTTGGTTCCCTAACCCTGGGAAAAATACTCTGGGTAGTCTTCTTATCTATCCCTTTATGATTTTATATACCTGTATAAGATGGTTTGGGAACAGCTCTGCCCAAGATGGCAAGAAATTGCAGAGAGTTTTGGATGTTTCTCACTCGGATGCCTCGGGAAAGCAGCCAACATAACCACTGACTTTTTCCATCCTACTCATTCCTTATTCTACCCGCTCCCATTGGGAAGAAGATACAGAAGCTTGAAAGCGTGTATTACCAGACTCCGGAACGGCTTCTCCCCCTCTGTTATCAGGTTTATGAACCATTCTTCCATTAGCTAGAGTACAGTTCCTCATTGCGACATTGAACTTTGTTTCTGGAATTGCGCTATAATGCTGTGGACTATATTGTGTACATTTTGTCTTTCCCTTCACTCTACCTATTGTACTTGAGTTTCACTTGATTGTATTTATCTATTGCATTATCTGATTTGATTGGACAGCATGCAAAACAAAGCTTTTCACTGTACCATGGTACGCATGACAGTAATACATATAAACCTAAACTCCACAGACTCCTGCACTTAAAGGAATCAAGTTCTAACTTACCCAGCCTCTCTTTATAGCGTAGGCCCTTGAATCCTGGCAACATTCTCGTAAATCCCCTATGCACCCTTTCCAGATTATGGCATCTTTCCTGTGGCAGAGTGACTAAAACTGAACACAATATTCCAAGTGCAGCTTCACCAATATATATCATAAATACCTAGACATTCACACTGATTGAGGGGGGGGGGGGGGGGGAGTTGTTTAATGGATCCGAGTTCCATAATCAGATTAGGAGACTCTAGGCAAGAGCCTTTTATATCCACTTGAGAGATAGAATTGTGCCTTGTTTTTATTTCTCATCATAAAGTACTCTGTAGGTGCAGCACTAACATGCATTCCACTGAAGAGTCAGCTTGGATTTTATGATTAAGTTTCAGGAGTGTCGTTTACACCTACAAACCTTGATTCAGGAGCGAAAATGCGTCCTCTGAGCTATGAGTTCAACCATTTAATTGTTCAAATAATTAACAGTTGATAAATTGTGTAGGAGTTTTCTGAAACTTGTTTTCATGCACGGGCTTGATTTGAGAACATCAATAACATTGAAAGGTTTCATTGGTAAACATGAACATTAGCAAGTAGAACTTGACTCTGCAAGCCACATCCAATTTAAAATGCCAAAACACCAGAAAAATGCTTCCCAAGAAATAATGAATTTATCAATTAGCTTGGATTTATATAACAAGAATGATTTGTGTCGTATTTAGTTTAGTTTAGTTTATTGTCACATGTAACGAGGTACAGTGAAAAGATTTTGTTGCGTGCGAACCAGTTGGCGGAAAGACAACACACAATTACAATCGAGCAATTTACAATGCATGGATACACGATAAGGGAATAACGTTTCGTGCAAGGCAAAAGCAGCAAAGTCCGATCAAGGATTGTCCGAGGATCACCTATGAGGTAGATAGTAATTCTGAACTGCTCTCTGGTTGTGGTAGGATGATTCAGCTGCCTGCTAACAGCTGTGAAGATATTGTCCATGAATCTGGAGGTGTTTTGACAGGTAAAGTCCCTTTTCAGGGGCAAAAAGTTAACCACACATGATATTCTTGCCGTAGGTTATTTGGATATTCTAAACTTGTGTAAGTTTTTTTAATTCTAAAGCAGCCATCAATTAATCTCAATCCTCCTTGCTCTTTCCCCATGGCCCAGCAAATCTCTCATTTCAAGGATACATGGTGAAAGTCACAATTGAATCTGCTTTCACCACCTTCTCAGGCAGTGTTTTCCCGATCATAACAACTTATTGAATCAAAAAAAAGTCTTTGTACTTTGTTCTTTTGTCAATCTCTAAGATCCTATCTAAACTGCAAGATGAATTTCAGAAAAATGTAGGTTGTGGAGAAACTTATGGATGAAAAAATGTTTATTTTTATTAATTGCAGTAACTTGCAAAAGTTAGTAAAGATGGAGGTCAGATAATTTGGGAGAGATCAAGGGGGATATTTTTTACCTTTGGAACAGCCTCAAGAGTGGACAGAGACTCCAGGAACAGCCAAGAGGGAGCATGGAATCCAGAAGTTTTCAATTGATTTCCAAAAGATACAGTCAGTGGGTTGTCCAATTCAATCCATTGCAATATAGCCCTGGTATTTCACGATGCACAATTTCCGCTGTCATGTCATTTAAGAAGCCTTATTCCTTTTCTGCATGGACCTGTTTAGGATACATCAATAAAATTAAAATGTTTCAAACAAAATCTTGATACCAACTCCCCCTTAAGGATCCAACTGTTCCTTGCTGTTTGTGCTATTAAAATCCTTCGTGATTTTGAGCCTGCATTAGCTTGACCTCTCCTTTTATTGGGTGAGAATCACTGAACATTTTGTGTCATTGCAAACTCTAAGCTTTTTGACTGTGATACAAAAATATGCAGTATAATTGAAGCCAAACCAGCCTTCACTCAGTTTTCACCGCTGAACATGAGGCCACCGTTTAGGTCTTACAGTAGCAACAGTGTAACCACTTCCAGTGGAAAGGGGTTGTCTTAAATTTCAGTCTTAATGTTTAAAAAGTTATTGGATCCTCCATTATGATGTTAACAGAGCTAGAGGTGAGTGAACTGATGGCTCATCACTAACATTTAACATTTCATTGATATTCAAGCTGTGGTGAGTGGAACTTATAACGCGAAGTTAGGACAAATATTTTGTCTTCCCACAACTCGAGAGGGCTGTGAGCAGTAATCCTGACTTACATTGATTCAGAGCAGACCAATGTCAAACCAGTATTGGAGGGTAAACAGTGGCAGTTGAACCACAATATAATTTTACGTATAATAGAGAACAGTACAGTACAGGAACAAGCTGTTTGTCCCACAATGTCTGTGTCAAACTTGATGCCACAATCAACCCATATCTGCCTGCACATAATCTATATTCCTGCATATCCATGCACATTCAAAAGTCTCTTAATTGCGACAATTGTATCTTCCTACACCAGCAAACCCGACACTGACCGCCCTCTGTGTACAAATAATTCCCCGCACATCTATCCATATAATTAAAAGTCTCATCTTGACCACTTCCTGTCTGTGCTGTATATTGATTGTAGAAAAAATGCTACCATATATCGCTATGATTTTTGGCCATATAACCATATAACCATATAACCATATAACCATAACAGCACGGAAACAGGCCATCTCGGCCCTTCAAGTCCGTGCCGAACATTTTTAAATTTTTTAAAAAAAAATTAAAAATAAATACTTCCCCCTAGTCCCATCTACCTGCACTCAGACCATAACCCTCCATTCCTTTCCCGTCCATATACCCATCCAATCTATTTTTAAAGGATAACATCGAACCTGCCTCCACCACTTCCACTGGAAGCTCATTCCACACAGCTACCACTCTCTGAGTAAAGAAGTTCCCCCTAATGTCCCCCCTAAACTTCTGTCCCTTAATTCTCAAGTCATGTCCCCTTGTTTGAATCTTCCCTACTCTCAATGGGAAAAGCTTATCCACGTCCACTCTGTCTAACCCGCTCATAATTTTAAAGACCTCTATCAAGTCCCCTCTTAACCTTCTGCGCTCCAAAGAATAAAGACCTAACTTGTTCAACCTTTCTCTGTAACTTAGTTGCTGAAACCCAGGCAACATTCTAGTAAATCTCCTCTGTACTCTCTCTATTTTGTTGACATCCTTCCTATAATTAGGCGACCAAAATTGTACTCCATACTCCAGAATTGGCCTCACCAATGCCTTGTACAATTTTAACATTACATCCCAACTTCTATATTCAATGCTCTGATTTATAAAGGCCAGCACACCAAAAGCTTTCTTTACCACCCTATCTACATGAGATTCCACCTTCAGGGAACTATGCACAGTTATTCCTAGATCCCTCTGTTCAACTGCATTCCTCAATTCGCTACCATTTACCGTGTACGTCCTATTTTGATTTGTCCTGCCGAGATGTAGCACCTCACATTTGTCAGCATTAAACTCCATCTGCCATCTTTCAGCCCACTCTTCCAAATGGCCTAAATCTCTCTGTAGACTTTGAAAATCTACTTCATTAACCACAACACCACCTATCTTAGTATCATCTGCATACTTACTAATCCAATTTTCCACACCATCATCCAGATCATTGATATACATGACAAACAACAGTGGACCCAACACAGACCCCTGAGGCACCCCACTAGTCACCGGCCTCCAACCTGACAAACAGCCATCCACCATTACTCTCTGGCATCTCCCATTCAGCCACTGTTGAATCCATCTTGCTACTCCACCATTAATACCCAACAGTTGAATCTTCTTAACCAACCTTCCATGAGGAACCTTGTCAAAGGCCTTACTGAAGTCCATATAGACAACATCCACTGCTTTACCCTCATCAATTTCCCTAGTAACCTCTTCGAAAAATTCAAGAAGATTAGTCAAGCATGACCTTCCAGGCACAAATCCATGTTGACTGTTCCTAATCAGACCCTGCTTATCCAGATGCTTATATATATTATCTTTAAGTATCCTTTCCATTAATTTGCCCACCACTGACGTCAAACTAACAGGTCTATAATTGCTAGGTTTACTCTTCGAACCCTTTTTAAACATCTTACTCACTGTCCTCCTCCGCTGAGCAGGCCCTGAGGATTTTTCCCGTCAATGAAAAATAAAACAGTTATGAGTGTTTAAAAAACCTTGAAATCCCCACGCCTGTCAATCACAGCGATGAAGGTAATGCCCCTTCTGGTGGGGGGGGGGGGCAGGAATATAAAACCCCGGATGCCTGGATATGACTCAGTCACTCTGCAAGATCGCGAGGGAGAGGCCATGACTCTCATTCTAAGCTGTGAATCAACTGAACTGTGAGTCGTCCTGCAATGTACTTGCAATGAATGCTAATGTTAGCCCTTAATGAAAATGAAATGTTGTTTGGCCTGCCCTGTGCTTGAAACTGCAATGGCAATGGAAATGAAATGAAAATGCAATGAGCTGTTTGGCCTGCCCTGTGCTTGAAACTGCAATGGCAATGGAAATGAAATGAAAATGCAATGAGCTGTTTGGCTTGGCCTGTCCTGCGCGTGAAACTGCAATGGCAATGGAAATGAAATGAAAATGCAATCAGCTGTTTGGCTTGGCCTGCCCTGTGCTTGAAACTGCAATGCATATGGAAGTGAAATGAAAATACAATCAGCTGTTTGGCTTGGCCCTCTGCCCCCCCCTGCCCCCCTCTCCCCCTACCCCCCTCCTCCAGCCCCCCTCCCTCTCACCCCCCTCTCTTCCCCCTCTCTCTCTCCCCCCTCTCTCCCCCCCTCTCCAACCTCCCTCCCCCCTTCCCCCCTCTCCCTCCCTCCCCCCTCCTCCCACCTCTCTCCCCCTCTCTCCTGTCTCTGCCCTCTCTCTCTCTGTCTCTGCCCCTCTCTCTCTGTCTCTGCCCTTCTCTCTCTGTCTCTGCCCTCTCTCTCTGTCTCTGCCTGCCCCTCTCTCTCTGTCTCTGCCCCTCTCTCTCCATCTCTGCCCCTTCTCTCTCTCTCCAGCCCCCCTCCCTCTCCCTCTCCAGACGCGCCTGTGAGTTGGGGGCTATGCGTGAGTGGATAGGGCGGGGATGGGGTAAAAGGAGCAAATGAATAATATTAATATTATATAAAGGGGGGTGGTTAGTGTATGTGTGGGGGTGGGTGGTTAGTGTATGTGTGACGCCGCAGGCCCCCCCTGGGTTAGGGTCAATGGGTTCCCACTATTTCTACTCTCCTTTAAACTTTTGCCCCTCTCACCTTAAAGCTGTTTTGAGTCTGTCTGACATGTGCCTGTAATGACACAAAAAGTAAGAATCTCATCGTTCCATTGACGGTATATTTAAACAATTTAACACTCTTGACTTGATTCATCCACGAGTGAAATCATGTGTGTTGGTAAAATGTCCTCACATATATCTACTGGAGTTATTTCATCATCACTTAGTTTAGTTTAGTTTTGTTTATTATTGTCATGTATACCGAGGTACAATGAAAAACCTTTGTTTGCATGCAATCCAGTCAAAGAAAAGACGGTACATGATTACAATCAAGCTGTCCACAGTGTACAGATACAGGATAAAGGGTATATTATTTAGTGCAATATAAATTCCGATAAAGTCCTATTAAAAACAGTTCAATGGTCTCCAATGGGGTAGATGGGAGGTCAGGACTGCATTCTAGCTGATGAGAGGACCATTCTGTTGCTTGATAACAGGTGGGAAGAAACTGGTCCTGAATCAAAATGTATGTGTTCACAAAGTACTGTACCTCCTGCCTATGGGAGGGGCAAGAGGATAGAGTGACCGGAATGAGACATATCCAATGACTAAATGCCATTTCAAATGTTAAGAGTTTGACTGACTAACTGTGTGTGGATTGAAGGAGAATATTGTCGGTGATAAGATTTGGACACCATAAAAGTCTACTCACTGCAGGCATTGGAGGCATTCATCATCCATACCTGCGTTCTTTGGAAAGAGAATGAAGGCAAGAGAGAATTGGGAGAATTGGGAGATGCTCTTGGATTGGGAAGTGTTCAGCATCTCCTTGATTCTTATCATCCACCTATATTGTCTGAGGGTATTGTTGTATGAATGGTGCGGAGAAGGTTGGCAGAGGAGCTTTAATTTCTGAACATTAAATGTAAGCCCTATCCTCTTGTGTCCTTCAATAAACAAATAATGACTCCAATGAGGAGGCGGATGCTGATGATGACTTTTGCAGTGGCATCTTATATTTCAAATTCAAAACTCCTCAATGGGAACATACATTCATAAAGTCTACTGGGTGGTTGGTAGTTCTTTTGGCTGCTAATTTTGCATCACATTAACAGTGTTTCAAAATTACTCCCACACAAAACAATGCTTACTGGCATAAAGTCAGATGAGACATCTAATTTCATTAGAGTTACACTGAAGCGGGCAATGTATCCCCCTTATCCATTTTAAATGTTTAGACAAAATTAAAGTTGCAATCTTTTAATCCAATGAACATTCTTAACTTCCTATTGTGTTTTCACTGCAGTTTTTTTACCTTGTCAGGTTCACGACAATTAATTTGCCAGTGCATTCAGTGTGGTTTACAAAGGCCTGTAAGGCGTTTGACAAGATCAAACCTTAAACCTCTGCCCTCCAGTGATAAACATTCTTACCCTTTGACAGAGACTGTGGCTTTTCATCTTATATGCATCGATAAGGTCATTGCTGAAGCTCTTATGCTTACGGTAAAAAAATCCCACCTACCCAGCCTTGTCTTATAACTCAAGCCCTTCAGTCCCAGTGATAATCCCTTGAATCTTCTCTGCACTCTTTTCAGCTTAATAATATCCTTCCTATAGCTGGCGACCAGCACTGCATACGATACGAGCTCATTAACAACTGTACAGTTGTAACAAGACATCAAATGCTGGAGTAACTTAGCAGGACATGCAGCATCTCTGGATAGAAGGAATGGGTGACGTTTCGGGTCTGAAGAAGGGTCTCGACCCAAAAACGTCACCCATTCCTTCTATGCAGAGATGTTGCCTGTCCCGCTGAGTTACTCCAGCATTTTGTGTCTATCTTCGGTGTAAACCAGCATTTACAGTTCCTTCACACACATGGAACATGACATCTCAACTCTTGTACTCAGTGCTATGACTGATGAATGCAAGCATGCCAAACACACTCTTCACCACCCTATCTCCCACTTTCATGGAGCTATGTACCTGCATCAGTTGGTTTCTCTGTTCTACAACGTGCTCCATGGCCCTACTATTTACTGTGTATATCCCACCCTGAGTTAACTTAACAAAGTGCAATTCATCATGCTTGTCCAACTTAAATTGTATCTGCCTTCCTTTGGCGCACGTCTCCAGTTCTTTTGTAACGTGGATATGTTCCCAAGCCATCACTTTTCATTTCCTTTAACATCTTAGCTTCTATAATCTTCTTCATGATAAAAACCATTTAATTTAGTTTAGTTTAGAGATACAGCACGGAAACAGGCCCCTCGGCCCCACCAAGTCCGGCCGGCCAGCGATCTCCGCACATTAGCACTACCCTACACACACTAGGGACAATTCTACAATTATACTAAACCAATTAACCTACAAACCTGCATGTCTTTGGAGTGTGGGAGGAAACCAAAGATCTCGGAAAAAACCCCATGCAGATCACAGGGAGAACGTTCAAACTCTGTACAGACAGCACCCATAGTCAGGATCAAACCAGGGTCTCTGGTGCTGTAAGGCAGTATCTCTACCGCTACACCACCGTACCGCGATGCGAGATATTCATTACGATCTATCTCCTGTGGCTCCACACATAGATGACCATCTATTCTCTCACTACTTACCCATTTGCTCTTAATATGCTTGTAGGATTCTCCTTTTTCTTAACTGCCAGAGTTATCTCATGTCCTCTTTTTACCCTCCTGATTTCACTCCTGAACCTACACCTTTTATACTCTTCAAGGGATTCACTTGATCCCAGCTTCCTAATTCTGTCATATATTTTTTCCTTCACCAGAGTCTCAATGTTCCTCAACAGCCAGGATTCCCATGTCTGACTAGCCTTACCCATTACTCTAAAAGGAACATTCTGTCTCTGACCTCTCCCTTTCTCACCTTTAGAAGAGTCCCTCATGCCAGATGTCCCTTTACAGTTTCTCCAATTTAGCCTTTGCAAATTCCTGTCTATTGACTTCAAAATTACATCTAGTGATTTTCCTTTTTTCTTATCACATGTCAGTGCTTCCCCACATACAGTTATTACAGTTTAGTTTATTGTCACATGTACCGAGGTACAGTGAAAAGCTTTTGTTGCGTGCTAACCAGTCAGCAGAAAGACAATACATGATTACAATCAGGCCATTTACGGTGTATAGATACATGTTAAGGGAATAACGTTTAGTGCATGGTAAAGCCAGTAAAGTCCAATCAAGGATAGTCCAGGGGCCACTAATGAGGTAGATAGTGGTTCAGTACTGCTGTCTGATTGTAGTAGGGTGATTCAGTGTGTTCCAGATTCCAAACACCTTCTGGGAGAAAACATTTCATCCTAAGGTCTCATCTAAGCCTCTTCTTCTTTACCCTAAATTTTGTCCTCCAATTTCTGACATCTTAATTATCGGGGAAATATTTCCTCCCATCCACTTTGTCTGCAAAATCCTCCAAATCCATGGTACGTTAAATAACCAATGGCAGCATCTTTGATCTCGCAGGCCCAAATCCCCAAAGTTTTGACTTAATCCGGTTTAATCGGAAGACCAAAGATGTTCTAAGCCGCCTTAAATGTTTAACAGCCCTACTGAGACAGGGAAATCCCTGAGCCATGACCACTCAAAATGGAGCAGGAGCATTCAGGATGCTATTGAATATCTTACGTCTATTTGTTAGGAACACCCAGAAGGCCAATGTAGAAAATGGAAAGAATACATCATAGCAGTTCCAAAACTACCCACTCATCTGCCCCATAAAGCATCTCGTGCTCCAGCTGTGCCAAAGTCTGCATTCCCACATTGATTTCATCACTCCCTTCAGTATTAATGGACCTGGAGTAGAAGGAAGTCACCCTTGACTTCGATGGACTGCCGATGAAGTAGAAGAAGCTAGAAATGGAGACATCCGCGACTGCAGATGCTGGAATCTTGAGCAAAACATTATGTGCTGGAGGAACTTAATGTGTTCAGAAGAGTCCTGATCCAAAACATTGCCTGTCCATTCCCTCCCCAGATGCTGCCTGACCCATTGAGTTCCTCCAGCACTTCGTGTGTTTTGCTCAGGAAGCTGAAGAATATTGTTATTTATGAAATGCGTAGTTACAAATTGGTGGTCAAAATAAAGAATCCACCTAATTTTTATCTCCATTAATTTCTCAGATCCAAACTAATACAGGCAAGAAGCAGGTTATCACCTATTTTACACTTGCCCAGTAATTTAAAATGCCTGCACTGTAGGGAAATTAAAGGAATTAAGGCTACAATGGATGTCCTAGGATTATAGAGTCATACAGCACAGAAACAGGTCCTTTGCCCAACTTGCCTATGCCGAACAAGATGCCCATCTACACTAGTCCCACTATCTGCCCCATATCCTTCTAAATCTTTCCTATCCATGTACACGTCCACATGTCTTTTAAATGGTGTTATAGTACATGGCTAAACTACCTTTTCTGGCAGCTCGTTCCATATACCCACCACCCTTTGTGTGAAAAAGTTGCCCCTCAAGTTCCTATTAAATCTTTCCCCTCTCACCTTAAATGGATTTGTTCATTAGTTTAGATGTTTGTGCTTAAAGTTACGAATTGCTTGTACCAGCTGTAAAATTTCACACCTATGTTAGTGCGTCAGTACTTTTCACCCTCTTGTCGATTTGTTGCTTGGTCCTAAGGCCAGAAACACCATTAGCTTCCAAAAACTGTATCCCATCTGCTAGTCTTGCTTATCTCCTCAGGGATATTTCATTCTGTGCTAACAATACACAATCTGTTTCTCAGAGCAAACTATTGCATTTGCAGATTGAAGGGGAGGAGGGATATTCGAAGTGTCAGGTTGGATGGGTGGGTTTGCACCCTAGGCAGTCAATTAGAGCTTTCCCTTGCATGGCAGTCCATGGTTACAGGACTGCACAAAGAGTCAAAAACCTTAGGGACCACGGCCATGCTAAATTCACAAGGCCATAAAGATACTGAGCACCTTATCAGGACAGCAAAAGCACAGAGGCAGGGATTGTGTGAAGGCATAATGGGAAGGATTATGTGAAGAAATAGAAAGTTAACAAGGGGATATGTGAAGTTCCACCTTCCTGCCACAACTTACACGTGGCACATGATTTATAGGTCATCTTCCCAGGGAAGATTTATTTCAGCAATATAAAAATAGAGGCAAAGAAATAATCTTTGCCCAATTACGCATCTGAATGAATAATGACTGCATTTATTCCTACGATTCTTATCCCTTAAGACTATAATAAGGCATAACTTTATCCTTCAAATGGTTAAAAAGAGAAATAAATATTTGCTTCTGCTCCTAAGTCCACCATTGTCCTCAAATTCACTGCTGGGCAATGGGTCTAAACAATATCTAGCTCCAAATTCCTGCCACTCAGGCAAAATTGTCTACTTTCATCCCAATGGACCATCCCCATGGAAATGCTTCTTTAAGCTAATATAACCACGGCGACGGGGGCGCAGCAATAGAGTTGTTGCCTTACAGCATCAGAGACCCGGGTTCAACCCTGACCACGGGTGCTGACTGGATGGAGTTTGCACGTTCTCCCTGTGACCGCGTGGGTTTTCTCCAGGTGTTTCTTTTACCTCTCACATTTCAAAGACAGGTGGGTTTGTAGATAATTGGATCCTGTAAAATTGCCCCTAATGTGTAGGATGTAAAACTGGGATAACATAGATCTATTGTTTGGGTGACCGTTGTACAGCATGGACTTGGTGGGCTGAAGGGCCTGTTTCCATGCTGCATCTCTTAACTAATCTTAGCTAAAAAATGTAATTGTAAGCAACAGCTGTTATATCAAAGTGCTGCTGTTTATTTACTTTCTAAGGCATCTGAGCAGATATGATATGTCCAGCAAGATTCTTTGAGCTTTTACGTATGTGCTGTAGAAAGTATTCTGATGGGATGCATCTCCGCCTGGTGTAGCAACTGCTCTGCTCATGACTGCCTGAACCTGCAGAGAGTGGTGAACACAGCCCAGACCATCACATGCTCATCACTGCCTTCCATCCAGTCCATCTTCACAATACGTTGTATCAAAGGGGCTGGGAGAATCATCAAGGATGCCTTTCAACCTGGCCATTCTCTTTTCTCTCTGCTACCAACTGAGAGAAGATATAGAAACTTGAAAGTTTCGATATTCACTCTTAAGGACAGCTCCTTCCCCACTGCCATCTGACTCATGAACCGATCATCTCATTCACACTTCATTCCCCAAAGTTCTATTAAACTTAACTCTACCTCATCATAGATGAACAAGAAGGCTCAGCAGGAAGGGTCTCAACCCAAAACGCCACCTATTCCTTTTCTCCAGAGATGCTGTCAAACCTGTTGATTTACTCCAGCTTTGTGTCACTTAGAGATTATTCTGCTGTTGTAATTTAATATTATTTTGCACTACTCAGATTTGCACAACAATTTTGTACTTTTGCAGTCGTTATTTTATGTATTGTTGTATTTATCATTACTACATGTATTTGGTTTACTCTGCGAGCTTCATGTGAGCAAGGAATGTCATTGCACCCTGATCGAAAAGAGAATAAACTAATATAATCAAATCTAACATCACCTCTTTATCAAGCAGTGCTTTCCAGATTACAACCACTCTCTGAGTGAAAAAGAATCTCTGCTGCACCTGTTGGAATATAATAAGGACAGGGTATTTTTTATTTGCAAAGCACAAGAGAAATTCTTCAACATGATAGAGTTCATAATCTTAGTTTAAATTAAGCATATTGCTGAGTATTTCTCCATATGGTTTAGCATATGCAGCAATTTTCATAAAATTGCTCCGTGGGATTTCTATTTGCTTTGCAAATTAATGTATTTTCTTACGCGTGAGTTGTAGTCAGCGTTAATTTCTTGTTAAGAGTGGTTAAATATACTTAATGGAAAAGTGCACTGCTGGTCATATCCTTGAAATTGTTGGTGGAGCAGTGGGGAGAAGAGGTGACATGGGTAAAGATATGATATGAGTGCTGAAGTACAGAAAGAGATTGCTTATTTTCATATGTTCATAAGCTCAAGGAGATGAATTAGACCATTTGACCTATCAAGTCTACTCAATCATGGCTGATCTATCTTTCCCTCTCAACCCCATTCTCTTGCCTTCTCCCCATAACCCTCGACACCCCAGCTAATCGAGAATCTGTCAATCTCCACCTTAAGAATATCTACAGCTTCCACAGCCTTCCGGGGCAATGAATTCCACAGATTCACCACCCTCTGACTAAAAAAGTTCCATCTTCATCTCCTTTCTAAAGGTACATCTTTTAATTCTGATGCTATTGCCTCTGGTCCTAGACTCTCCCGCTCGTGGAAACATTCTCTGCACATCCACTCTATCCTGGCCTTTCACTATTTTGTTTGATAGGACTGGAATAATTATCCATAACAGTAGATGAGGAGAAAGATGGCACGGGACAGATGCTCGCATGTTGAAGGTGCATCCGGCAGGCCCACGTACATCCAAGATATCATCTCAACTAAGCACAGATGAGCTTCATTCCGGATATTATAAGTCATCAAGAAATGTCATGGATGATAAATGCAGGCTCATCAGGTCAGATTTAAAGATATAATCAACATCTAAATTCACTGTCAGTGAATGTCACCAAGGCCATCAATTTCCACACTACTTGCAATTTATTTTCATATTACCAGCAAGGAATTTATGGGGAATTAGATAATTTATCATAAAACTGCAATGTGTAACTGACTGATGTAATTTTGAGCCTTACATTTGTAGGACCAGGGAAGCAATCTGGATTTCGCGAGTTGAAATCCCACCATTTAATACGAGAATTAATAGTGAGATTAAACGAGAACTTAACAGTTTGAAGTTTGATCTTTCTTTTATGAGGAGTTACGTTGGTGATTACGTGAAGAAGCCCCGCCAGTCCGCATGCACGTCAATCTTCAAAGCAGAGGTATGAAATCACAGGTAACAGTAATTGAAGTAACATAGTAAGATCAGAAACTTGAGAACTACCAGATGACCTTTGTGAGAGAGGGTTGGGTGGAGGGCACGTAATCACCAACGTAACTCCTCATAAAATAAAGATCAAACTTCAAACTGGTAAGTTCTCGTTTAATCTTACTATTTTACTTCGGAGTCACGTGAGTGATTCTGTGAAGAGTTCAAAGCTCTGTGATTTCATGCCGTAGATTCAAATCCCAGCGTCTCACTGCATCGATTGACTCAGGATGAGTGAATAATCAACAATGCATTACACATGACATTGATTTAAACGTATTAATGGTTTACGTTAATAAAGAAAATCAATAGCAACCCCTCTATCTCAGGGGAGGCTAAAGTGGACGCAAAACAGAATGGGCAAATAGCCCTGGGTCGGCAATTGGCCTAGGGTAAAAAAAAAAAAAATTGAAAATCAATTCACTTAACCATCCTGTCGCCACGAGGATATGGTCGATGGGAACATCCATTGCCCCGGCACCATTGATGCCGCCCTGGTGGAATGAGATGTAAAATTGTCAGTGTTAATACCTGCATAAACCAGAACCTGCTTCAACTACCTTGAAATAGTCTGAACCGACTTTTTCTTGTGTGGTTGTTTGTGGCTAATAAACAATGCTGATTCCTCACCTCTTAGGATTCTGGTGGCCTTGATATAATATAGCAAGCGTGCCCTCACACATAGACGTGAGTCCGTGGGGTATGCCGAAATATGATCTTAAACCCTGTCACCCCTGGTCTGCTCTGTTTGTGTAGACCAGAAATGTAAAACGTAATGGCATCTGCAGCCACTTCCATCCTATCTAGCCGCAGCTTTTGCAATGTCTGCACTCTTTGTGCTGATACTAGTGTCATGACTAAGGAAGTAGCTGGCCTCTGGTGAAGTATTGTTAACACAATGTCAATATCCCATACTGCCTATACTTGTACTGGGAGAACTTGTGTTAAAGATATTGTTTACAAACTCGATATCCAGGGTTGAAACCCGACAGAGTGAGTCCCGTTTGCTGCAGCTAATATGATGGGAAGGCACGTTTGGCACAGTTAATGGCCCTATACTCAATTATTGTCAGAAGACCATTTAAGAATGAACTGGAAGACGTCAGTAATCTGTACCGTATTAAATGTAACATTAACATTAAACAAAACCGCTTCCCATCTCCTGAATAGGAAATGTACTGCTTTTTTGGTGCTATCGTTGCACTCTGCAGTGAGCACGTACATGGATTGATGTGACAACCTGAGCCGTAGGGCAGTCTATTCAAAATCTGCAAGTCAATAAATTGATTTTTATCATGCAGAGGCTGGTTTCCTGAACCACAGTTTGAACCAGCAAAGTTTTCATTTTTTAGAATAACCGTATATGTTTGTATTATTATGCCTGACGGAAGCGGGAATCATGGCTGCATAGCCAGTCAGACGGTATGAAAACTAAAGCGAGATCTTGCTGGCTTTATTTCAAGACCCGACTGATGAGGCAAAATGGAGGAATACATAAAAGAACATTCCTCCTTCTTGTAGCGAGAATGTATCTCTCAACACTGTTATGCCACATATTTTTGCAATCAGTGAATAAGCATGAAACCTACATGTCGATATTCGGTGTTTCATTGAACCCTACTTTCATAAATACTTTGTGATCCAACACCTATTCTGTGTTGTCATCAATCTAAACTTGATGATACACCAGTGGCAAAGGAGATTAGGTAAATTATTACAGGATACTTTTACTTGATTGCCATGTGACTTACATATTCCACCACCGTAGTGTATCAACTTGAAGTTGAGCATGTAGATTATGTATATTCGCTCAATAACCCTTTACCCATGGGATGCATCTAGTGTCTATAGCTAGTTGATACCAATAACTGAAGAATTGGCAACTCATGCAAATCTCCTCCATCTCCAAACTGGAGATGACATTTGCAATTTTCCACCAGAGCCCTTAGCATCAGTTTGTAAAATAACTGAAATTCGACTGACCAAACTACTGGAGCAATGCTGAATACTGTTTGTTCATCATTGTGACTTAGGTAGCTTCAGCTGGTCATAGCATAAGCCTGTTAACAATGACCTACATGTCATATGAGAGGTTGCTACTTAGCAAGATGTGAGTTCCCTGACTTGCACAGCTGAATCACAGCTACTATATTGCTAATTACACTTGATGAATAGAATTCAGCTTAATAACAGGTTTCCATTAACTCCAATCTCGTGCCACAAGGCGGAGTCATAGGCTAATTAATAGTTAAAGGTAAATCCCAATGACCAAGAAGTCTATTTTGTAACAACTTAAAGTTAACTGGATGGATGAGCCCAATTTCTCAAATATAGTTTGAGGCTGAACAGGTGATTTTAACAAAATACTGCGTTAGAATATCATCCAGCCAAGCCAAAACTCTGAGTCCAAACACCGATTTACTTATTAGTTAAATAACCTGGGGAAATAGTTTATCCCATTTTGAAATGTTTTACTGTTATTAGTACAGTTATCATTGCCTTTTGATAATTTCCAATGTCTCCGATGATCCCTGTAATTGGAACTGCATAGAATGGATCTTTGAGACCCTTATGAATCCGTTGTTAGTCAGTAAAGAAGTTTCCTATTTGGAAAGTTCATATGCGAGTTAAACGACATTCTCCATTTTTCATAATGAACAGGCCACTCCTGCCATCATTCCATGGGTGCTTCGCACGATAACTCTGGCCCGATTTCCGAGCCTGTCTTGAAAACGACAATTCTGGCCCTAATTCCAAACTTGCTTGGAATGCTAGTATTGTGCAGTTTTACATGGTTAGATGCCTCTAAGCAGATGACAATGCCTTTATCCTTTGTGTGCTGTACAAACAAGTGTAAATATTACCAACTTGTGAGTGGTCCACTTCCCCATGTTTCGGAAGTGCCAAACCCACCTTGTTGAGTAGGACTGGTAGGGTGCGTGGAACCTCTGCCCAGCTGTCATGCTGCCACCAGCTTCAGTGAACCGCTTACTGCCGATGAAGGCATGGGGTGCGTTCTGAAACGATGAACCTTTGCCCGCCTTTGGTCTTGATTGGTCTGACAGCTTTTGCTTCGTCCGCTGGGTTTTTACTGTTGAATAGATCTTACCTGAATAGAAGATTCGGCGGCTGGCTCTCATATCCCCCTGATAGCGCTGTTCACTGCCAGCACGCATGTGCTCCTGTATGTTCCATGGACATCTTTAGAATCTGAAGTCAGTTACATCTGACCTTTCACACTCCCCTCCTTAGAGAGGGCGATTCGTAGGCAGCCCTAAACAGGTGCTGCCGCAGGCTCCTGGGGATACCTGCGCTGATACGGCCCCCAATGCACCTATACAAGGATGGAACATTCTGTTGGGATGGCAAACTTTGTTGTCAGGAAATGATACCTCTGACACGTGCCCTTCATCCCTTGGGGTATGCTCCACGGCTATACCCTCAGACTCGGCGTCAGAATTACACTGACCCGGCATGCTCTCCTCTTCCAAGAGGGAGACATGAAGCAGCCCTGTCGCAGGCGCTGCTGGCGCAGTCTCTTCTACAGGCCGGCACTGTCACACATTAAGCAGCCCTGTCCCAGACGCTGCTGGCACGGGCTCTCCTGTAGGCCGGCGCTGTGACAGATTCGGCGTCAGCAGTACACTGGCCCGTGATGGTCTCCCCCTCCAACAGGGAGACATTAAGCAGCCCTGTCCCAGGCGTTGCTGGCACGGCCTCTCCTACAGGCCGGCACTGTCACACATTAAGCAGCCCTGTCCTAGGCGCTGCTGGCACGGGCTCTCCCGTAGGCCCGCGCTATTACAGATCCGGTGTCTGAGGCGACCTGACCTGACCTGGCATGGTGTCCTCAGCTCGTGGAATGCATGTCCAAATTCAATTTTGGAGTGTGGAGCTTCACCTTTAAAGGGTTAAAATGACAACAGAATCCATCCAAATACATACTTATTTCCGGAGGGGAATCCATGCAGCCCGACTCGTCCGAGTTCAATAGGGCTGATCGATGTATCGTTGATTTCACCCCATGCCTGGGGACCACTGGGAACGACGATATGTCTGTGAGCCGCTGACCGCACTGTCGGCGACTCTGGCGGTGATACATAGATACATAGAAACATAGAAAATAGGTGCAGGAGTAGGCCATTCGGCCCTTCGAGCCTGCACCGCCATTCAATATGATCATGGCTGATCATCCAACTCAGTATCCCGTACCTGCCTTCTCTCCATACCCCCTGATCCCTTTAGCCACAAGGGCCACATCTAACTCCCTCTTAAATATAGCCAATGAACTGGCCTCAACTACCCTCTGTGGCAGAGAGTTCCAGAGATTCACCACTCTCTGTGTGAAAAAGTTTTTCCTCATCTCGGTCTTAAACGATTTCCCCCTTATCCTTAAGCTGTGACCCCTTGTCCTGGACTTCCCCAACATCGGGAACAATCTTCCTGCATCTAGCCTGTCCAACATGTAGGAGCAAATGCTTTCAAGATTTCAAGATTGACGGATTATTATTTGTCCTGTTCTCCTGTCTGCCCTACTTTCTGCTGCTTACAGGTGACACCAAACAGAAAGTTTCAGCAGATTTGAGAATGCCCAGAATTCCCCTACAATGGGAGAGATTATTAAGTAGCTACAAGTTCAACCTGTTCTTAAGATGAAGAGGCTTAAGGGCCTGTCCCACGAGCATGCGACTGCATGCAGCAAGCGCGACCTAACGTGGTCGCTTGAGCCGTACGGCCTCGCGGGGCCGGTCCCACTTCGATCGCCGGAGCCGTATGGAGTTATGCGGAGCTGGTCCTGACATCGAGCAGGGCTCCGAAAAACTGACACTGTTCAACATTTCCGCACGGCAACGGACTGCCGACCCGCAGCCGCCTCGACGCCGTACGCACCGCCTCGACGGAGGTCGAGTGAGTGACGTGAAGTTCGAGCGAAGTCCGCGGGAAGTTCGCTCGAACTACCCGCAGACTTCGCTCGAACTTCACGTCACTCACTTGACCTCCGCGCGGCCCCCCCTTCCGGTTTGGTCGCGCTTGCCGCATGCAGTCGCATGCTCGTGGGACAGGCCCTTTACTGATCCACTCTTGAATAAGAACAAATTCAATCCTCAGGGCACTTCTACCCCCTTTCTCTCAGAGTTTAGTGGTGGATAAGTTCAATATCTTGGCAGCAAATAATAACGAGTCGCATCCTGGCCACTCCCTCTTGTCCCCTCTCCCATCAGGCAAATGGCATAGAAGTGTGAAAACACACACCTCCAGATTCAGGGACAGTTTCTTCCCAGCTGTTATCAGGCAACTGAATCATCCTACCACAACCAGAGAGCAGTGCTGAACTACTATCTATCTCTTTGGACTAAACGTTATTTCCTTATCATGTATCCAAACACTGATGGATTGTGGGGGGGGGGGATTGTGGGGGTGGGGGGTTTTGGGGGCGGGGGGGGGGGGTTGTGGGAGCAGGGAGGGTGTGGGTGGGAGGTTGTGGGGGTGTGTTGTGGGGGGAGGGGGGGGAGCGGGGGGAGTTGTGGGGAGAGTTGTGGGGGGAGAGGGGTAGTGTGGGCGGGAGGGAGTGAGCTCGGAGAAAAGACAGGGGAAGAGGCATGGGGAGAGGGTGGTATCACGGGTTAGGGGGGAGGAGTGGGGGGAACCAGAGGGGTAGTGGCTGAAATTTGCGGTGCGATGGGGCTCACAGCGGGCACTGGTCGCTGGTCGTTCTCCTCTGCTGGGATCAGAGTCTCCGCTTTCTGTTTGGCGACATCGGTGATATCTATGAATCCGGGCTGGGCTGGGTCTCCGACACTGGGCTGCTGCTTGGGGGTGCGCTGCTGCTTGGGGGTGCGCTGCTGCTTGGGGCAGGGCTGCTGCTTGGGGCGGGGCTGGTTTGGGCCGCTTGGGGCTGGGCTGCTGCTTGGGACGGGTCTTTTGCTTGGGGCGGGGCGGGGCTGGGCTGCTTGGGGCGGGACTGGGCTACTTGGGGCTGTGCGGGGCTGGGCTGCTTGGAGCGGTGTGGGGCTGGGCTGCTTGGAGCGGTGCGGGGCTGGGCTGCTTGGGGCGGGGCTGGGCTGCTTGGGGCGGGACTGGGCTACTTGGAGCGGTGCGGGGCTGGGCTGCTTGGAGCGGTGCTGGGCTGGGCTGCTTGGGGTGGGGCTGGAATGGGCTACTTGAGGCAGGGCTGGGCTGCTTGGGGCACGGTGGTGGGGGGCGGGGTGGGACGGGGTGGGGCGGGGCTGGTCGGGGCGGGGCGGGGCTGGGCTGGGCTGGGCGGGGCGGGTCCAAAAGTCCGGTTGGAAACCCCCGCCGGCCACCCTCAGCTCCAGTAAAGACGCGATGGCGCAGGAAGGGGCAGACCGCGCCAGGGTGTGACGGGGAAGAGACTAATCCGCGCAGCGCTGACTGGCAGGAGAAGAGATCGATCCACGCACGCGCAGTTTTTAAGAATTTTAAACCTCGCTAACTTTTACGACATTCAACCGATTGGAACGAAACTTGATGCAGTCGCAGTCGTGAACCGTTTTTGCGCAAATAGAAAGACTGCCAGACCGGAAGATAACAAGATCAGAGTTTTAGAGATAGATAGATAGATAGATAGATAGATAGATAGATAGATAGATAGATAGATAGATAGATAGATAGATAGATAGATAGATAGATAGATAGATAGATAGATAGATAGATAGATAGATAGATAGATAGATAGATAGATAGATAGATAGATAGATAGATAGATAGATAAGGATGACTGGCTGAGCTTTGTTGCCTTCCACCACTGTGATGAATGCTGTGGTGGATGTTTGTGTTAAATCTTATTGTGTATTTATTGTGTGTTCTTTTTAAGTGTATCGCTGCTGGCAAATTCATTTCACTGCACCTTCGGGTGCATGTGACAAATAAAATTGAATTTGACTTTGACTTTGATAGATAGATGTCCCAGATAGAACAATGAAACTCTTACTTACAGCAGCACAACAGAATATGTAAACATAGTACACTGTAAACAATATAATAAATGAGAAAAAAAAGTTCAGTGTGTGTGTCTGTATATACACACATGTACAGATAAAAAATAAAAAAACAATAATGGTGCAATAATAGCACTAATAGTCTATGTAGTTCAGAGCTTATTTGGAGGTTGTGGTGTTTAATAGCCTAATGATTGTAGGGAAGAAGCTGTTTCTGATCCTGGACGTTACAGTTTTCAGGCTCCTGTACCTTTTTCCCGATGGCAGGGGTGAAATGAGAGTGTAGCCAAGGTGGTGTGGGTCTCTGATGATGCTGGCTGCCTCTTTGAGACACGACTCCGGTAAATCCCTTCGATGATGACAGTATACGAACGCAGCTACTGAGCTGACCGAGGGTAAACGATCACGCGGTAGACAGAAAAAGAGATTATTTTTCTCCTAGAACATCTCTGAAGGATTTCAACATTGACACATACCACAGGGAGCAACACACATTGGATTGTCCTGTGCAGTGTACCGGCATAAAACGAGGTGGTCGCTCATCTGAAGAAGCACTGACAGTCACTCACTACACAGAATACAGCGCATTGTCTCCAAGGCCTCTAGGATCATCAACTCTCCCCTCCCCTCAATCCATTCCATTTACCTCCAACGTACCTCAAAACGGGCAACAAAGATCATCTCGGACCCCTCCCATCCAGCAAACCACCTTTTCCAGTCTCTCCCTTCAGGGAGGCGCCTTAGGTCACTTGCTACAAAATCCACCCGTTTTAAAAACAGTTTCTTCCCCTCAGCAATAAGAACACTTAATTCCCTCCAATAACTTTTTGACTTTGATGTATACAGTGTCTTGTCTATGGTTTTTGTCTGTTCTTTTGCACTATGTATTGTTGGTGAGATTTGTGATTTGTGATGTGCTTTATTATTATTGTTGTTAGTGTTAATGTGCTAAAGCAGTGTACCATCATGTACCGAACCCAATTACCACCAACCCTGGTCGTGTGGCAAATAAAGTTTCTATTCTATTCTATTCTATTCTATTCTAGAAAGGGCGAAGTATTAGAGCTAGGGCTAGAAAGGGTGCAGAGAAGATTAACAAGGATGTTGCCAAAACTTGAGGGCCTGAGCTATAGGGAGTGTTTCTACAGGCTAGGGCTTTATTCCGAGCGCAGGAGGCTGAGAGGTGATCTTATAGAGGTGTACAAGAACATGAGGGGAATAAATAGAGTGAATGCAGTCATTTACTCAGAGTAGGGGAATCAAGAGCCGGAGAATATAGATTTAAGGTGAGAGGAGAAAGATTGCAAAGAGTAGGAGTAAACGGGTCCTTTTCAGAATGGCAGGCAGTGACTAGTGGGGTACCGCAAGGCTATTTACAATATATATTAATGATCTGGATGAGGGAATTGAATGCAACATCTCCAAGTTTGCGGATGACACAAAGCTGGGGGGCAGTGTTAGCTGTGAGAAACATAGAAACAAAGAAACATAGAAAATAGGTGCAGGAGTAGGCCATTCGGCCCTTCGAGCCTGCACCGCCATTTGATATGATCATGGCTGATCATCCAACTCAGTATCCCATCCCTGCCTTCTCTCCATACCCCCTGATCCCTTTAGCCACAAGGGCCACATCTAACTCCCTCTTAAATATAGCCAATGAACTGGCCTCAACTACCTTCTGTGGCAGAGAATTCCACAGATTCACCACTCTCTGTGTAAAAAATGATTTCCTCATCTCGGTCCTAAAGTCTTCCCTCTTATCCTTAAACTGTGACCCCTAGTTCTGGACTTCCCCAACATCGGGAATAATCTAACTGCATCTAGCCTGTCCAACCCCTTAAGAATTTTGTACGTTTCTATAAGATCCCCCCGCAGTCTTCTGAATTCCAACGTGTACAAGCCGAGTCTATCCAGTCTTTCCTCATATGAAAGTCCTGCCATCCCAGAAGGATGCTAGAAGGCTGCAAGGTGACTTAGATAGGCTGGGTGAGTGGGCAAATGCATGGCAGATGCAGTATAATGTGGATAAATGTGAGGTTATCCACTTTGGTGGCAAAAACAGGAAAGTAGACTATTATCTGAATGGTGGCCGATTAGGAAAAGGGGAGATGCAACGAGACCTGGGTGTCATGGTACACCAGTCATTGAAAGTAGGCATGCAGGTGAAGCAGGCAGTGAAGAAAGCGAATGGTATGTTAGCATTCATAGCAAAAGGATTTGAGTATAAGAGCAGGGAGGTTCTACTGCAGTTGTACAGGGTCTTGGTGAGACCACACCTGGAGTATTGCGTACAGTTTTGGTCTCCTAATCTGAGGAAAGACATTCTTGCCATAGAGGGAGTACAGAGAAGGTTCACCAGACTGATTCCTGGGATGGCAGGACTTTCATATGAAGAAAGACTGGATAGGCTCGGCTTGTACTCGCTAGAATTTAGAAGATTGAGGGGGGATCTTATAGAAACTTACACAATTCTTAAGGGGTTGGACAGGCTAGATGCAGGAAGATTATTCTCGATGTTGGGGAAGTCCAGAACAAGGGGTCACAGTTTAAAGATAAGTGCGAAGTCTTTTAGGACCGAGATGAGAAAATCATTTTTTACACAGAGAGTGGTGAATCTGTGGAATTCTCTGCCACAGAAGGTAGTTGAGGCCAGTTCATTGGCTATATTTAAGAGGGCGTTAGATGTGGCCCTTTGTGGCAAAAGGGATCAGTGGGTATGGAGAGAAGGCAGGTACAGGATACTGAGTTGGATGATCAGCCATGATCATATTGAATGGCGGTGCAGGCTCGAAGGGCCGAATGGCCTACTCCTGTACCTATTTTCTATGTTTCTATGTTTCTATTTAATAGGAACCCGTGGGGCAACTTTTCCACACAGAGCGTTGTGGGTATATGGAACGAGTTACCATAGGAGGTACAGACGTTGAGGCAGGTACTATAACAACATTTAAAATATATTTAGACAGGTACATGGATAGGAAATGTTTAGAGGGATCTGGGCCAAGAGCAGGCAGTTTGGACTAGTGTAGATGGGGCATCATAGTTGGCATGGGCAAGTTGGACCAAAGGGCCTGTTTTCGTGCTGTTTGACTATGACTCTATCTCCGGACACATACACATACACATACACATAGATGCCGCAATCTCATTCGAGAATAAGTGATGAACAGCAGCTAACTCCCTCCCTATTGTTTTCATTGCTACATTAATAGTATACACAAGTAAAATAAATAAATCCAATGCATTTGGGAAAATGGTCAAATGCACCACTTGATTTGCAATACGAGGAACATGACAACAAGTCACGGCCCAACTTAACCCTAGAGGAGTGTTGATTAATGGCTGGTACATTCCATATCATTTTATGCTGGATTATACCCCAAGGCTATTTCTAGGCAGTTAACTTTACAGTTGCTATTTTTTTTTCCACAAATGATTCTGACTACTAGGTACAAGCACATACTGTTGTTCAGCGTGTATTTATTAAAACACATGAGCGAATGGGTCCTAACATCTGCAAACCAAGGGTTCTCTTAAAACATACTCCAATATACAACACAGTCCCCTGACAATGAAGGCCCACGAGAAACCCTGGAAAATGTGGATCATTTTCTATTTCTTAGGAGCTACACTGATGATGAAATTCACCATCATCTCATTATATCAACAAAATCGTTGACCATCTAAAGAATGATTGGAGATCAAGACCTCAAATCAAATACAATGCATGTGGTCTATTGGACAACAGTGATTCCCATTCTCTTCTTTGGCCTGAGAGATGGACTATCCACAAAAGGCACAGCAGAGCATTGGAAAGATACTATCAAAGATGTGCCTGAAAAGTCTCCAGATTCATTAGCAGGATAGGCAAACCAATATCAGCAACTTTTTGGGGGCATCTATCGGCAGTTATAAAAAGCTTCACTTTATAGATTTATGGCTTTGATGGGTAAGCCAAATTCTCCCTATTCTGCTAGCCCTTGCTGTCCCCTCCCCTTCATCAGCCCTCTGGTTGTCTCCTCCCCTCCCCCAGCCCTCAGGCTCCTCCTCCGCCTTTTTTCCTTTTTTCCTTTCTTCTCCCCATCCCCTAGCAGTCTGAAGAAGGGTTTCGGCCCGAAACGTTGCCTATTTCCTTCGCTCCATAGATGCTGCTGCACCCGCTGAGTTTCTCCAGCATTTTTGTGTACCTTCTCTACTCCCAGCTCTGACAAAGCAAGAGATTACCAGGCAGAGAGTGAAGGAGCATTAAGAACATTCTCAAATGCCTTATAAGCCCAATTTTACACTGGTGTATAGGAAACCTTGGACCCTGATTGCAAAAATGAAGTTAGTTTAGTTCAGGTTATTACCATGTGCACCCAGGTACAGTGAAAAGCTTTTGTTGTGTGCTAACCAGTCAATACATGATTACAATCGAGCCATCCACAGTGTACAGCTGTTGGAGTAGAAATTTAAAAGAGTGGAGCAATTGTAATGCATGATTGCAGATCCACTTCTGGGACCAGCACACAAAGATTTGCCTGGCTTAGGCACAAGAGGAAGGAGGAAAATGGAACATTTTGACCACATAAAGAATCTCAAGCCTATATGTCAGAAACACACAGAAACTCCATGTAAAAGGTATAGTTTAGTTTAGTTTAGAGATGCAGCATGGAAACAGGCCATTCGGCCCACCGGGTCCGCGGCGACCAGCGATCCCCACACATTAACACTATCCTACACCCACTAGGGACAACTTTTACATTTACCAAGCCAATGAACCTACAAACCTGTACGCCTTTGGAATGTGGGAGGAAACCAAAGACCTCGGAGAAAACCGACGCAGGTCACGGGGAGAACGTACAAACTCCATACAGACAGTACCTGTAATCGGGATTGAACCTGGCCTCTGGCGCTGCATTCGCTGGAAGGCAGCAACTCTACCGCTGCACCACCGTGACTGCCCACGGTGGCGCAGCAGTTGAATATCTTCCTGTTATAGACAATAGACAATAGACAATAGGTGCAGGAGTAGGCCATTCGGCCCTTTGAGCCAGCACCATCATTCAATGTGATCATGGCTGATCATCCCTAATCAGTACCCCGTTCCTGCCTTCTCCCCATATCCCCTGATTCTGCTATTTTTAATCCAGAGAACCTGCCTCCACCGCCCTCTGAGGCAAAGAATTCCACAGACTCACAACTATCTGTGTGAAGAACTGTTTCCTCGTCTCCGTTCTAAATGGCTTACCCCTTATTCTTAAACTGTGGCCTCAGGTTCTGGACTCCTCCAAAATCGGGAATGTTTTTCCTGCCTCTCGCGTGTCCAAACCCTTAATAATCTTTTATGTTTCAATAAGATCCCCACTCATCCTTCTAAACTCCAGAGTATACAAGCCCAGCCGCTCCATTCTCTCAGCATATGACAGTCCCGACATTCCGGGAATTAACCTTGTAAACCTACGCTGCACTCCCTCATTAGCAAGAATGTCCTTCCTCAAATTAGGGGACCAAAACTGCACACAATACTCCAGGTGTGGTCTCACTAGGGCCCTATATAACTGCAGAAGGACCTCTTTGCTCCTATACTTAACTCCTCTTGTTATAGAAACATAGAAACAAAGAAAATAAGTGCAGGAGTAGGCCATTCGGCCCTTCGAGCCTGCACCGCCATTCAATATGATCATGGCTGATCATCCAACTCAGTATCGTGTACCTGCCTTCTCTCCATACCCTCTGATCCCTTTAGCCACAAGGGCCACATCTAACTCCCTCTTAAATATAGCCAATGAACTGGTCTCAACTATCTTCTGTGGCAGAGAGTTATGAAGGCCAACATGCCATTTGCTTTCTTCACTGCCTGCTGTACCTGCATGCTTACTTTCATTGACTGATGAACAATGACCCCCCCAGATCCCGTTGTACTTCCCCTTTTTCCAACTTGACTCCATTTAGATAATAATCTGCCTTCCTGTGTTTGCTACCAAAGTGGATAACCTCACATTTATCCACATTAATCTGCATCTGCCATGCATCTGCCCACTCACCCCTGTCCAAGTCACCCTGCATTCTCATAACATAACTTGCTGCTGATACTGAACTGCTTTTAACTGCATCTGTTTCAATTTAGTTTATTGTCACGTGTACAGTGAAAAGCTGTTGCTGTGTGCTATCCAGTCAGCGGAAAGACAATACATGATTACAATCGAGCCATTTACAGCTTCTTCTGATTGTTGTGATTTCTGGATCAGAATGCAAAGGAAGGAAGAGAGGAAGGCAGAGAAAATCAGATGTATCTAAACAAAATTGAGGGGACAGGTTGAGTACAAAGGAGAAAACTACAGCTCATCAACAAGAATGTCACACAGCTTTGTGCAAATTGGTGCCCCAAAATTGGGAACAGACTGTTCTACCTGCACTTGGCTTCATTGCTCTTAATTGTTATTGTATCTGTTAATGTACGGTTGAGTCTCCCAGTTTGCTATGAACAGCTGCGTCAGAGAGGGAACAAGATTTTCCATGTGCAACACCTAAATTATATTTCTCTTGGTCAAAATGAATCTGAGTTTAGAAATCCAGATTTATTTCTGCAATCCTGGTTTTCCCAGAGACGAAGTTGCCTGAACCTATGATGCCCTGGTGCTCTCTGTCATCGAACGTAGAACATAGGACAGAGGATAGTGCAGGAACAGGCCCTTCAGCCCGCAATGTCTGTGCTGAAAATGATGCTATGATAAACTAATCTCATCTGCCTGCACATGATCCATATCCTCCCATTCCCTGCATATCCATGCGTTTATCTAAAAGCAGCAGAGATGCCAGTGTTGTATTTACCATCTGGGTGTGTGTTCCAGGCACTCATAAGATCATAAGACATAGGAGTAGAATAAGGCTCCACCATTTGATCATGGCTGATCCATTTTTCCTCTCTCAACCCCTTTCCCCTTCCTTCTCCCTGTGACATTTGTTGCCCTCTATGTACACAACTTGCCACATGCATCTTCTTTACATTTTTCCCCTCTTTCCTTAAAGCCTTGCTCTCTAGCCTTTGACATTTCCATCCTGGGAAAAGGTTCTGACTGTCTACCCCATCACCCTATCGATGCATTCCATACTTTTATATAGTTATCTCAGGTCTTCCCTTCAACCTCTGGCATTCTATAATCAACAAGGTACATTTCTGAATTGAAGAGAATATGTTTTTTTGAAATCTTAAGCGGTGGATTTTGGAGGTCAGTGCTCGGTGTTCCGGCAGCAGTCATGATTCATTCATCTTCTGTCAGTTCTCCGTGCTGCCTCTGATTCACAGTCTAGAATATAATACAATACAATACTTTATTGTCACTTGTGACAAGTCACAGTGAAATCCTTTGCTTGCATACCTAAAAGGCCTGTCTCACGAGTCTGCGGTCATTGGCGGCGAAACGGGAAGAATCTGCCGCCATATACCACGCACTCGTGAGAACGTACAATTCCGGGGCCGTGCGGCGTTGTTCCCAACACCGCACGGTGCTAAAATAAAACCTACACTGTTGAAAAATATTTTCCTACCGCACAACCTCCACCAGTGATGCACGAGTGCGGCACGGCCGCCGCCACAGCCGCCGCCAGTGTGGCTCGAGCGCCGTGCGTCGAACTTGCACCGCCACAGCCTCCGCCAGTGAGGCACGTGTGTGGCATGGCCGCTGGCACAGCCACCGCTACAGTGCCGCGATCAGGACGGCCGCCGCCACAGCCGCCGCTAGTGAGTCACGTGCGGCAGGCCGACGTCATCGCAGTCGGCCCGCCCTTTTTTTTACTTACCGCAAGCACGTGGGACCAGCCGTATTTGAATCACTCGGCCCCCGCGCAGCATCCGTGCGGCGCTCCCGTGGCATAGGCTCGGCGCTCTCGCCGTTGCCGTGCGGTCCACTCTACAGGCGATGTCCGCAAACACGTAAACACGGATGCTGCGCGGGGGCTGAGTGATTCAAATACGGCTGGTCCCACGTGCTTGCGGTAAGTAAAAAAAAGGGCGGGCCGACTGCGATGACGTCGGCCCGCCGCACGTGACTCACTAGCGGCGGCTGTGGCGGCGGCCGTCCTGATCGCGGCGCTGTAGCGGTGGCTGTGCCAGCGGCCGTGCCGCACACGTGCCTCATTGGCGGAGGCTGTGACGGTGAAAGTTCGACGCACGGCGCTCGAGCCACACTGGCGGCGGCCCGTGCGGGCGGCCGTGCCGCACTCATGCATCACTGGTGGAGGCTGTGCGGTAGGAAAATAATTTTCAACAGTGTAGGTTTTATTTTAGCACCGTGCGGTGTTGGGAACAACGCCGCACGGCCCCGGAATTGTGCGTTCTCACGAGTGCGCGGTCTATGGCGGCAGATTCTTCCCGTTTCGCCGCCAATGACCGCGGACTCGTGATACAGGCCTTTAAGACAGAGCCTTTACTAAGGTCCCCATTGTCTGGGTCCCCATTGTCCATTGTTCTTCATGGCGGTCCACCCATGCCAGGTCCCCATTGTCCATTGTTCTCCCCCCCCTCACGGCGGTCCCCCCACGCCGTGTCCCCATTGTCCATTGTTCTTCATAGCGGTCCCCCAATGCCGAGTCCCCATTGCCCTTTGTTCTTCATGGTGGTGCCCCCATGACGCGTCCCCATTGTCCACATTGTTCATTGTTCTAACCCCCCGCACCCCACCTCACGGCGGTCCCCCCACGCCGGTCCCCATCTCGGTACTTAATGACAAAAGATATTCCCTGGTAGGATCCATGACACAGAAATGGGACCCATGCGACAACAAGAAATATACTGATGCTTCCTCTTAACATCGACAGTCTCACTTTTCACAGGGCACAAGGGTTAAATTGGAGGAGTCATATCCAGAGATGTAGACTATTGATTCAAACACAAGTCTGAATCCAATCATTGCAGGTGCGAAAATTAAATTCTAGTAAGTAAATCTGGAATAAAGAGTTATTCCAGCTATTGGCAATTATTACTTTTAAATTATAGAGATCCCTCTGGGAAGAAAAGTTGCTAGCTACTTATTTTGGCGGACATTAAAAATCTAGGTTCACTAATATGGTTATCTTTGAGCTGCCCTCTGAAAGGGGTCACCAAACTAATGGTAACAATTAAGAATGGAAAATAAATGCTTTTCTCACTAGCAACAGCCACATTTGTGTGAGTAAGTAACACTAGTTCTGGCATAAATGTATTATAAATTGCATTGGGATTAAAAGCTGCTTTGAGATTTAAAAATATTATTGCCTGTTTCAGTGGCAGAACTATTTTAATAGGATTCCTGAGCTGAAGTAAATCATTAGCCTAATTAATTATATCACCATCTTACCCTTTATTTTATATTATATAAGGAGACTCTGATAATGAAGAATCTTACTAAATGTAACACAGTTATAATTGTTGAAAATCTATTGCTAATTACTAATTACTGTTTTTGTCATTTGGGAAAATGCATTTGTTTTTGAAGTGCGTTGATATAAATTGGCAAAGGCTGTAGGTTCAGGGGAACATTTCTTTATGAATCAAAAGAAGCGTGGCAGAAACCAGAGAGCAGTCCTGAACTGCTATCTACCTCATTAGGACCATTTTTGATCGGACTTTGCTGGCTTTACCTTGCACTAAATGTTATTCCCTTATCATGTATCTATACACTGCGAATTACTCGATTGTAATCATGGATTGTCTTTCCACAGGCTGGTTAGCATGTAACAAAAGCTTTCCACTGTACCGCAGTACACGTGACAATAAACTAAACTAAACTACATCAGATATTACTGTGATATTTTTAAAAGGCCCTAAACGTCAGTTCGTCAAAAATTCAAGGCCACTGTCCGTTCTAGTTCACAAGTTCACAGGTTATAGGAGTAGAATCAGGCTATTCGGCCCATCGGGTTTACTCTGCCATTCAATCATGGCTGATCTCTGCCTCCTAATCCCATTTTCCTGCCTTCTCCCCATAACCGTTGACATCTGTTCTAGAGAAAAACAAATCCTTAAACTATTACTGTAAGTAAATGCTTCTTCTTCTTGTGTTTGAGGCAACAGAAGTTATGTAACGCCCTCCAGGCGCTGTAGCCAGTTAGGCCTTCCGCATTCAGCTGCAGCAGGGTGATGCCATCCGGTTCGACATCTGTAGGTGCCCACCCTAAAAAGGGCGCATGCTCCGGGTTAGCGCCAAGCCGCGGCGACTGAGGTTGCATTAGGGCTGCAAGCTGCGGCCACTGAGGTTGCATTATCTCCGCTACTGTCTCTGTTTGTTGTCGTTCGCCTGACTGAGGTCAGTTGACAGGGCTCACCATGGGGAGGTCGACAATATGAGCCTCAAGTAAATTCTGAAGCAGTGTAAAAATCATAGGTTTATTTGAGAAGCAGAACCTCTTTGAATTTAATAACTCACATTGTGCATTTATCATATTAAACAACAACTCCTTTTAAATAAATCTATTTACAATTTAAGATGACCTTTAAGAAAATACTGACAGAAGTATTCAGCCCCCGAAGAAATGCAAGACTGAACTATTTATGGAGAACAATAAAAATACAACACATGCTCTCAAAGGCTTACAAAGACATTTCTGGTTGTGATATTCATCTCATGAAATGCTGCTTGATATATGGCAATCAATAAATCTTGATGGTCATATCAACCATAGAGCTCGAGGAAGCTGTTTGGTCAGTTCGGTATAATGCAAAATGTTGCTGTTTCATGGTCTTTGCAGCTAAATGTGGTGATTTAGATGGAATTTAAGCACTAATTCTATCCTTTTATGACTACCCCAGGGCCTCTAAAGATTAAAAAATTCTTCCCCTCCACATCGAAAGTAACCAAATGTAAACCATTTCAAATTGTCTTTCATGCCCATATTATTATATTCATATTTATGGGCGGCATGGTGGTGCAACAATAGAGTTGCTGCCTTACAGCACCAGAGACTCGGGTTCAATCCAGACTATGGGTGCTACGGAGTTTATGCGTTCTCCCCAGGTGCACCGGTTTCCTCCCACAATCCAAAGATGTAAAGGATTGCAGGTTAATAGGCTTCGGTAAAAAAAAAGTAAATTATCCCTGGTGTGTAGGATAGTGCTAATGTACGGTGATCGCTGGTCGGCACGTGCTCGGTGGGCCGAAGGGCCTGTTTCTGATCTGTATCTCTAAACTAAACTAAACTTATGTTATTACTTACAAAATTACAGTCAGCATTATTCAAAGGATCAAGCAAGCAAGGGTGACTACTTATTTTACCTAAAAATGCCACCAATCCAATACTGTATTGTTTATTCAACCCACTGCCTTCACACCACCACCTTATCCCACTCCACTTCCCGATTTTCAGGGTACAGTGTTTTGACTATAAATAATGTCTGTGCTGCTTATTATAACCAACTTCTGTGATGAGAAGGTGAATATGCAAGACCACCAAATAGTGTGAATCTTTTTATGTATTGGAGCTGATCAGTTTCTGTGAATATGATATTTGAGGAATATTACTCATGCATTTTTGCCATGTGGGAACATTAGGATCCATCGTGTGTCAGAAAATCAGAAAATGTTGGAAACACTTAGGCAGCATCTGTGGAGGTAAAACAGATTAACTGCAGTACATATAACAGTCTAGATATTTCATGAGCTCCATGTTCCGGGAGATGCGTGTCCCAAAAAGCAACTCGTTCCTCGGTACACGTGACAATAAACTAAACTCAGCTAAACTAAACCCACAGAGGAACCGTGGGCGGCACAGTGACGCAGTTGCTTCCTTACAGCGCCAGAGACCCGAGTTCGATCCTGACTACGGGTGCTGTCTGTACGCAGTTTTTTACGTTCTCCCCGTGACCGTGTGGCTTTTCTCCGGTGTTCCGGTTTCCTCCCACACTCCAAAGACAAACAGGTTTGTAGGCTAATTGGCTTTTGTAAAGATTGTAACATTTTCCCTAATGTATAGGATACTGCTAGTGTACGGGGTGATCGCTAGTCAGCATGGGCTCGGTGGGCCAAAGGGCCAGTTTCTGCTCTGTATCTCGAAAGGGTAAACATCCTAAACTAGGAAGAGAGCCATAATCTTTATACTCAAAATTGTTTCACAAGAAATGAATCGTTTCCATGAGATTTAAGTTTTATTGTGCATGAATAACAAAATGTTTATTGGCAGGTGAAGCAAATGGCATAATGGCCTTTATTGCAAGGCATGGTGTTTAGAAATAATGAAGTGTTGTTAACATTGTGCAGTGTTGCCGAGATCACACCTGAGTAAAAGGCATAATTTTGGTTCCATTGTTCAAGATAGAAAATACTTGCATAGTAGGCTGTCCAGGAAAGTTTCAATGGGCTAATTCCTGGGATGAGTGGTTTGTCCTATTATGAGAGGGTGAAGAGGTTAGATCTGCACTTTCTGGAGTTTAGAAAATGGAAGGTGATCATATTGAAACCATGTAGTAAGTATAAATGAATGTCAACCAATTGCCTTAGCATTTAACATAGAACCATAGAAGAGTACAGCACAAGATCAGGCCATTTGGCCGTCGATATCTGTGCCGAACATGATGCCAAAAACATCTCTTATCTACCTGCACATAATCCACTTCCCTCCATTGCTTGCAAATGTGCCTATCCAAAAGTCTCTTCACATAGAAACATAGAAAAAAGGTGAAAGAGTGGGGCATTTGGCCCATCGAGCCTTCAATATCACTTCAGTAGAAGTTGCGATCACTGTCGTACATAGCATTGTAAGGAATGATGATAAAGCACACACACCAAACTTCTATTCTTCCAGCGGCGGAAGTCCGTATGAACTGGAGGGCAAAGATGTGTGGTGCGTCTGTCACCATTCCCGTTGGAAACCAGCACCACTGCGTCGCTAATGTTTTCAAGGATGATGAATGAATGAGCCTTCAATATGATCCTGGTTGATCATCCAAAATCCCATTTCTGCTTTCTCTCCATATCCCTTGATTCTGTTAGCGCTAAGAGTTATATCTAAAAGGTCTGTCTCACTGTGCGAGTTGACCCACGAGTGACCCCGAGTGAAAGACTCGTGGTTGCGTACGAGACTACAAGTTTATGATCCAGAGTTTAACCGAGTTCCCACGGGTATGTCTAAGTTTGCCGTTTACTTCTCATTTCTGTGATGTTCCAAGTTCGTCTCCCGAGTGTACCAAGTTCCTCTCCCGTTAATCTTGAGGCAACAAGATTATCGAAGTGTTGAAACATCATCACATGTTAAAAAAATGATGTCATGCCAGCCAAAAAACGTAGAGACTGTTGTGTTTGCTGCATGTGTTCTGCACAACCTGATCCATATCAGAGGTGCAGCTTCAGGATCAGCAACAGCCATGCAGGACGGTGATTTAGTGGACAGTCAAACTGGGAGAATAACACTAGGTGCGTGGAGGAGTGGTACAAACGACGAGACTTTGGTGCCACTGCAGTGTTTTCGAGGTAACACGGGGACCAACAGTGCAAAAGAGCAGAGAGACCATCTCTGCTCCTACTATAATTCAGAATTGGGCAGTGTGCCGTGGCAGGACAGCTTATTTTGAGCGGCTGCCGACCACAGGTACATCACTGCATGAGGAGAGCCCACATGCAGAAAAATCCAGTTAATTTCATGTTTAGTTTAAATCCTGCTGACTTTTCATTGTTTAACTTTAAGTGTGGATTTTATTTTTTATTGTGGTGTAAAAGTAATTTCATTGCATCTGTCTTTCCTTTAAAATGTGGTTATCATGCATCTGCTTATCTGATTGTAGATCTCAAAACTTGTCATTTAGCGCATTGCATTGTATCTTTTATTGCCTGAATTTAGACTAGTGCATTTCTCAGCTGAATTAGTATATAGTGGAAATACTTTTATTTGCGCTTCATTTGTTGATTTTCATGTATGATAAGCCATTTTTCAGACCACTGTGGTGCTACTTTTCTCAATATGCGCAAAAAAGCGTTTTTTATATTGAACAAGAATAAAGACTTTGTTTCACATTCAAGACATTTGTTTCACATAAGACTTTGTCTTATTTTCTGATCTACTGAGAGGTGACAATTTTAAACATTTAAAAAGCACAGCATATGAGGCAGCTGAGTCCTTAAATCTCACAAATGATTGTGAGAATCAAGATGTGAATATATTTTGCCTTCCTCTATTTTGTGTTTTATGATGAAAGGAATATTACATTCAAGTCATGAGACTTTGTAGTGATATTAAAATGAAGACTTCCAGACATCAATTTGATCTTGATAGCAAAGAACTCTCTTTTATTGTGCAATGAAGTAAACAAACAGTGAGAATCAAACGGATCAGCAAAAAGCTTTTCAACACAACACAACACAACACAAATTTATATATAAACTTCAAGCAATTTTTTCTTTTCAACCCACTCTGTCACCTTATCAATAACTTGCTTAACTTTGTTAAGCAGAATTTGTCTTTAAAAAGTCTAAGTAACTGATATTTCTGTGCCTGATTATTGTTTCTAAAAAGAGTTCCCACGGTAGAATCACGAGTCACAAAGTTAAACGCACGGGCCACTACGTTCTTACAACGAGTTTAAATGTTTCAATTTTTAACCACAAGAGTACATTTTACTCGTGGAAAAGTTCAAACATGTTTGAACTTTTGCAAGAGTTAACAAGTTTCACGTGTACCTCCCGTTAGCGCCAAGAGTCGCTAAGTTGCGTCCACGAGTTCCGACGTTCCCGCTACGTTAATTGTACGTGATTACCACGAGTTAAATTTGTTTTAAACTCGGGGTCACTCGTGGGTCAACTCGCACAGTGAGACAGCCCTTTAACTCTCTCTTGAATATATCCAGTGAATTGGCCTTCACTGCCTTCTGTGGCAGAGAATTCCACAGATTCACAACTCTCTGGGTTAAATACCACTATCGTAACTGCCTCCACCACCACGCCCAGCAGCACATTCCAGGTACTCACCCTCTGTGTAAAAAAGTTGCCCTGTACATCTGCTTTAAACCTATGCCTTTAACCTTTAAATGATTTTTCCATCCTGGGGGAAGGTTCTAATTGTCTATCCTATCTATGCCTCTCATAATTTTATATACTTCCATTTAACTTCCGGCATTCCAGAGAAAACAATCCAATTCTTCCAACCTCTCCAAGTAGCTAATACCCCCTAATACAGCCATAATTCTGGTAAATGTCTGCACCCTTTCTGAAGCATCCACATCCTCCCTGTAATGGGGTGTCCAGAACTGCATGCAATACTCCAAATGGGGCCTAACCAAAGTCCTATAAGGCTGCCTCATGACTTCCTGACTCTTACATTTAATGCTCCAACCAATGAAAGTAAGTATACCGTTGGAAGGTAATTGGATTTAAAAATGTAATATATATATATTTTAGACAATAGACAATAGACAATAGACAATAGGTGCAGGAGCAGGCCATTTGGCCCTTCGAGCCAGCACCGCCATTCAATGTGATCATGGCTGATCATCCACAATCAGTACCCCGTTCCTGCCTTCTCCCCATATCCCCTGACTCCACTATTTTTAAGAGCCCTATCTAGCTCTCTCTTGAAAGCATCCAGAGAACCTGCCTCCACCGCCCTCTGAGGCAGAGAATTCCACAGACTCACCACTCTCTGTGAGAAAAAGTCTTTCCTCGTCTCCGTTCTAAATGGCTTACTCCTTATTCTTAAACTGTGGCCCCTGGTTCTGGACTCCCCCAACATCGGGAACATGTTTCCTGAATCTAGTGTGTCCAAGCCCTTAACAATCTTAAATGTCTCAATGAGATCCCCACTCATCCTTCTAAACTCCAGAGTGTACAAGCCCAGCTGCTCCATTCTCTCAGCACTTTCATTCCTTCCTTTCTGCATCTGTTTTCTGCTTATCTAATCATTCTTTCCCTCTCTATTTCTGACTGTGCATCCGATTTGTCATTGAATCCGTTCAATTTATTTCACACTCTGACCTTCCAATATTTATTTCCTAATTCATAAATCTTATTGATTAAAGTGATAGCCTGTAACATCACCCATCTCACAGGTCATAGAAGATCTGCTGCCTTCACTGTAATATTGTCAGTTTGCACTATAAGCCATTCGGTAGAAAATAAATTAGACCATAAGACATAGGAATAGAATTAGGCCATTAGACCTGTTTTTCTCTCTCAACTGATTCTCCTGCCTTCTCCCCGTATCCTTTGATGCCCTTACTAATCAAGAACCTATCAATCTCTGCTTTAAAACTACCCAATGAATTATTTAAAATGAGAGCTATAGGTCTAAATCTGACTGAAGGAATATACCCAACCCCAGCAAAATCTGACCTGTAATGCCAATATTAAAGGCACTTAACTGAAGGATTGCCTTTGTGCCAGTGTTTTTCTTGCCGATAAACGATGCCTGAAATTAAAATTGAAATGCTGTAAGTCTAACACTGCCATAAAGATGCACACTACCTCCATCACATATTTCAAGTGCAGTTTATCACATTCAGAGTACAAGAAGCAGTTAATTAAAGCTTGGTATAAATACCAGTTGCAAAGCTTACTGCTGAATGTAGGCCAGCTACTCTACTGTGTATGTTCAAATAAATCCTGTTAGGAACAGAAACTCCAGTGCTGTAGAGACATTTCAGAAATGTCTTAAAAGGTAGTTGCAAATTTAATGAGAAATAAGTGCCTACAAACAGCAAGTGTTGCAGTGAAGTGAATAATATTATTTTTTTATGTTCTTTTAAAGATTTATATTTCACAATGCTTTATCTGCTTTATTTATGCAAGCATTTTACATGAAAATCAGATCTGTGTCTTTTATAGATGTAATATCTGAATATTCAATAGCAAATAGTGTCACATTTAGTTAATCAGTACACATCTGGTCAGGAAATGTGCAAATTTACCAGCATTTACAAGTTTTATGTTCATAGTTTTATCCCTGTTCTAAACTGTTTTGCATTCTAATGACCTATAATAATTCAGATTTGTTTTGGGTTTGTACTTATTTCATCATTCTTATATTCCTGGATCATATGTCTTTCCTTTATGAAAATTTGAGCATCTACAGTACATGCTAAGTTGTCAAGACCGTTTCATTGCAGAGTTGGGTCACCATACATTTAATAAATGCCACTGAGCATGATTGTTTATAACTGCGGAATAGAAAGGGAAAATAGAAATTATGAAGCTCAACTATTTGGAGAATCTCTGAGATAAGGAAATGCTAGTGCACTATAATGATAATTTTAGATGGGTACAACATCGGTGAGCCAACAACCATTCTGATTGTTGGTTCCAGCCTGAAGCTATAAGGGTCTCGACCCGAAAAGTTACCCAATCCTTCTCTCCGGAGATGCTGCCTCTTCCGCTGAGTTACTCCAGCATTTTGTGTCTATCTGAAGCTTTAAGGCCTCAGGCACAATTGACTTGGTGATGTAGACCTTCGTTATCAAGAATGTGCTGCCAGGGTCTATACTGGTAGAATCAGGGGGCTGTCAATAGGCAGGTAGTTGGGAGTTGGCGGGGAAGGGATGGAACATTGAAATTAGGCATGGACAATGTTTGGATGGTGTGTAGAGAGGTGTAAGATTGAGAAATTGAAAATGGTTCTTTCAAATCTTTACCTATCTCAACCTTCAATATATCTAATGATAATCACCACTACCCTTGGTGACAGGGAATTCCAGAAATTCCAGAGAGTGAGGCCCAGCGCAAATTGGAGGAACAGCACCTCATATTTTGCTTGGGCCACTTACACTCCAGCGGTATGAACATTGACTTCTCTAACTTCAAGTAACCCTTGCCTTCCATCCCTCCCCCTTCCCAGTTCTCCGACCAGTCCTACTGTCTCCGACTACATTTTATCTCTGTTTTGCTTTGTTGCTAGCTTCTCCCAGCTAACAGTGATCTATTCTAGATTTTCCTTGAACTTTCCCTTTGTCCTATTTTCACACCTTACACTTCCTTATCTATGTATCTCCCTCTCCCCTGACATCAGTCTGAGGAAGGGTCTCGACCCAAAATGTTACCCATTCCGTCTCGCCAGAGATGCTGCCAGTCCCGCTGAGTTACTGCAGCATTTTGTGTTTATCCAGAGATTCACTACTGTCTGAGAGAAGACATTTCTATGCAGCTCAGTTTTAAATGACTGGCCCTTTATTTTGTAGTAATGTCCCCTTGTTCAGGACTCTCCCACGAGTGAGAACGTCTCAAGACCTATTCTGTCTTCTGAGGATTTTATGTGCTTGAATAAAGGCACCTCTTATTTTTCCAAACTCCATGGAACACAGATCCAAACTGTCCAGCCTCTCATGATAGGATGACTCTATCAGCTCAGGAATTAGCCTGGTGAATCTCATTTGGACTACCTCTAATGCTACCATATCAATTTCTAGATAAGAGACCAAAACCGTGCACAGTATTCTAAGTGTCGTCTTACCAACACCCTGTAGCCTTCCCTATTCCATCTATTCCTTTTCTCCAGAGATGCTGCCTGTCCCACTACTCCAGCATTTTGTGTCTATCTTCAGGTTAAACCAGCATCTGTAGTTCCTTCCTACACATTCTGTAACCAAACCTCCTTATTCTTAAATTGCCACCCCATTCAAAATAAAAATTGCCACCCCCCCCAAAAAAGAAATTTGTAGCAGGCAATCAAATATCAGATTGATGAGAAATTATTCAAATTGCATTTTATAGAATTATAAAATAATAAAAATATTGTACAACTGTACAAGAGCTTGTGTGCATTTCTATTGTGTCCATTTCTCTCTGCCATATTGCACAATGAATGAGATTGAGCTGGTGAGGGTGCAGGGAAGATTCACAGGGATGCTGTCATGACTGAAGGCATGACTTATAAGGAGAGCCTGGACAGACTTGAATTGTTTTCCCTGGAGTGAAGGAGGCTGAAGGGTGACCTTATAGATGTTTATAAAATCATGAAGGGCAGAGATAAGATGGATTGTCACACTCTTTTTCCAAGGGCAAGGGAATGTGTAGGAGGGAACTGCAGATGCTGGTTTAAACCGAAGATAGACACAAAAAGCTGGAGTAACTCTGAAGAAGGGACTCAATAAAACTAGAGGATATAGGTTTAAAGTGAGAGGTAAAATATTTAAAGGGGATATGAGGGGTAAGATTTTCACACAGATGGTGGTGGATCTATGGGAAGAGCTGCCAGAGGAGGTAGTTGAGGAAGGTACTATCGCAATGTTTAAGAAACATTTACACAGGTTCATGGATAAGACATGTTCAGAGGGATATGGGCCTAATGCAGGCAGGTGGGACTAGTGTAGATGGGACATGTTGGCTGGTGAGGTAGACGTGAGTAGTGGTTGAAGTGAGTATTGGTAGAGGTAGGGAACAAAATGCTGGAGAAACTCAGCGGTACCAAAAATCAAAGTGCTCCAGCACTTTGCTTTTTGCTTGTGGACAGGATTAGAAGGTTTACAAGGATATGGGCCAAATGCAGGCAAATGGGAATAGCTCAGAAAGGCATTTTGGTCGGCCTGGACAAATTGGGCCGCAAGGACTGTCTCTGTGCTTACAGTTCTATGACTCTAGGAATATGTATATCATCATTATAATAACATTATATTTTTTAATGATCTTACGTGATTTTGAATGCTTGTGGATGTCAAAAACATTTTCAAATGGTGAAAGACAGCAAAAGTTTTGACAGGCAGTGAGCCTGCCGGTGGGGTCTGACTTGCGGTAAAAGCCATGGTGTGAGTGTTGCTTGCATCGAGATAGCCTTGGACTGCAGTGTGTCAACCTGGCTCCTGGCAAAGGAATGACCAAGGACCACACTGGAGAAATTGAACTGGCCCCAGGGTGGGTAGCAGACTGTTTCAGACAGTGGAAAATCTGCTCCTGCTCTGCATGAATGCAAATTCTGGAACATAACAAATACAAGGGTCTAAATTGATGCTAACAGGAAAAAGTAAACCAATCTAAAGCTGTAACTTGACATGGAACATGGAACAATGTTATTTTTTCATTCCATTTCAGCAGAGTTTCACTGCTCATGAATAAATAGTGATGGCGATCTAGCAGAATCAACGTCACGGTGGCGCAGCGGTAGAGTTGCTTTACAGCGCTAGAGACCCGGGTTTGATACTGGTGCTGTATACACGGAGTTTATAGGTTCTCCCTGTGACTGTGTGGGTTTTTCCAGGGTGCCTCCCTCATGCCAAAGACATACAGGTTTGTAGGTTAATTGGTTTTGGTAACAATTGTAAATTGTCCCTAGCGTGTATTGTGAATGAATGAATGAATGAATGAATAAGTTTATTGGCCAAGTATTCACATACAAGGAATTTGCCTTGGTGCTCCGCCCACAAGTGACAACATGACATACAGTGACAGTTAGGAATGACACATAAAACATTAAACATTAATAATAAAACATTATTGATTAAACATGTGAATTAAATAAAATACCAGAGCAAAAGGAGGCTACAGATTTTTGGTTATTGGGTAGAGCTACCACTCGTGGGGAAAAAAGCTGCTTTTATGTCTGGCTGTGGCAGCTTTGACAGTCTGGAGTCGCCTTCCAGAGGGAAGTGATTGAAAGAATTTGTGGCCAAGGTGAGAGGGGTCAGAGATGATCTTACCCGCTCGTTTCCTGGCACATGCAGTGAACAGTTCGTGTATTGTGTACTAGGGTGATGGGGATTGCTGGTCGGCGTGGACTCGTTGGGCCGACGTGCCTGTTTCTGCACTGTATCTCTAAACTCTAAACTGCCTACTTTGACCTAGATAGCTCCAATACAGTATGACTCTTTTGGCAAAAAATGCATCTCAAATAAAAACATTTAAAAATTGTAATCTCCTTCTACAAGCATACCAAGGATGAACAATAAAAGAAAAACGCAGCAGATGTAATAGATTTTATTATTAAATGTTCCTTTTCAGAAGAAAGACATAAAAAGCTGGAGTAACTCAGCGGGACAGGCAGGAGAGAAGGAATGGGTGATGTTTCGGGTCGAGACCCTTCTTCAGACTCTTTTCAGAGTTGGTCTGAGTTATGCCAACATTCCTTACTGATACCTCAGATCACATCTCAGTAATCAATGAAGTTCTGGGGCTATGATATAACTATACTGTTACTTTCAGTTTTTGCACTGGAGTATGTTAAGAACAGGAAGGGATTACAACTAGGCTAAGCAACACCATCAGAAAATCCAAGCTGGCTTGTCTGCAGTGTCAAATGCCGTACAAATGTCCTTTCATCTGCCAATGTTGGCTGACATTTATCAAAGACAAGCTTGAATTTGCAAGGGCGCTGTTAGTCATCCTTAACAGGGTAATTGCTGCTGGCTTTACTTGACGATTTCGCCGACAATGCCTTGTGTGGGGTTGGAATTATTGGATGAGTAGGGATGGAATTTTAGATGCGTCGGGATGAAGTTATTAAATGTTCAGGGATGGAACTAAGTAGGGAGAAAGGTTCCAAAGTGAGAGTGAGTGTGTTCTGCAGGAAATATGAGCCACTTGATTTCCTGGATTTTCTTTCTCTGATAAACCCATAACTTTTCTCACCTAAAACTAGCAGGATTGATGTTGTTGGCAGTCAGGCAGTAAACAGAGCAGTAGTTCAAGTCGATATAAGGGAGAACATAGTGACAGGGCGGGGAGAGGGAGAGCATTGCCAGAATTACAGGGGAACAGACTGTTCAGAGTCTCAGGAGATATGTTCATCTCATCTGCACAGAATGTTGCCTTACAGTCAAATTGGAACTGCGATATTAAAAAGACATAGTTTAGTTTAGAGATACAGCGTGGAATCAGGCCCTTCGGCCCACCGAGTCCACGCCGATCAGCGATCACTCCGTACACTAGCACTATCCTACACACTTGCAGCAAATTAAATTTTTTTACCGAAGCCAATTAACCTACAAACCTGCACGTCTTTGGAGCGTGGGAGGAAACTGGAGCACCCAGAGAAAACCCACAAGGTCACAGGGGGAACGTACAAACTCCATACAGACAGAACCCGTAGTCACGGTCAAGCCCGGCTCTCTGGCGCTGTATAGGCAGCAATTCTACCATTGCAGCACTGTGCAGTGTATTGTTTAGTGCAAATTATATTAGAGAACATCGACTTTGCCATACCAGATGAGTGTCAACCTACTTAGAGCTTGTAATCCACCCACTTGATTTTACTTCGGAGTCACGTGAGTGACTACGTGAAGAACCCCGCCAGTGCGCCTGCGCGTCATTACGTCAGACGCCTTGACGCAAACGGACGTGAGGAGCAGAGCTCCTCCAGTGGATTTGTAGCTTTTCAACTACAAGGTAAGAAGAAACTTTTTTCATGTTTTCCAGGTCCGTTTACTGTGGGTCTATGGGGATTTTTTCCACAGACGCCATGGAAAAAACGGACAGGGGGAAGAGGCGAGCGACACAGCCGAGAGAAAGTCGGGAAAGTCGGGAGTCTGCGGTTAGCGACCAACCGCCTCTAAACCCCGGTACAGTCGCCAGCGGTGAGCATAGTGACTGTGGACCTGGGGCTGGTGAAAACACAGTCAGCGCCTGTCGGGCAAAAGACAAAGTTTAAATCCAAACGGCCCACGGAGGGAGTCCCAGGCAATGGAAGTAGCTCCAGGGCTAGATACTGCTTTCGAGCGTATTGCCCAAATAGAAAGCCTTTTACATAGGCTGTTGGAGCAAAGTTCACTCAGGGAGGAGTGTACTGAAAGCCAAGCTGATGGAAGCAGCTCAAACAGCTCCTGGTACAGGGCTAGATACTGCTTTTGAGCGTATTGCCCAAAGAGAAAGCCTTTTCCATAGGCTGTTGGAGCAAAGTTCACTCAGGAAGGAGTGTACTGTAATCCAAGCTGCAGGAAGCAGCTTAACAGCACATGGCTCAGGGCTGATGGAATGCACCCTCAGGAATGAGGAGCGTGCTACGGGTCATGAGATTTCAGACCCCGACTCTGACGGTGAGGCTGTACAAGGCGATGAACGGCAGCTGCCAGATGTTCCACCCCTGGCAGTAGGATTCGCTGCCCCATCAGGGTCAGGAGAGCCATTAGGAGAAGAACTGGCCTCCTTAATAAATTACTTGGTTTACCATCAGCTGGAACAGCAGGAGATGGATGAGACTACAAGAAAGCAGGAGACCCCAAGTAACTGTGTGTTGCTGAAAGCAGCAGCAGTGAACCAAATTATCTGGAATCAGTTGCAGAGAATATTAAAGCTGCTGGGTTCTGGAATAACTGCTTTTACCAGAATAGCAGGTAACAGCCAAGAGATGACGAAGTTGCATCAGGAAGCACTGGGGTTGCTATGCAGCACCCACTTCGAGATCAATTATCTGAGGAAAGTGCTATACGGCCTACTATGAATCCGAAATTCGCAGCACTCTGCAAACCAAGTAATATACAATTACCCAACTTACTCTTTGGAGAGGATCTCGGGAGACGTATTAAAGAGTTGGAAGATGAAGCGAAAACAGGATTGATAAAAACATCAATGGTTGCAAAGTCTGTAAAGAGGAAGTATCCTTTCAGACGTCATACGGATCCTAGACCAGGACCAAGTCGCTCATCAACGCAGGGACGTAGCTGGCGGCCTGCAGCGGGAGTAAGGACCAGTGGTGGTGCTTCCGGGAGAATCCAGGGATCTCAGAATACTCAAATGACTCAAGAGGTAGGTGGACCTGGTTCTCAGGGGAACATACTAACTGGATTAAGTCCAAAAGTTGGAGGCAGATTACGTCTCTTCTATAAACATTGGAAGAAGATTACTTCAGATGTGGTAATTCTGAATAATATACAAGGATTTCGAATTGAATTCAATCCAAATTATGATTTGCCTGTCCAGCATGTTCCTAGCAGAACTCTCCACTTTGCGAAGTAATGGAGGTTCAAGTTGCGCTTCAAAACCCTATATATAAAAGGTGTTATTGAAGAATCAGTCTACCAAATTCACCAATTTGGGTCAAATATATTCCCTCGATCAAAAAAGGATGGAGGATGTAGGATTATTATAGACTTGACAAGTCTGAATCCTTTTGTTCAGTGTCTGTTCACTTGCAAGATATGAAGTATCTTAAATTTACATGGATGAACCAATTAGGGCAGTTCAAAGCTCTGCCTAATGGGTTAACGTTCCCTCCCAGAATATTCATAAAATTGTTAAAATCAATTCTGCGGTTGCTGAGAGCCAGGGGCATGTACTAATGGCATACCTGGATGATGTCCTGATTATAGGAAGGACAAAACAGTCAACAGAAGCATCGGTTGCAGTAATAAAATCAAACTTTTGAAAGTTTGGGGGTTTCTAAATTCATCCAAAGAAATCAAGGTTAAAAACATGTACCTCGATTGATTATTTGGGGTTCACAATTGATTTAGCCCAAATGCAAATTACTTTGCCCAGTGAAAAAAGGGTGGAGTTGATTAAAGATTGTAGTAATCTGTTAAACGAGCAAAAACCTCTAATCAGACAGGTGGCTCGAGTACTGGGAAAATTAGTAGATTCCCAGCAGTCCAGTATGGACCATTACATTATCAACAGCTGCAGAGAATCAAAGAACAGGCACTGAAAGTAAATGCTGGTCATTTTGATAGAACCATGCAAGTAACAACAAATGCTGTTTCTAATCTGCAGTGGTGGATTCTACATGTCTCAAGCAGTTCAGGCAAAGTGCTGATTGAACAACCTTCCATGATATTACAAACTGATGCCAGTGCACTAGGATGGGGTGCAACTGACTTAACATCGAGCTGCGGAGGCAGATGGAATCAGGAAAAGTTAGTGTTACTGCAGACATGGGGAATTACCTATTTGGAGCTTTTAGGAGGTTTCTATGGACTCCAAGCTTATGGTTCTAACACAACTAAAAGGAAGGTTCAAGTTCAAATTAATAAACACAACAGTAGTTGCCTATATTAATGATATGGGTGGAATTAAGTCGGTGTCAGGTGACAAAATGGTTAAATCAACTTTGGTCTTGGTGTATTGAAAAGAACATTTGGATTTCAGCTATCTATCTACCAGGTAGAATGAACATGATAGCAGACACCAGGTCACGAAAAGTTCCATGATAATAAAGAATGGATGTTGAATCAAGAGGTATTCAATGATATAGTAATCAGATTTGGAATGACCGACATCGACTTGAATCATCAGCTATCGAGATATGTCTCATGGAAACCAGATCCAGGAGCAGTGGCGATTGATGCTTTCTCGCTACATTGGGGTGGTATGTTTTCATATATATTTCCACCTTTCTGCCTCATAAGCCAATGCTTGCTTAAAATCAGGCAAGATGCTGCTTCAAGGGTATTGGTAGTACCAGATTGGCCTATACAGCCATGGTATCTGTTGATATTAGAATTAACAACACAAATGTTGATGAAAGTCCCAAAAAGGAGTAATTTATTGCTGCACCCTGTAACAGGGTAACAACATCCATTATATCATCGTTTGGATTTGTTGATTTGCAGGTTTTAAGAATGCCTTTTCTGGGACGAGGACTGTCTGAGCATACTGTGGACATGCTTACGGCAGCCTGGAGGAAGAGCACTCAAAAACAGTACCTTTCTTATATCTTCTGTGTACAAAAGAATGTGCAATAAAGTACTGCAGATATTTCAAATGTTTAGAATTTCTGTCAAAACTTTATTATGATGAAGGTCTGAGTTGTAGTGCAATTAATTCAGCCAGAAGTGCATTGTCCTCATATTTGGTTCTGGATTCAGAAAGAAACTCAATTGGGTCACACCCAATTGTTTCCAGACTAATGAAAGGAATCTTTAATTCCAAACCACCGAAACCTAGGTACGTGACAATCTGGGATGTAAGTGTGGTACTGAAACTACTTCATGAATGGTCATCAAGTGTGTCTTTACCTTTGGTCAAGCTCAGTATGAAAGTATTCATGCTTATGGCATGAGTGACAGCACAACGAGTGCAAACACTTGGAAAATTACAAATAGACAGTATGGAAGTAACTGAAGACAAGGTTACATTCTATATCTATGACCTACTAAAGTAAATTAGGCCAGGTGTGACAGGATTTAAAATTATGCTAGCAGCATATCCAAATGATCCATGTCTCTGTATTAAGACATATTTATTACAATACATTGAGGTCACAAAGAATTTGAGAATACGGAAACTGGGTTGTTGATCACACACAAGAAACCACACAAGAGAGTTTCAATACAGACTATTTCCAGATGGATAAAATAAGTCTTAACAGCTGCTGGTATTAACACTTATGATTTTACGTCTCACTCGCCTAGGGCAGCAGAAACGTCGGCAGCCAGGGCAAAAGACATCCCCGTCGACCATATCCTCGCAGCCGCCGGGTGGTCCAATGAGTTGATGTTTCAACATTTTTACCATCGGCCTATTGTTAATGCGGGGTTGTTTGCAGAAACTATTTTAAGTTCTGTGTAAATTCCTCTGGTTTAAAGGGGATCTGATTCATTTCATTATTGAAATGAATTACTGCATTTGTGGTACAAATGTTATTATGAATGCATGATTGATTATTCTCGTTCCGAGTCAATCTATGCAGTGAGAAGCCGGGATTGATCCACGGCATGAAATCACAAAGCTTTAAAATCTTCACGTAGTCACTCACGTGACTCCGAAGTAAAATAGTAAGATTAAACGAGAACTTACCTAAGTTTGAAGTTTGATCTTTATTTTATGAGGAGTTACGTAGGTGATTACATGCCCACCACGACCCTACCCTCTATCATAAAGGTCAGATGGAAGTTCTTGTATTACTCGTTTTATTATGAGACTATATTACTTCGGTTGTTGTTTTTTGTGATTTCACACCGCTGCTTTGAAGATTGACGCGCAGGCGCACTGGCGGGGTTCTTCACGTAATCACCTACGTAACTCCTCATAAAATAAAGATCAAACTTCAAACTTAGGTAAGTTCTCGTTTAATCTTGCTATTCAAAGCTACTTAGTATGGCTTGGTCAGGAAGCCAACCTCCATCACGATCATCTTTATCCCAGCCTTGCACCAATTTTACTGGAAGGAAGGGTTAAAAGCAACCCAGCATTGCTAACTGGATAGGTGTTGAATTCAAGATAAATATCTGATAGTCGATCTATTCTTATATGCTAATTAACAAAGTAAGCCCATAGCACATCTATGAAGTTATAAAGCTGCTTGAGGACTTACATAACGTGTGGCCTGACAGTGAGTGCAGATTCATTCATTTGACTTTTAATCAGTTCTAAAATTAGAACTTAATCAGCTTCGTGCTATTTCGATGAAATGGCAACATTCACAAGGCATGTGAAGCCTATTTTTAGAAATCTCTCAAACCATTGATCTGAGATTATAAGCAGAGTCCCTTAAACAAATATTTTTGGAAGAATGGATTCTGCACCGAGTCTTGGAATGTGAACACAATAATCTTAGAAATCTTTCAGTGTTTGCGAAATCAATATTATCAGATGGGCTGATAACTGCTGGAACTGGGATGCGGTATTACACATTACGATTGAATAAATCCATTTAAAACAGGTAAGTATCTAAGGGACGTGGAAATGCAAATGGAAATGAGGAATGATTTAATGACATCATATAAACATGGATATATCTGGAAATTTATGTTTGCCTGTGAAGGTGTATCAAAATGGCTCTGCAGGCTTTTGTTAATATTATTGGGGAATGATTTTCATTGACATTAACATCACATAATTAAGACATAAAACATAGAAAAGAACCACATAAGGACATAAAATTCAGCCCAGAATGTTTCATCTGGCCACGATGCTAATTTAATATGCCCGCGTGTGGCTTATTTCCCCCCATTCTTGTCCTGTTCACATGTCTGTCTAAATGCCTCTAAGACACTGCTATTGTATTTGCTTCCAACATTCTCTGTGTAAAAACTTGTCATGCAACTCTCCTTTAAACTTTTCCCCTTTCATCTTAAAACTGAGCTCTCTAGAATTTGTCATATCAACTCTGGGTTAAAAAAAACTTTGATGACCTGCCCTATGATAATTCTCTTCTAATTGCCTCTTATAATTTTATGTACTTCTATCAGCTTCCGATGCTCCAGAGAAAACAATCAAAGTTAGTTTTTCATTGTGCCTCGGTACACGTAACAATAAACTAAAACTGAACTGAGTTAGACCTCTCCTAATAGTTAATACTCTCAATTCCAGGCAACATCCAAAGATTCAAATATATTTGCCACATGCACCATAAAGCTGGCTGGCTTCCAACTTCACAGAGCGGACCGCGGAGGCAGAAATCAAGAGGCGGTGGAATATGCTTCTATACCAACCAGGACTGGTGCAGCGACATCACGGTACTGTCAAATTTCAACTCTCCCAACCTTGAATCCCTCTCTATAAACTGCAAACCCTTCTACTCTCCGAGGGAATTTAACTCCTTTATTCTCGCTGGAGTTTACATTCCCCCCCAAGCCTGCGTACGTGAGGCACAAACGGAACTCGCTGACCAGGTAATGAGAGTAGAGAGTGACTTCCCAGACTCCATGGTCATTGTTTTGGGGGACTTTAACAAAGCTAACCTCAGCCGTGACCTTCCAAAATACAGACTTCATGTTGCCTGCCCCACCAGAGGGGAGAGAACACTCGATCACTGTTATACGGCAATCAAGAACGCATATCGCTCTATTCCCCGGGTGGGTCTGGGTCTCTCTGATCATTGTCTAGTTCACCTTATTCCGACCTACAGGCAGAAACTAAAAGCTGCTAAGCCTGTGGTCAGAACAAAGAAAAGGTGGACAAGCGAGGGCATTGAGAACTTACAATCCTGCTTTGACTGCACGGATGGGAATGTGTTCAGGGAAGCAACCACAAGCCTCGATGAGTATACGGACACTGTATCATCATATGTCAGCTTTTGCGAGGATAGTTGCATTCCAACTAAGACCCGAACATGGTTCAACAACAACAAGCCCTGGTTCATTGCAGAACTCAGACAGCTCCGACGGTCTAAAGAGGAGGCCTACAGGAGCGGGGATGCAGACCTCTACAGGCAGGCCAAGTACAAGCTGAGAAGAGGAATCAGAGCTGCAAAGGAAAGGTACTCTGAGAAGTTGAGGAGCAAGTTCTCAGCTAGTGACTCTTCTTCAGTTTGGAAGGGCTTGCACGAAATTACCAGCTACAAGAGGAAAGCCCCCCGCTCTTTGGACAATCATCAGCTGACCAACGACCTGAATGAGTTTTACTGCAGGTTTGAAAATCAGAAACGTAACCCTGGTACCCCCTCCCCAACCAACACAGCCAGATCCCAGTCTACAAAGAATGGACCCTGCACCCTCTCCTTCCCATTCACCACTTCACACCTACTCAGGCAAGACTCCAGTATGAAAAGACTGGACCATTTCCCACCCCAACCAATACTTCACACCCACTCACAGCCTCACCTCAGTCTGCAAAGACTGCCCTTCTACACCCACCCCCTCCAATCACCACTTCACACCCAATCACCCACACCCTCTGTGCTGCAAAACATCACTTATCCAATATCAACAATAAAAATAGAGGAGGTGGAGCGGCTTTTCAGAGGACAAAAGAGCTGGAAATCTCCAGGACCTGACAATGTTTCCCCCTCTATTCTTAAATTGTGCTAAACAGCTGGCAACGGTCTATACAGACATTTTTAACCAGTCCCTGTAAACATGTACTGTCCCTGCCTGCTTCAAAGTCTCCACTATTGTCCCTGTACCCAAAAAGGCAAGGATTACTTGTCTTAACGACTACAGGCCTGTTATACTGACCTCTGTAGTCATGAAGACACTCGAAAGGCTTGTGCTGGCCAAGTTGAAAAATATCACAAACCCCCTGCTGGACCCTCTGCAGTTTGCATATCGGGCCAATAGATCTGTCGATGATGCAGTCAACCTGGGCCTGCACTTCATCCTACAGCACCTAGACTGCCAGGGGACCAATGCGAGGATACTGTTTGTTGATTTTAGCTCTGCATTCAACACCATTGTGCCAGAGCTACTACACTCCAAACTTTCCGAGTTGACTGTGCCTGAACCCCTCTGTCGGTGGATCACCAGCTTCCTGCCAGACAGGAAGCAGCATGTGAGGCTGGGAAAGCACATCTCGGACGCGCAAACGCTCAGCATAGGAGCACCGCAAGGCTGCGTACTCTCTCCTCTCCTCTACTCTCTCTACACCAACGACTGTACCTCCACAGACACCTCTGTCAAGCTTCTCAAGTTTTCAGACAACACAACCCTGATTGGACTGACCCAGGATGGGGAGGAATCTGCCTACAGACAGGAAGTGTCACAGCTGGCGTCCTGGTGCCATCGCAACAACCTAGAGCTCAATGCTCTTAAGTTGGTGGAATTGATTGTAGACATTAGGAGAGCTCCCCCTCCCCTCACCCCACTCACCATCAACAACACCACAGTCACATCTGTGGAGTCTTTTAAGTTCCTGGGAACCATCATCTCCAAGGACCTTAAGTGGGGGACTACCATCGACTCCACAGTCAAAAAGGCACAACAGAGGATGTACTTCCTGCGGCAGCTGAGGAAGCACAATCTGCCACAGGCAATGATGGTCCAATTCTATACGGCCATCGTAGAGTCTGTCCTCACCTTCTCCATCAAGGTCTGGTTTGGCTCAGCCACCAAGCATGACACCTGGAGGCTGCAGCGAATCGTCCGATCAGCAGAGTAGGTTATTGGCTGCAACCTTCCCTCCATTGATAAACTGTACACTGCAAGGGCCAGGAAGCGAGCAGGCAAGATCATCTCTGACCCCTCTCACCCTGGCCACAAACTCTTTGAATGGCTTCCCTCTGGAAGGCGACTCCGGACTGTCAAAGCTGCCGCAGCCAGACATAAAAACTGTTTTTAATCCACGAGTAGTTGCTCTACTCAACAGCCAAAAATCTGTAGCCTCCCTTTGATATGGTATTTTGTTGGTCCACATGCTTGATCAATGATGTTTTATCATTAATGTTTTCTTATTATTAATGTTTAGTGTTTCCCAAGTCATTCGTAACTGTCACTGTATGTCATGTTGTTACTTGTGGGCGGAGCACCAAGGCAAATTCCTTGTATGTGAATACTTGGCCAATAAACTTACTTACTTACGACTTCCGGTGGCGCTATGGAGGCTTGAGTCCAGCGCCAACTAGCTCCGTGCCGAAGAAAACTAAAACGGGAGAAAATCGGGTCTTACCTGCAGCGATCGCGATCTGAACGGCTGCCTGCCGCGTGAAGTCATCAGGAGCGCGACTTGGACGGTATGTCGACACAACTTTCCCCCCCCTCCCGTGGGACACAAAAAAAACCGCCTAAAGGGAAACCCCAACCGATGGAAGAGGAAGGCCCAACTGAGGCCTCGGCCTCAGTTACAATGACGGCCCAGGAAGACCCTCCGAAGAAAACAAAGCAGAAAAAGACTGAAATGGATGATCTTAAAGCTTTTCTCGCTGCAGAATTGAAAACCTTTGGAGTGAATTTTAAAGAGGATTTTAAAGAGGAACTTAACTCTTTTAAGGTAGATTTTAAAGCAGAAATGCTTTCTACCATTCAAGAAATACTGGAAGTCTGGAAGAGGTCGAGGGAGGAGGAGGTCGAGGAACAGATGGAAGTGCTGGAAGCAAGGCTCGTTTCGGTGGATGTGAGCGTTAAAATGGAGGTGGCCCCCATTCATCAAGAACTCGAACAACATAGAACAGCGATAACCGAACTTGAGAAATGGGCGGCGACAAGTGGGGAAACTGTAGGTCGACTCATTATTGAAAACCAACGCCTCACCGATATGGTGATCAAATTAAGTGATAAATGTACCGATTTGGAGGGGCGTCAAAGACGTAAGAATCTAAGAATTATAGGGGTGAAAGAAGGAAGTGAGAGGGAAATGGGCCCTCGGGATTTTGTGGCAGACCTACTACAAAAAGCCTCAAATTTGGATCAAAAACCTTTACTCGGGCGAGCTCATAGAGCGCAGCGGCGTCGTACACAAGATGATGCCCATCCAAGACAAATTATCGTAAAGGTGCAACTTGATCATGAATTTGACGAAATAATGAAGAAAATTGTCCGAGGCGGACAGCTCCATTTTGAAGGTGTGAGGTTCAGTATCTACCGAGATTATCCGGCAGAGGTCTTCAAGAAAAGGGCGCTGTTCACTGAGACAAAAAGAATACTGAAGAATGTACCTGATTTGAGATACGGCCTGCTCTACCCCGCAAGACTAAGAGTCACCTACAAGAACAAGGAGCAATTTTTTACAGACCATGAAAAAGCACTGGAATCCACCAAAGAAATTGGGAACGTGACCGCAGACTGAAGAATTTACATTACCCTTCAGGAGTCAAGGATTAACGGGACCGCCAGATCTAAAAGGATCTTTAAAGTTCTTTTAAGAGCTTTAAGGACATTTGAAAACCGAATGGACGGTGGACATTGGAGAAAACCGCAGGGTTTTTTTTTCATCAATTTTTTAAATATTTTTATTAATCACTATTATTATCTGTATATTCATATCTAACTATATATGTAATAACTAATACTTATTAAATATCTATATTACTACTAAAATTATTAACATTTATATTACTCATAAAAATTTAATACTGGGTATGATTGATAACAATGATTAATAACTAATTATTTCTCAATTTAAAATTAAATTTATAGATTTAACGAGGATATTAATATGATATGTAGAGTATAACAACATTATGAATTTATGCTGTTCTTGGACTTTTCTGCAGGGATGCATGCTTGTGTATGTATACATGTGGGTATATATATATATGTATATATATATGTATGTGTATATATGTATGTATATGTGTGCGTATATGTGGGTATGTATATATGTTTGTTACTCCCAAAGAAATTATTTGATTATTAGAAATAATCTTTTTTTTTTTTTTCGGCACGGAGCTGGGAATTTTTTTTTTACAAAGGCTACGGAAGTCTTTAGAATTCTAGCCACGTTAGTGTGGCTATCACTAACTACACTAATTGTAGATGTAGTTTTTTTTTCTTTCACCCTATACTAACCAATTCTATCACTTTTTTCACTTTAAATATTTTTATAACTTAATTTTTGAATGGAAAAACAAGAATAATACAAGGAGATGTGTTCGGAAGAACGATGTATATGATTTTAAATTCATCTATTTGAGGTTCAGGAGCAAGGTCAGGTTTTATGTGTTGCACCTTCTGCTCGGTTATAGACCACCTTAGAAATAATATGCAAGATGTTAATATGACAAGAGGGGGTCAGGGAATAACATTTTGTAGTTGGAATGTCAAGGGAATCAATGAACCAATTAAGAGAGGTAAAGTCTTGGCACATCTAAATTTAATCAAAGCAGATATTATATTCCTTCAAGAAACACACCTTAAAAAGGAATCCCAACACAGACTTAAAGCTAAGTGGATCGCTGAATCATATCATTCCTCCTTTTCCCATAAGTCCAGAGGAGTTTCAATATTAATTCGTAAAGGAATACCTTTTACGAATTTATCAACAATAGCAGATATTGATGGTAGATATATTATATTAGTTGGAGAGCTAAATGGAGAAAAAGTGATTCTTCTGAATGTATATGGGCCTAATTTTGATAACCCTATGTTCTTTAATAAAACATTTAATAAAATTCCTGAATTTACACAATATAAATTAATAATTGGAGGAGACTTCAACTGTACATTAGATTCATACTTAGTTAGATCATCAAGGCAAAAAAAAGTAAAATCTCAATCAAGTGTATTTCTAAATTCATTTATTAATACCACTAATATTAAGGATGTCTGGAGAATAGAAAATCCAACTGGACGGGAATATTCATTTTACTCTCCAGTACACAAAACATACTCAAGAATAGATTATTTTTTAGTTGACTCCACGTTTATCCCTTTTACTTATAACTCAAAATACCACAATATTATAATCTCAGACCACGCACCTGTAACATTTATGATTAAATTAAATGGAATGTCCGAGAAACAAACATATTGGAGATTTAACCCACAAATCTTGAACGAAAGATCATGCCAGGAATACATTATTAAACAGATTCAAATATTTTTTGAGGTAAATGATAACCCTGACACACCTACTTCTCTTATGTGGGAAACGTTTAAAGCGTTTGTTCGAGGTGCATTAATCTCTGCTCAAGTATTTTACAATAAAGAGAACAGGATTAAACAACAAACATTGGAAAGGGAAATCAAACAACTAGATTTAGACAATGCGAGAACGCCATCTATTTCAAAACATAATAAAATTGCTGTATTGAAATATAAATTAAATAAAATGTATTCAGAACAAGTAATAAAACTTTATCAAAAAACCAAACAATTACATTTTGAATTTGGAGACAAACCACAAAAACTATTAGCACGTCAGTTACGAAAAATGGAAGGGGAAAAAATAATTCATAAAATTAGAACAGAGACAGGAGAATTATTAAAAATGCCCAAGGACATAAATGAAAGATTTCTCCAATACTATCATAACCTTTATTCAACTAAAACTGTAACACAAACGGAAGGAATAGCAGATTTTTTACTAAAATGTAATCTAAAAGGTTTAGATTCAAATGATAGAGAATTATTAGAAAGGGAGATTACGATAAAGGATATTGAGGAGTCTATTGGCTCTTTAAAAAATGGTAAAGCAGTAGGACCAGAAGGTTTAGGCTCTGAATTTTATAAAAAAAATTATGACTTGCTATGCCCACGTTTACAAAGGCTGTATGAGCATATCTATACTCAACAGAAACTCCCAGATACTTTAAATGAATCTATAATAACACTTATTCCTAAAGCTGATAAAGATCCGGAAGATCCGGGATCATATAGAGCAATTGCACTTTTAAATACAGATCAGAAAATATTAACTAAAATACTAGCGCATAGATTAAGTACAGTGATGAATAAAATAATACACCCTGACCAAACAGGCTTTATTCAGAAACGGTACTCATATTATAATCTAAGAAGATTATTTAATATTATTTATTCTAAGAGAATTATTAATGAAGATCTAGCAATAATCTCACTCGATGCTGAAAAAGCATTTGATCAGGTTGAATGGTCTTATTTATTTTCAGTGATGGAAAATATGTAACTAGGGGAGAAATTCTGTACATGGATAAAACTGTTATATACAAATCCTACGGCTAGAATATTAACAAATCAAAGGTTGTCATCAAAATTCAGCCTATCTAGAGGTTGTAGACAAGGATGCCCGTTATCTCCATTATTATTTGCTTTAGCTATTGAGCCACTTGCAGAAAGAGTTAGGGGTCATCCGGAAATATATGGGTATATCACAAAGGACACAGTGAATAAAATTTCTCTATACGCAGATTATGTACTAATTTACATTACAAAACCAGAAATTAGTATTCCAAACTTATTAGAGCTAATAACCCAATTTGGTTCACTCTCAGGATACAGAATAAATTGGAATAAAAGTGAAATTATGCCAATAAGGGAACATAACAAACACATAATACAACAATTTCCATTTAAAATAGTAAACGAAAAATTTAAATACCTAGGTATCTATGTAACTAAGATATATACATAATTATTTAAAACAAATTTTCCCCCACTACTGAATAAACTACATAAGAATATTCAATACTGGAAAACACTTCCTATCTCAATGATTGGCAAAATTAATGCCATAAAAATGATTTTTTTACCGCAAATATTATACCTTTTTCAGACAATTCCGATATATTTGTCAAAAAACTTTTTTTAAAAATTGGACTCTATTGTTAATGATTTTATCTGGGATTATAAGAATCATAGGATAAACAAAAGACATTTGTGTAAATCAAAATTAAATGGAGGTTTGGTTTTACCCAACTTTCTGTTTTATTTTTGGGCAGTTAATATTAAAAATATGAATTTCTGGTTGGAAGAAATAGAACAACAACCAGATTGGTTAAAAATGGAAAAGGAAGATTGTTTGCCTTTTGATATGGGTTCGATATTATTTGCTACATCTAAATTAAACAAAAAAATGTATAGGGAAAACCCTATAATATTTAGTGCCATACGAATTTGGAAACAATTAAAAAAGACATTAAAATTAGATAATTTATCACTTTTTCTCCCAATTGTGGATAACCCTTTGTTTAAACCCTCATGGCTGGACAGGGGTTTTACACAATGGAAGAATTATGGAATTAAAAATATGGGACAACTTTATAAGGAAGGCACCTTTCTGACATTTCAGGAGTTGCAACAGACTTATGGACTTCGAGGAAATGATTATTTCAGATATCTTCAACTCAGAGATTATGTAAAATCGAATACTCAAAACTTTCAAATTAGAAATTCAGAAATTCTTGACGAATGTTGGAATAAACATCCTAATACAGAAAAATTAATATCTTATATATATAATATCTTATTAGACAGTGACATTCCATCGACGGACTTACACAGACAAACATGGGAAAAATAATTAAATCAAATAATAACGAAAGATACTTGGGAAGAAAGTTTACAACATATACGGATCCACGGTAGTGCAACCGTGGATAACAAGGGAAATCAGGGATAGTATCAAAGCAAAAGATGTTGCGTACAAATTAGCCAGAAAAAGCAGCATACCAGAGGACTGGGAGAAATTCAGAGACCAGCAGAGGAGGACAAAGGGCTTAATTAGGAAAGGGAAAATAGATTATGAAAGGAAACTGGCAGGGAACATAAAAACTGACTGCAAAAGTTTTTATAGATATGTGAAGAGAAAGAGATTAGTTAAAACAAATGTAGGTCCCTTGCAGTCAGAAACAGGTGAATTGATCATGGGGAACAAGGATATGGCGGACCAATTGAATAACTACTTTGGTTCCGTCTTCACTAAGGAAGACATAAATAATCTGCCGGAAATAGCAGGGGGCCGCGGGTCAAAGGAGATGGAGGAACTGAGTGAAATCCAGGTTAGTCGGGAAGTGGTGTTGGGTAAATTGAATGGATTAAAGGCCGATAAATCACCAGGGCCAGATAGGCTGCATCCCAAAGAGATTAGGATACAAACTTAAATCACACGGTATTGGGGGTTCAGTATTGATGTGGATAGAGAACTGGCTGGCAAACAGGAAGCAAAGAGTAGGAGTAAACGGGTCCTTTTCACAATGGCAGGCAGTGACTAGTGGGGTACCGCAAGGCTCAGTGCTGGGACCCCAGCTATTTACAATTTATATTAATGATCTGGACGAGGGAATTGAAAGCAACATCTCCAAGTTTGCGGATGACACTAAGCTGGGGGGCAGTGTTAGCTGTGAGGAGGATGCTAGGAGACTGCAAGGTGACTTGGATAGGCTGGGTGAGTGGGCAAATGTTTGGCAGATGCAGTATAATGTGGATAAATGTGAGGTTATCCACTTTGGTGGCAAAAACGGGAAGGCAGACTATTATCTAAATGGTGGCCGATTAGGAAATGGGGAGATGCAGCGAGACCTGGGTGTCATGGTACACCATTCATTGAAAGTAGGCATGCAGGTGCAGAAGGCAGTGAAGAAAGCGAATGGTATGTTGGCCTTCATAGCAAGAGGATTTGAGTATAGGAGCAGGGAGGTTCTACTGCAGTTGTACAGGGTCTTGGTGAGACCACACCTGGAGTATTGCGTACAGTTTTGGTCTCCAAATCTGAGGAAGGACATTATAGCCATAGAGGGAGTGCAGAGAAGGTTCACCAGACTGATTCCTGGGATGTCAGGACTTTCATATGAAGAAAGACTGGATAGACTTGGCTTATACTCGCTAGAATTTAGGAGATTGAGAGGGGATCTTATAGAAACGTACAAAATTCTTATGGGGTTGGACAGGCTAGATGCAGGAAGATTGTTCCCGATGTTGGGGAAGTCCAGGACAAGGGGTCACAGCATAAGGATAAGGGGGAAATCCTTTAAGACCGAGATGAGGAAAAACTTTTTCACACAGAGAGTGGTGAATCTCTGGAACTCTCTGCCACAGAGGGTAGTTGAGGCCAGTTCATTGGCTATATTTAAGAGGGAGTTAGATGTGGCCCTTGTGGCTAAAGGGATCAGGGGGTATGGAGAGAAGGCAGGTACGGGATACTGAGTTGGATGATCAGCCATAATCATATTGAATGGCGGTGCAGGCTCGAAGGGCCGAATGGCCTACTCCTGCACCTATTTTCTATGTATCTATGTATCTATACATCAATGTTCATTAAATGCCAGACATTCTTTAATACAATTTAAAGTAATACATAGATTACATTATTCAAAAACAAAATTACATAAAATCTTTCAACATATCTCACCTATATGTGATAAATGTCAACATTTAGAAGCCACCTTATCTCATATGTTTGCAAACTGTACAAAAATTAAAAAATTCTGGGTAAATATTTTTAGTATAATATCTAAAGTGACCAGCACACAAGTGGACCCGGATCCAAAATTTATAATACTTGGAACATCAGAATTAAATCAAACATTTACAACAACACAAAGAAATTTTATTGATTATAGTATAATAACAGGAAAAAAATTAATTCTAAAATTTTGGAAAGGCCCTACGGCCCCCACAATCAAAATGTGGATTATAGAAATGACGGAGACCTTAAACGTGGAAAGAATCAGATTTTCCCTGTTGGACAAACAGGAATTATTCGTTGGAACATGGTCTCCCTTTATTGATTATTTGAAGGGTCAGAATGGTTCAGCACAGGAACCTGACTAATGCTCGGGCTAAGGAATGGATGAAATGCTATATTCTGAAATGTACGAATATATCTCGAATGAAGTTTTTTATTTTAATAAATTTTTCCACTCTTCTTTAACTATCTTTCTCTTTTTTGTTGTTGTTTTTTTTGTGTTTATTTTGTGTGGGTTTTTTTTCGGTTTTTTTTCTCTCTCTTTTTCTTCTCTTTCTTTTCTTTCTTTACTTCATCTATCTTTTTAGTTCTATCTAGTTTAAAATTTAAAAAAAAAGGCAAAAGGTATTGGAGACAATGTAATAATAATTGATAATATTATCAATTTAAAAATGTAAGACTGTAATGATGTTAATAGGTTGTGTACTTATCTCCAATAAAAAATATTTTCCAAAAAAAACAACTTACTTACTTACTTACATAAAGTGCAGTGAAATCAATTTACCATGCAGCGTTACAATTAAAACAGGACATAATACACAACATAATTCAACACGGACATCCACCACAGCATTCTGCACTATGTTGGAAGGCAATACAGTTCAGACAGTCCTCCTTCTCCTCTCTTGTTCACCCATGGTCGGGGCCCTGACCCTCCATGGTCGCCACTACGGACAGCCCGATGTTCAAGCCCTCTGGACGGGATGGTCGGAACGCCGACGTCGGGACAGGTCGAGTACACCCTGCGGACCGGAGCTCCCAAATCGGCCGCCACCTTACTGGAGATCGCGGCTTCAAAATGTTGTAGGCCGCAGGCTGGCGGTCGGAGCTCTTCGCTGGCGACCCCCGGTGAGGGATCGCCCACTCCACGATGTAAGGTCTGCTCCACACCTGCCACCAGAAACTCCACAGACCGAGATGTTGTAGGCCACAGGCCAGCAGTCGGAGCGCTTTTCCGGCGATCCCCAGCAAGGGGACGCCCTGCTCCGCGATGTTAAAGTCCCTGCTGCGCCGCCGCTGAAGATCTGGGCCCGAATCCGGGAAAGGCCGCACCAAACCAGCTGTTAGGCTGCGAGGAGGTGGCGAAGAAACGACAAGGAAGAAAGTCGCATCTCCGTCAAGGTAGGTGCCTGAAAACGGCAGAATTATATAGTTATACAGCAGGTCATATAGTCATAATCCTGATAGAGTTATATAGTCATACAGCACGGAAACAGGCTCTTCAGTCCAACTTGCCCACGCTGATCAAGATCTACACTATTCCCACCTGCCCGCGTTTGATCCATATCTCTCTAAGCTTTTCCTATCCATGTACCTGTCCAAATGCCTTTCAAATGTTATTATCGTGCCTGCCTCAACTACTTCCGGCAGCGCGTTCCATATACCCACCATCCTCTGCGTGAAAAACTTGCCCCTCAGTTTCCTATTAAATCTTTCCCCTCTCACATTAAACCTCTGGTTTTTGATTCCTCTACCCTGGGCAAGAGACACTGGCACCTACTCTGTCTATTCACTTCATGAATTTATACACCTTTGAAAGATCACCCTTCATTCTTTTGCACTCCAAAGAATAAAGTCCTAGCCTGCTCAGCCTCTCCCTATAGGGCAAGCCTTCAAGTGTGGCAACATCAGCATAGATCTTCTCTGCACTATTTCCAACTCCAACACTGTATATCCTTCCTGCAGCAGGGTGACCAAAATTGAACACAATGCTCCAAATGCGGCCTCACCAACATCTTGGTAACATATGGTGACATAACATCCCAACCTCTATATTATTTACTGCATCTACCAGTGATGGTACAAATGAACCTCTTCTGCTCCCTCTCCAAAGCCTTTACATGCAGTGACCAGAACTGCATGCAAAACTCCAAATGGTGCCTAACCAATGTTTTATACAGCTGCAACATGATCACCTTACTATTATACTCAACACCCTGACATTTTAATGTCATGCACCATCTTTAAAATCCTATCTACTTGCACTTGAGTTTGGTGGCCTGGCATGCTGCTTGAAATGGTATGAAACTCCACGAGTTTGGTGGCCTTGCAGCCTGCTTGAAATGCTATGGAACTGCACTTGAGTTTGGTGGCCTTGCAGCCTGCTTGAAATGGTATGAAACTGCACTTGAGCTTGGTAGCCTTGCACCCTGATTGAAATGGTATGAAACTCAACTTGAATTTGGTGGCCTTGCACCCTGCTTAAAATGGTATGAAATTGTACTTGAATTTGGTGGCCTTGCACCCTGCTTGAAATGGTATGAAACTGCACTTGAATTTGGTGGCCTTGCACCCTGCTTGAAAAGGTATGAAACCGCACTTGAATTTGGTAGCCTTGCACCCTGCCTGAAATGGTACGAAACTGCATTTGAGTTTGGCGGCCTTGCACCCTGCATGAAATGGTATGAAACTGCATGAGTTTGGTGGCCTTGCACCCTGCTTGAAGTGGTGTGAAACTGCACGAGTTTGGTGGCCTTGCACCCTGCTTGAAATGTTATGAAACTGCACTTGAATTTGGTGGACTTGCACCCTGCTTGAAATGGTATGAAACTGCACTTGAATTTGGTGTCCTTGCACCCTGCTTGAAATGGTATGAAAATGCACTTGAATTTGGTGTCCTTGCACCCTGCTTGAAATGGTATGAAACTGCACTTGAATTTGGTGGCCTTGCACCCTGCTTGAAATGGTATGAAATTGCACTTGAATTTGGTAGCCTTGCACCCTGCTTGAAATGGTACGAAACTGCACTTGAATTTGGTGGCCTTGCACCCTGCCTGAAATGGTACGAAACTGCATTTGAGTTTGGCGGCCTTGCACCCTGCATGAAATGGTATGAAACTGTATGAGTTTGGTGGCCTTGCACCCTGATTGAAGTGGTATGAAACTGCACGAGTTTGGTGGCCTTGCACCCTGCTCGAAATGGTAGGAAACTGCACTTGAATTTGGTGGCCTTGCACCCTGCTTGAAATGGTATGGAACTGCACTTGAATTTGGTGGCCTTGCACCCTGCTTGAAATGGTATGAAACTGCACTTGTGTTTGGGAGCCTTGCACCCTGCTTTAAATGGTATGAAACTGTACTTGAATTTGGTGGCCTTGCACCCTGCCTGAAATGGTACAAAACTGCATTTGAGTTTGGATGCCTTGCACCCTGCATGAAACGGGTTGAAACTGCATGCGTTTGGTGGCCTTGCACCCTGCTTGAAGTGGCATGAAACTGCACTTGAATTTGGTGGTCTAGCACCCTGCTTGAAATGGTATGAAACTGCATTTGAATTTGGTGGCCTTGCACCCTGCTTGAAATGATATGAAACTGCACTTGAATTTGGTGGCCTTGCACCCTGCTTGAAATGTTATGAAACTGCATGAATTTGGTGGCCTTGCACCCTGCTCGAGATGGTAGGAAACTGCACTTGAATTTGGCGGCCTTGCACCCTGCCTGAAATGGAACGAAACTGCATTTGAGTTTGGCGGCCTTGCACCCTGCATGAAATGGTATGAAACTGTATGAGTTTGGTGGCCTTGCACCCTGATTGAAGTGGTATGAAACTGCACGAGTTTGGTGGCCTTGCACCCCGCTCGAAATGGTAGGAAACTGCACTTGAATTTGGTGGCCTTGCACCCTGCTTGAAAAGGTATGGAACTGCACTTGAATTTGGCAGCCTTGCACCCTGCTTTAAATGGTATGAAACTGTATTTGAATTTGGTGGCCTTGCACCCTGCCTGAAATGGTACAAAACTGCATTTGAGTTTGGATGCCTTGCACCCTGCATGAAATGTTATGAAACTGCATGAGTTTGGTGGCCTTGCACCCTGCTTGAAGTGGTATGAAACTGCACGAGTTTGGTGGCCATGCACCCTGCTTGAAGTGGTATGAAACAGCACTTGAATTTGGTGGCCTTGCACCCCGCTTGAAGTGGCATGAAACTGCACTTGAATTTGGTGGCCTAGCACCCTGCTTGAAATGGTATGAAACTGCACTTGAATTTGGTAGCCTTGCACCCTGCTGGAAATGGTGTGAAACTGCGCTTGAATTTGGTGGCCTTGCACCCTGCCTGAAATGGTACAAAACTGCATTCGAGTTTGGATGACTTGCACCATGCATGACACGGTATGAAACTGCATGAGTTTGGTGGCCTTGCACCCTGCTTGAAGTGGTATGAAACTGCACGAGTTTGGTGTCCTTGCACATTGCTTGAAGTGGTATGAAACAGCACTTTAATTTGGTGGCCTTGCACTCTGCTTGAAGTGGCATGAAACTGCACTTGAATTTAGTGGGCTTGCACCCTGCTTGAAATGGTATGAAACTGCACTTGAATTTGGTGGCCTTGCACCCTGCCTGAAATGGTACGAAACTGCATTTGAGTTTGGATAACTTGCACCCTGCTTGAAGTGGTATGAAACAGCACTTGAATTTGGTGGCCTTGCACCCTGCTTGAAGTGGCATGAAACTGCACTATAAATTGGTGGCCTAGCACCCTGCTTGAAATGGTATGAAACTGCACTTGAATTTGGTGGCCTTGCACCCTGCTTGAAATGGTATGAAACTGCACTTGATTTGGTGGCCTTGCACCCTGCTTGAAATGGTATGAAACAGTACTTGAATTTGGTAGCCTTGCACCCTGCCTGAAATGGTACGAAACTGCATTTGAGTTTGGCGGCCTTGCACCCTGCATGAAATGGTATGAAACTGCATGAGTTTGGTGGCCTTGCACCCTGCTTGAAATGGTATGAAACTGCACGAGTTTGGTGCCCTTGCACCCTGCTAGAAGTGGTATGAAACTAGTTGAATTTGGTGGCCTGGCACCCTGCTCGAAATGGTATGGAACTACACTTGAGTTTGGTGGCCTTGCACCCTGCTTGAAATGGTATGAAACTGCACTTGAATTTGGTACCCTTGCACCCTGCTTGAAATGGTATGAAAGTGCACTTGAATTTGGTGGCCTTGCACCCTGCCTGAAATGGTACGAAACTGCATTTGAGTTTGGCGGCCTTGCACCCTGCATGAAACGGTATGAAACTGCATGTGTTCGGTGACCTTGCACCCTGCTTCAAGTGGTATGAAACTGCATGAGTTTGGTGGCCTTGCACCCTGCTTGAAGTGGTATGAAACTGCACGAGTTTGCTGGTCTTTCACCCTGCTTGAAGTGGTATGAAACTGCACTTGAATTTGGTGGCCTTGCACCCTGCTCGAGATGGTAGGAACTTGCACTTGAATTTGGTGGCCTTGCACCCTGCTTGAAATGGTATGGAACTGCACTTGAGTTTGGTAGCCTTGCACCCTGCTTGAAATGGTATGAAACTGCACTTGAATTTGGTGGCCTTGCACCCTGCTTGAAATGGTATGAAACTGTACTTGAATTTGGTAGCCTTGCACCCTGCCTCAAATGGTACGAAACTGCATTTGAGTTTGGCGGCCTTGCACCCTGCATGAAATGGTATGAAACTGCATGAGTTTGGTGGCCTTGCACCCTGCTTGAAGTGGTATGAAACTGCACGAGTTTGGTGCCCTTGCACCCTGCCAGAAGTGGTATGAAACTGTAGTTGAATTTGGTGGCCTTGCACCCTGCTCGAAATGGTATGGAACTGCACTTGAATTTGGTGGCCTTGCACCCTGCTTGAAATGTTGTGAAACTGCACTTGAATTTGGTAGCCTTGCACCCTGCTTGAAATGGTATGAAACTGCACTTGAATTTGGTGGCCTTGCACCCTGCATGAAACGGTATGAAACTGCATGTGTTTGGTGACCTTGCACCCTGCTTGAAGTGGTATGAAACTGCATGAGTTTGGTGGCCTTGCACCCTGCTTGAAGTGGTATGAAACAGCACTTGAATTTGGTGGCCATGCACCCTGCTTGAAGTGGCATGAAACTGCACTTGAATTTGGTGGCCTAGCACCCTGCTTGAAATGGTATGAAACTGCACTTAAATTTGGTGGCCTTGCACCCTGCTTGAAGTGGTAGGAAACTGCACTTGAATTTGGTGGGCTTGCACCCTGCTTGAAGTTGTATGAAACTGCACTTGAATTTGGTGTCCTTGCACCCTGCTTGAAGTGATAGGAAACGGCCCTTGAATTTGGTGGCCTTGCACTCTGCTTGAAATGGAATTTCAAGGAATAGCCCTGAGTCAACTGCCAGCCCACCAGCCGTGAGTGAGTAAGCTGCCAGCACACCAGGCTTGAGTGACGGAGCCGCCGGCCCAAGAATCCATTCGGCCCACAATGTCCATACTATCCCTCTGGAAACCAATCCCTTCAGCCCACAACGCCCATACTAGTTCTCCAGAAACCCCCTCCCCCCCACTGACCAACAATATTGGAATTGGTGGAGAGATGGAATATTGCATTGGGGGACCAGCCCTCCCGTGTGAAGCTGGGACCCAATGGGTCCCACTTAGTCTAGTCTATATTACTAAAAGTCTGATCTTGACCACTGATCATGGCTGTGATTTTTGGCCATCTTACTCAGAGTCCCCCTCCGTTGCGCTCCCATCGATGAAAAATAAAAGAGTTATTAGTGTATAATTTTTTTTGAGATTCTCTCGCCTGAAGGCCACACCCCTTCTGGAGGGACTATAAAACCCGGAAGTGTTGAGTGCCTCAGTCAGTCTCTGCAAGATGGGGGAGCGAGAGGGTCACGTCTCTCAGTTTGAGCTGTGAATAACACTGAACACATGTCTATTAAACTGTGAGTGGTTTTACTGACCTGTCAGTGCCCTTAATGTGGTTTGAAAATATAGTTTGGAAATGCTAAAGCTGTGTTGCCTTTGGTTTGGAAATGCTAAAGCTGTGTTGCCTTTGGTTTGGAAATGCTAAAGCTGTGTTGCCTTTGGTTTGGAAATACTAAAGCTGTGTTGTCTTTGGTTTGGAACTGCTAAAGCTGTGTTGCCTAATTAAAGTTGCCTTGCTCAATTAAAGTTGCCTTGCCCAATTAAAGTTGCCTTGCCCAATTAAAGTTGCCTTGCCCAAATAAAGTTGCCTTCCCCAATTAAAGTTGCCTTGCATCATCAAAGTTGCCTTGCCTTCTATATAATTAAAAGTCTAATCTTGACCACTTCCTGTTTGCGCTTTATATTGATTTTAGAAAATACGCTACCACGTAGGGCTGTGATTTTTGGCTATCTTACTCAGAGTCCCCCTCCGCTCATCAGGTGCCGAGGATTTTTACCATAGATGAAAAATAAAAGAGTTATTAGTGTTTAAGAAATGTTGAGATTCTCTCTCCTGTTAATCACGCCATGAAGGCCATGCCGCTTCTTGTGGGAGGGGGGGAGGGACTATAAAACCCAGACGTGTGGGCGTGGCTCAGTCTCTGCAAGATGGAGGAGGGAGAGGTCACGACTCGCTGTCTTTAGTGGCCTTGCACCCTGCTTGAAATGGTATTAAACTGCACTTGAATTTGGTTGTCTTGCACCCTGCTTGAAATGGAATTTCAAGGAATAGCCGTGAGTCAACTGCCAGCCCACCAGCTGTGAGTGAGTGAGCTGCCAGCACAACAGACTTGAGTGACTGAGCCGCCAGCCCAAGAATCCATTCGGCCCACAATGTCCATACTAGCCCTCTGGAAACCAGTCCCTTCAGCCCACAACACCCATACTAGCACTCCAGAACCCCCCCCCCCCAATGGCCACCAATGTTGGCATTGGTGGAGAGGTGGAATATTGCATTGGGGGACCAGCCCTCCCGTGTGATGCTGGGACCCACTCAGTTTGTGGATCCCTCAAATGACATAAGGTTGTGTATTGATGGATGCTAACTATACCCTTTAAGTCAGAAGAAATCGTGGTCTGAAGAGAACTGGGCTATGAGAAAGACTTACACGTGCACTCACTTTTGAATAATCATGGTCAATACTTCAACAGTACCCCTTTCCCTGAATGTCAGAACGGTACGTCATGGTTATTCGAAATGTGCTTCCGCTCCTCCTGTTCTTTTCTGTTGCATTTTGTTGTGTACAACCTTTTCCAGAAAGAAAAAGTTAAGTTTGCCACATTTCAAGCGATGCCCCTGTCACGGTAAAATATCTACTAGTATTGGGAAGCTATAAGTTGTGCATGTGTGGCTTGCAACAGAGTGTAGGTAGGCTTGATTCCATATTGATAATCAAAGGAGGTTGTTGTAGGTGGTTGATTGGGTTGCAGTGTATTGAACTGGACTGGTCCAATTTTAGACTTTAGACTTTTTAAGACTTTTTGAGCTACAACACTGAATCAGGCCCTTTAGCCCACCGAGTCCATGACAACCAGCGATCACCCTGTGCATTAACGCTATCCTACACACTAGGGGCAAATTATAACTTTACCAAAGCCCATTAACCTACAAACCTATACGTCTTTAGAGTGTGTGAGGAAACTGGAGTACCTGGGGAAAAGCCACGCGGTCACAGGGAGAACGTACAAACTCAGTACAGACAGTCTCATATTCTGGAATGAACCCGGGTCTCTGGTGCTGTAAGGCAGCAGCTCTACCGCCATGCCACCCATTATGATCCTATTTGAAGAGTGAAGTTGGTCAGTTCAACATCCAGAGTTTTAAACATTAATTTTCTTTCTGCACTACACCACGTTCTTTAGGTAATCCTTCTGGCATCAACCTCCATTTCTATTTCCCCCCCCAGAGGCTGCTTATGGGCCATTCTGCCCAACAATGGATATAGAATGTCTGTTCTTCTCATCCCTTTCAGAAGTGTGGCCAATCCCATAAAATTAGCGCTTACTCCCTTGAATGCTCAGCTGTGGCTTAAAACATTGTGGCAGAAACTCGGTTTTAGGTTAAGGTTTATTATTGTCATATGTACTGAGGTACAGTGAAAAGCTTTGTTTTGCACGCAATCCAATCAGATAAAACTAAACATAAATACAATCAACTCAAGTGCAATAGATAGAGCAAAGGGAATATACAGAATCCAGAAGACATTTATTCGTGCATCAATTCCATAGACTAAGTTCAATATCTCCATTTCATGTAGTTTCAGTAATCCTCACTTTTAAATACAAAATGGTCTGTCTTCGTATAGCAACCTGAAACTCAGATGCTGGTTTAGAAAAAAAGACACAAAGTGCTGGAATAGCTCAGCAGGGCAGGTAGCATCTCTGGAGAACATGGACAGTCAACATTTTGGGTTGAAGGGTCCATGTTCTCCAGAAATGCTGCCTGACCCACTGAGTTACTCCAGCACTTTGTGTCTTGCCTTCATGTAGTGCCAGCTACTTGTGATGTTCCCCAACATGGTGGGATTCCCTGCTGATACCTGGTGTCTAAGGTAACACTAATCCTTGAGTACCCACTCAAGGCAACAGGCAGCAAGATTTTAAAGTGATTGAAAACAAAAAAAGAAAATTGCAGATGCTGCAAAGCTAAAACAAAACCAGTAAACACTAGAAGGACTCAGCAGGTAGTTGCTGTAGAAAGAAAGAGTTAGCAGGTCAGGTTGAAAATCGGTCATAATAACAGGAAGACAGGACCTTCCTAGTCACCTTCTCGCCAAATTTAATCTTTTTATTATACCTCTCTTTCTCAATTTAGATAAAGGTCTTGACTTGTGTAAGAAGCAACTGAAGAAGGGTCTCGACCCGAAACGTCACCCATTCCTTCTCTCCAGAGATGCTGCCTTGTCCCCGCTGAGTTACTCCAGCATTTTGTGTCTATCAAGGTCTCAACTTGAGTCTCTATCCCTGGTTTTTTTTCCATGAATGTTGCCTGATCTGCTGAGTAACCAGTAACTTCTGTTTTTATTTAACGTTTCACAACATTGTCTGCAATGTAATGAACACCAAGTTAATTGTGAACTATAACACCATTCATTTTGGGAGTTCGCCAATTTCTCCTACTTCAAAATGATCAGTGTTTATAATGTCATCTTATTCAACCATGAGATCATTAGCAATCCATCGGCTCACATTAAGTGCTCACAAAATGACCAGCACAAAGTTGGTATTGTCCATAATGCCCTTGAAAATAATGATGTTATTCTAATTTAACATAATACAATTTTAAAACCATATTATGTACTGGACACTAAGCTATGATGAAAATGTGCTTCAAAGAGTTAATGAACATTACATTTCCATCAATTGCTTAATTTTGCACATGGTTATTTTATGAACAGATTATTATTTGCACAAACAAACTAATGCAAACTAATGGAGTAGTTAGTGGGTGGAAGTCGGAGAAATGGAAATGTGTTGAAGTTTAATCTTCGTATTGAATTGCGTTCAGCTCTGAAAAAATGTTATCGGTAATTATTGCATGAAATAATGGTGCCACAGATGTGACTTGATGCAGTAATGAAGTTCAGCGTAATAACATAATGCTAAATTTAATGAAGCATCTGAGCCTCTTCATCAAGCACTGACTGTATCTGAAGCAAGTACACCTGGTGCCTAGCACTAATGTCAATTTTTATGTGCATGCACTCCAAAGTGGAGTTTCTGAAAGTTTGTATGAAGTAATTTTAGGAATGCATTTTAAATCACTGCATTTAGCCTATACAGTTGAAGTGTTTTGGCAAAAATAGGTTCAGCAATGGGTAACTATAAATACGGAAGGAGTGTTTAATAAAATTATTCTTGGAGATTGCTGTGAATGCATGTTTAACTGTCAGCAACAGGGCAGAAGTCATCTTGTAATAGCATCAGGTCAAGTATCGCCCATGCCAGTGAGTTTGACTGGATAAAGGATAAATTATGATCGCCTGGAAGGTCCTTTGCTTAAAAATGCTTTTTTACACTGAGTCAATAAATTGTTATGCAGGCAGTTCATGTTCATGTCCATGTGCTCAAAGCAAACATTCCTGGAGGGCTCAGGATGCTTGTCAATGTAATGGTAGGGGACCAGCAGTCATCTGTTGAAATAGTGTTCCCTGGTTGAAAATGGTTACAGAGAAGACTGAAAGAATGCCCTAGATAGAGTCACTGTCATAGAATCATACAGTGTGAAAGTAGACCCTTTGGCCAAATATGACCACACCGACCAACATGTCCCATCTACACTAGTCCCACCTGCCTGCATTTTGCCCATCTATATTACTAAAAGTCTGATCTTGACCGCTTTGGCTCACTGTGCTGTGATTCCCGAGAGAACGCCGCCACCTACAGCCGTCATTTTTTACCTCCTCGCTCAGAGCCCCCCTCCGCCTTCCTGGACCAGAGGATTTTTCCCATCGATGAAAAATCAGAGAGATATTAATGTTTTAAACAAATTGCCATTCTCTCTGCTGCCCCTGCTGGAGGGAGGGGAGGGACTATAAAACCAGGAAGTGGTGTGCCTCACTCAGTCTCTGCAAGATGGAGGAAGCCAGAGGAAGCCAGAGGGTCACGTCTCTCTGAGCTCTGAATAACACTGAACACATGTCTACTCAACTGTGAGTGCCCTTAATGTGGTTTGAAAATGAAAATATGGTTGGTTTGAAGTAAAAAGGCACTGCCTGCAAATGGTTGTTTGGGGGGTTTGGGTTGAAGTGAAAAGGCACTGCCTGCAAATGGTTGTTTGGGGGGGTTGGATTGAAGTGAAAAGGCACTGCCTGCAAATGGTTGTTTGGGGGGGTTGGGTTGAAGTGAAAAGGCACTGACTGCAAATGGTTGTTTGGGGGGGGGGAGTTGGGTTGAAGTGAAAAGGCACTGCCTGCAAATGGTTGTTTGGGGGGTTTGGGTTGAAGCGAAAAGGCACTGCCTGCAATGGTTGTTTGGGGGGTTTGGGTTGAATTGAAAAGGCGCTGCCTGCAAATGGTTGTTTGGGGGGTTTGGGTTGAATTGAAAAGGCGCTGCCTACAAATGGTTGTTTGTCTAAACTTGACAACTTCCTGTTTGCACTATATTGATTTTAGATAAAACGCTACCACTTACGGCTGTGATTTTTGGCCATCTTACTCAGTTCCCCTCCGCTCATCAGGTGCAGAGGATTCTTCCCATCAATGAAAAACAAAAGTATTATTAGTGTTTAAAAATGTTGAGAATCTCTCTCCTGTCAATCACGCCATGAAGGCCAAACCTTTTCCAGTGGGAGGGGGAGGGATTATAAAACCCGGAAGTGTGGGTGTGGCTAAGGTCTCTGCATGATGGGGGAGGGAGAGGTCACGACTCTGTCTGAGCTGTGAATCAACTGAACACACTGAATGTCTACTGAATTGTGAGTGTGTGGTTTTATGGTGTTTTTTATGGTGGTTTCACCCTGCTTGAAATAGTATGAAACTGTATTTGAATGTGGTGGCCTTGCACGAAATGGTATGAAACTGCATTTGAATGTGGTGTCGTTGCACTCTGCTTGAAGTGGTATGAAACTGCACTTGAATTTGGTGGCCTTGCACCCTGCTTGAAGTGGTTGGAAACTGCACTTGAATTCGGTGGCCTTGCACCCTGCTTGAAGTGGTTGGAAACTGAACCTGAATTTGGTGGCCTTGCACCCAGCCTTGTAGTGGTATGAAACTGCACTTGAATTTTGTGGCCTTGCACCCTGCTCGAAGAGTTAAGAAACTGCACTTGAATTTGGTGGCCTTGCACCCTGCTTGAATTTGTAGGAAAATGGATTTGAATTTGGTGGCCTTGCACTCTGCTTGAAATGGAATTTCAAGGAATAGCCGTGAGTCAACTGCCAGCCCACCAGCCGTGAGTGAGCTGCCAGCACCAGGCTTGATGGACTGAGCTGCCACCCCAAGAATCTATTTGGCCCACAATGCAGCCAACAACACCCATACCAGCGCTCCAGAGAGCCCCCCCCACTGGCCACCAATATCGGAATTGGTGGAGAGGTGGAATATTGCGTCGGGTGACCAGCCCTCCCGTGTGAACATGGACCCAACGGGTCCCACTTAGTCTAGTATCCCTCTAAATCTATCCTATCCATGTAAATGGTTTTAAACGTTGCAATATTACCTGCCTCATCTACCTCCTCCAGCAGCTCAATGCAGAAACCCATCACCCATTGTGTTAAAAAGCTACCCCTCAGCTTCCTATAAAATCTATCTCCCCTCACCTTAAACCTATGTCCTCTGGTTCTGCGCTTACCTGATCTATTCCTCTCATGATTTTATACACCTCTATAAGATCATCCCTCATCCTCCTGCGCTCCAAGGAATAGAGACCAGCATCTCAACCTCTCCTTATAGCTCAGACCCTCTAGTCCTGCCAACATCTTCGTTAATCTTCTCTGCACCCTTTCCAGTTTGACAACATCTTTCCTACGACATGGTGCCCAAAACGGTAAAAATACCCTAGATGTGGCCTCACCAACGTCTATATATAATAATAATAATAATAATAATAAGTTTATTTATATAGCACATTTTCCAATTGATTTGAATCAAAAGCCAAAGTGCTTTACAGTTACTAACCATACAAATAATAAAAAGAGATAGAAAAAATGACAACACACTATAAGAGATTTTACACAAACACGAACATCCCCCCACAGTAGAATCTCCACTCTCCACTGTGAGGGAAGGCACCAAAATGTCCAGTCCTCCTCCTCCTCCTAGTCCACCCGAGGTCGGGGCCAGTTTGAGGCCACTGCAGCCAGTCGCCGCAACGGCAGCCCGATGTTGTTTGCCCACCCGCATCGGGTGGAAAAGTCCTCAGCAGCTTGGAAATGTCTGGAGCGGCCGCTCCTTCCCCGGAGACTGCGACGCCCGTGGATTTCAGCCGCGCCGGTTGGAGCCTCGACTCCGCGGTGTCGCCCTCAAACCGCAGACCGCAGACTGCGGCTGCCCGATGTTGGTGGTCGGCGGCCACAGCACTCCGGAGCGGCGACCCGGCAAAGCATCGCCCGCTCCCTGCTGATGTCCCAGCGCTGTGCCGCCGAAGCTGTGGTCCCCGGCAGGAAACGCCGTTCCAGCCCGATGGAAGGCCGCATGGGGAGACCGGAGACGCGATTTGGAGGAAAACCGCATCTCTGACCAGGTAGGACTGGGGTTAAAACAGTTCCCCCCCCCCCACATAGAAAGAATAGACTCCAAAAAATAAATGTTCAGACAATAAAAGAGTTAGAGGACGGACTGCAGGCAAGCGGCCATACAAACGGCGCCCACTCCTGCACATCCGCCATCTTGGAAGATCACATATATCACATGCAGTAATATAACTGCAACATGATCTCCCAACTTCTATACTCAATACTCTGACTGATGAAGACCAATGTGCTGAATGCCTTTTTGACCAGCTGATCTACTTGCGACTTCACCTTCAAGGAACTCCTAGATCCCTCTGCTCTATAACACTCCCAAGAGCCCTACCATCTACCCTATCTACCTGTGATGCCACTTTCAAGTTATGCCATGAATAATTCTTTGGGCATCTGTTAGCACATTTATATTGCCAAAATTATGAATGACTGAGTACTTTATTGTCACATGTGACGTCACAGTGAAATTCTTTGCTTGCACACCCAAGGTATGCATTCCCAAGGTACGCAAAAAGGGTGCTTACAAAGTTACAAAGTATCCCCACGCCAGTTCCCCCTTTGTTGTCCCCCCCCATCCCCCTCCCTCACGGCGCCCCCCCCCCACGCCGGGTCCCCATTGTCCATTGTTCTTACCCCTCTCTCACGGCGGTCCCCCCTCTCCAGGTCCTCCTTTGTTCCTTCCCCCAACAGTGGCATCCTCACTCCACGTGTCCGTCCTTATCTGTCGATCGGCACCCTCATCGACCGCCGCACTGACCTCTCCACTCTCGCTGCTGGGTCCTCTCGGGATGCCTCTATGGCACCTACCCAGGCTCCAGCCAGGAGTTCTGTCGATCCAGCGATCGGCCGCAGGCTCCCTTAGTATTTTAGTAATTAGTAATTAGTAGATTAAGAGGTATATTTTATAATTTATGGCTACCAAAAATCTCTTGAACTTTGATTACTGGTGACTGACAACTTGTGATTGCTTCGATGCCTCTCCAGAGACGAGTTGGCATGGTATGAGTGGGGATGGAGCTACATCACATTTTAGCCTCTCTCTAATTTCTTGGTGGCTGCACTCAATCATTGTTGGGGAAATATATTCCATTTGCATTTTGGATTCCACATGGTTACAAAAATTGGAAATACTGTGGATGTTTGAATCCAAGGTGAACTTCAAGATATCAGAGTCCTTGTTGTGATCAGTAAATCGTTCACAGTATGGTCCTGAATGGTGAGAACATTCTTGCCAAGCCATAGGAGGTTTTCAAATGTTGGTTTAAAGGCAGCATAGGAAACAGAGGCCTTGGGAGTTTAAAGGTAGTGCAGGGAATTCAGGCCCTGTGGATTTACAGGCAACTCAATAAAAAGTGACTGTGTGTTCAAAAGGTTACATAAACTGGCAGAGCAATAAAATATAACTGGTTTCAATATTTTTTTACTCCAAATATGTAAACTGCTGTTTTACAAGTAATGTAAAATATGGCATTTAAAGCACACTAGGAGCTGTATTTAAACAAAATTGCCAAGTTCAATGATTTTCAACAAACATTAGCATTTGACCTGAGTAAATCCAGACCCTATTAATAATCTACGTTCCTAACAACCTCTAATAGTACTTGTAAATGTGATAATTGGTTTATATCAACTACTGTTTGCTATCTTTATTGCTTAGTGAAGAACAACATGTCCTCTCGCACCCTCTATCCTAATGCATAATTCCTTTTAAAAAAGTCCTACTAGATAGCTCCTCCTGTAAGCTTCTATTATTATGAAAATATATCACATTCAATTATTGGTCGACAAATCTACTCAGGATTTAAGTTTTTTTTTATACTTATGGCCCATTCATTTTCGTTATCATTGTTCAATGAAATGGCTGCACATTTTCATCCAAACTCTTTAAACTAATCTTGCAGGTAAATAATTTGAATGTGTTTTGCTGTGTCCAATCTGCATTTCAGAAAGAGAGATACATTTTACCTAAATTCCAAATACTTGACATTTTACAGGAAAAAAAGTGCTATTAATGCCAAATAGAGATGAGATTACATCAGCAGAAAGGTGGAATGATGCATGAAATGATTGGGAACTGACAAAACCAACACATGGGGCCATGAGGAGCTACAAAATCTGACAGCTCCAAGAAAAAGACTGACAAAAATAAATTTTAATAAACCCTCAGATAAACTAACAAATGAAAACACATTCACCTGTGAAACAGACTTTAGATAAATTCAAATGACCAAAGTCACTGCATCAAAATAATTAAACTAGTTTTGTGGTTTCTAACATTTGCATTTAGTTGTACCCTAAGAATTCCATGCACATTCCGTATCTCCAAAATCATACTATCAGAACCTTGCGGTAAGAACAAGCCCTCACTCTACGCTATATCATTATTTAGTCTATGTTAGTACAGGAAAACAAATCCATTGCATCTTGACAGAACAAATTTGCAGTCTTTACAATTCAAATATAGTGTGGGAATAGAGATTGGATCACATTGCAAGGGGTCTGTTCAAAATTGAAGGCATGACAGGGAAATTTAATTTCATGTGTTGTGTATCTATGGGATGTAGAAACCCCAATTTTGAGTTGTTAAACTGTTAAGATGGAAAGCTAGCAAAGTCCAGCATTACTGCCATATTAATGGCCAATGTTGGTTGCTGCAAAATCTTGTGGTCAGTTCAGAAACAATTCATTTGACACACTGGAAACCAAGACATCCAAATGTGAAGGTTTAGTTTAGTTTAGTTCAGTTTAGTTTAGAGATACAGTGCGGAAACAGGTTCTTCAGCCCACCGAGTCCGCACTGATCAGATGTACTGGAACGTACAAACTCCGTACAGACAGCACCTGTAGTCAGGATCGAACCTGAGTCCCTGGTGCTGTAAGGCAGCAACTCTACCGCTGCACCACCTTGCCATCCTGATTAGATCGATAAAAATCAGCCACATCATAGCATCAGCAATAGTCTGAAGAAGGGTCTCGACCCGAAACGTTATCCATTCTTTCTCTCCAGAGATGCTGCCTGTCTTGAATGAATGAATACTTTATTGTCATTATAACATGTAAACATGTACAACGAAATTAGAAATTCCAACTAGTCAGTGCACCATTCATACATTTTCTAAGAGCAAAAGTCTAAGATAAACAACTAAAATAAATAACATGAAGAAAAAAAAAAACACACATTCTTCTGTCGATTTCACAGTCCCTTTGGTGTGTAGCACACCTGCACTCATTTGGTGGCTACATTAAGTGTAGTTATTGCTGTGGGATAAAAACTGTTTTTGAGTCTGTTTGTCCTTGTCCTCATTGATCTGTACCGTCTGCCTGACGGCAGCAGTTCAAACAGGGAGTGACCGGGGTGGAAAATGTCCTTTATGATCTTCTGGGATTTTTTGAGACAGTGGGAACTGTGTAGGTCCTCCAAGGTGAGGAGAGGGCAGCCGATAATCTTCTGGGCGTTGTCAATAGCCCTCTGGAGCGCTTTCCTCTTAGCCGCTGTGCAGCTGGTGTACCACACGCATACACAGTATGTTAAGATGCTCTCTATTGAGCACCGATAAAAGGATAGCAGCAGTCTCTGGGTGATGTTGTTCTTCCTGAGCACCCTCAGGAAGTACAGTCTCTGCTGGACCTTTTTCAGCAGCGCAGAGGTGTTCACGCTCCAAGTCAGGTCCTCCTCAATGTGGATTCCCAGGAAGCGGAAATCCGCCACACTCTCCACACAGTCCCCATCGATGATTAGTGGTGTAATGTCCGTTTTCTTCTTTCTGTAGTCTATTATGAGCTCCTTGGTCTTTGAGGTGTTGAGGAGCAGGTTATTTTCTCCACACCACCCTGTCAGCTGCTCCACCTCATCCCTGTAGGCGTACTCATCCCCCCCAGAGATGAGCCCCACCACTGTGGTGTCATCCGAGAATTTGACAATGGTGTTACTGTGGTGGGCGGGGGTGCAGTCATATGTGTAGATGGTGTAGATGGTCTTGCATTTTATTCCAGCATTTTATATCTTCGATAGCAACAGCAAGTAAGAGCAACAGTAGAAAATGTCAGTCGTTCTTAATGTCACGTAATTACATAAAAATATTTATGGGCCTGTCCCACTTAGGCGACTTTTTAGGCGACTGCAGAAGACTATGCAGTCGCCATATGGTCGCCACATGTTCGCGGGTGGTTGCCGGGGAGTCGCCTTCATGGTCATGAGCAGTTTCCGCATTCTGCAAACTAGTCGCGGCCTCATTATGGTCGTCGCAAATTTTTCACAATGTTGAAAAATTAGTGGCGACTAGAATGAAGCCGCCATGGAGAGTAGCGCGAATTCTAGTGCTGTAGGTGGGTCGCCAGGAGGTCCTAGTGGATTGCTAGGAGGTTGAAGGTTCTTGTCGGTTGTAGCCGGTGCCGACCGGTGAATTTCATTGGCTCATTGGGGAAAAAAAACGAAAGCAGTCGTTTTCAGAACCAAGGATAACTGACCAGTAATGTTAAATTTCTGCCGAGCTTCACAGCCGTCTATCTCTGGCTTCTTAAAAGTTGTCTCCACTCCTTTTCCCTCCTTCTTCCCCCTTCTCCCCCCTCTCCTCCTCTCCCCCCTCTAACTCCCCCCCTCCCCAGCCCCTTCAACCCTCTTTTAAAGGACTTACCGTACACTGTGCTTTAGCCATCTTAATTACAGCACCAACCTTCCTGTTCATCGCGGTATCACCTTGGCTTTGCATCATGTGAATTTCACTCAGACAGCGCTCCCCCCGCTTGCCCTGTCGCTCGCCTCCATAATGGGCTGGTGAAGGAAGCAATGCGTGTGTGTGTGTGTGTGTGTGTGTTCCACTCTGACAGTCGCCTAAGTGGGACAGGCCCATTACGATGCAAAGTTCACTTTGAAAGGAATTAGAGTTATAGAGAATCATACAACATGGAAACAAGCCACTTCACACAATTCAGGCCATTTCACAGACCAAGATGCCATGTCTAAAATGGCCCCAGTTGTTTGCGTTTGCTCATATCCCTCCAAATGTTTTCTATCAATGTACTTGTTCAAATCTGTGGTACGACCTTTTAATTCTAAGTTCTTTGGTGCAAATATAATATGTATTGATATCAGTAATAACATATCCTTATCCAAGATAGATCATGAATTATACATTTGCAAAATCAAGATTAAAAGTATCATTCAAATCCCATAGTTCTTGGTAGAATGCTTTTTGTAAACTGCAGATGCTACTCTGCAAATCCATCAGCCTTTCCGTAGCATAGACTGGTAAACAGGCACTGGAATTACTTCCGTTCTGCAAAGTCGTCCCCTGACATTTTAATGGCAATACATGGCAATTCAATCATACACATCATGCCTTGTTGGATTGACATTAATCACCAAAGATTTTGTTTGGTTTTTAAGCCTGGCAAAGGTGTCACTACAAAATAAAAAAGTTTTAGCCAACAGATCTGTAGCAAACATTTTCTTTGGTTCTTGCTGAACAGGTCCCCCTGCCCACAGCATTGAGTATCTGTGCTACTTGCATCCTATCTCAGTGGCCCAAAGAATACTGGAACACAGTGGCATGTTCCTAGCTGAGCCTTTGATGGTATAGAAAGGGGGCTCCATCCTTTACCTCAAACTGGCTGTGTAATTACAAGTGATTATCACGTTTCATGCATTTAAAAAAATACTAATGTTGAAGAAAATAAATGGTGCCAGAGGTTATGCGGAGAAAGCAAGAGAATGGGGTTGGGAGGGCGAGATAGATCAGCCATAGCAAAAGTATTTGAGTATAGGAGCAGGGACGTTCTACTGCAGTTGTACAGGGTCTTGGTGAGACCACACCTGGAGTATTGTGTACAGTTTTGGTCTCCTAATCTGAGGAAAGACATTATTGCCATAGAGGGAGTGCAGAGAAGGTTCACCAGACTGCTTCCTGGGATGGCAGGACTTTCATATGAAGAAAGACTGGATAGACTCGGCTTGTACTCGCTAGAATTTAGAAGATTGAGGGGGGATCTTATAGAAACGTACAAAATTCTTAAGGGGTTGGACAGGCTAGATGCAGGAAGATTGTTCCCGATGTTGGGGAAGTCCAGAACAAGGGGTCACAGTTTAAGGATAAGGGGGAAGTCTTTTAGGACCGAGATGAGAAAAACATTTTTCACACAGAGAGTGGTGAATCTGTGGGAATTCTCTGCCACAGAAGGTAGTTCAGGCCAGTTCATTGGCTATATTTAAGAGGGAGTTAGATGTGGCCCTTGTGGCTAAAGGGATCAGGGGGTATGGAGAGAAGGCAGGTACAGGATACTGAGTTGGATGATCAGCCATGATCATATTGAATGGCGGTGCAGGCTCGAAGGGCCGAATGGCCTACTCCTGCACCTATTTTCTATGTTTCTATGCCATGATTGAATGGCAGAGTAGACTTGATGGGCTGAATGGTCTAATTTGACCTATTCTTTATGACCTTATGACCTTATGAAAGTTATTATAAATAAAAAATTCTGGTAATCTTCAATGAGCTAGAAAGCATCTAAGGAGAGAGAAGCAGAGATAGCATTAGTTTAGTTTAAAGATACAGCATGAAAACAGACCTTGCAGCCCACCAATTCCGCACTGACCAGCGATCACCCGTGCACTAGTTCTATCAGACCCCAAGGATAATAGTAGGTAGCTAAAATGATTTCATTTAGCAATGCTTGTTATTTTTCATAATCACTTTCTAGGTCATATATCATTTATGGAATGAAATACTTTGGCATTTAGTATTTGCACTTGAGCGAATCTCTATGCTGTTCATGTATTAACTTGCCTGACTGACTACAATCCTCCTATGCTTCAAATTGTATTGCTTCCTGCATGCCTGCTTGATTGGATCCACATATTCTGTAGATTGTGCTTCTCAGTGTGAATCAGATTCTTTAAGCACAATGGGAATTGGTAGTAAAACAGCCATTGAATCTTCTTATGCTTCTTATTTTATTACCTAATCAACTTGTACTGTATATCATCCAGGTAACATCTAACTTCCTGATGGCATATTGATGCTTTTCTCCTAACACAGCCATCCCTTACTCTTGGCAAGATGTAATTTCACTGCATAGGATCCCATTACATTTTCTTAGAACATAGAAAGATGTCATTTGGTCCATCGCATCTGTGTTAGCTTTCAGTGGATTCCAATTAATTTAATTCCCCCCACTTACGTCCTTGTAGGAGTTATGATATACTTACACTATTTCTATTTTTGATAGTCTAGTACAGTTTAGCGATGAAGCATGGAAGCAGACCCTTCAGCCCACCAAGTCCATGCCGACCGATAGAACCTGTGCACTAGTTCTATCCTACCCTAGGGATAATTGTGAGCTAAAATTATTTTAATTAGGGACTCTCCTAAGCTTGCCTGCATCCAAACTGGTCCCTCCGTCTCCTTCCATGTAATCTGTTTTCACAAACATATCAATGAATTCTTCCCTGATACCATCAAACTATGCTAGGAGTAATTTACAGCCAATTCATCTATCAAACAACACACCCTTGGGTTGTGGAAGGAAACAGGAGGACCTAGAGGAAACCCACACAGTCACAGAGGGAACGTGAAAACTCCACATGTACAACACCCTAAGGTTAGGATTGAAGCCAGATCACAAGAGCTATGTGCTTTTTAGTTTAGTTTAGAAATACAGCGCGGAAACAGGCCCTTCGGCCGACCAGCGACCCCCTCACATTAACACTATCCTACACACACTAGGGACAATTTACAATTATATCAATCCAATTAACCTGCATACGTGTACATCTTTGGAGTGTGGGGGGAAACCGAAGATCTCAGAGAAAACCCACGTGGTCACGGGGAGAACGTACAAACTCCGTACAGACAGCACCCGTAGTCGGGATCGAACCTGAGTCTCCGACGCTGTAAGGCAGCAACTCCACTGCTGCACCACCATGCAGCCCTGTGCTGCAACACTAACTGCTGTGCTAATGTTGGAGTTTGCATGTTCTCCCCGTGACCGTGGAATTCTCTGCCTCAGAGGGCAGTGAAGATAGCTAATGGAATGTTGGCCTTCATAACAAGAGGATTTCAGTACAGGAGTAAAGAGGTTCTTCTGCAGTTGTATAGGGCACTGGTGAGACCACATCTGGAGTATTGTGTACAGTTTTGGTCTCCTAATTTGAGGAAGGACATCCTTGTGATTGAGGCAGTGCAGCGTAGGTTCACGAGATTGATCCCTGGGATGGCGGGACTGTCATATGAGGAAAGATTGAAAAGACTAGGCTTGTATTCACTGGAGTTTAGAAGGATGAGGGGGAATCTTATAGAAACATATACAATTATAAAAGGACTGGACAAACTAGATGCAGGAAAAATGTTCCCAATGTTGGGCGAGTCCAGAACCAGGGGCCACATTCTTAGAATAAAGGGGAGGTCATTTAAGACTGAGGTGAGGAAAAACGTTTTCACCCAGAGAGTTGTGAATTTATGGAATTCCCTGCCACAGAAGGCAGTGAATTCCATGTCAAATCACTGGATGGATTTAAGAGAGAGTTAGATAGAGCTCTAGGGGCTAGTGGAGTCAAAGGATATGGGGAGAAGGCAGGCACGGGTTATTGATAGGGGACGATCAGCCATGATCACAATGAATGGCGGTGCTGGCTTAAAGGGCCGAATGTCCTCCTCTTGCACCTATTTTCTATGTTTCTATGTTTCTATGTAGGGCGGTGGAGGCCGGTTCTCTGGATATTTTCAAGAGAGAGCTAGATAGGTCTCTTAAAGATAGCGCAGCCAGGGGATATGGGGAGAAGGCAGGAACGGGCTACTGATTGGGGATGATCAGCCATAATCACATTGAATGGCGGTGCTGGCTCAAAGGACCGAATGGCCTACTCCTGCACCTATTGTCTATTGTCTATTGTCTATTGACCACGTGGGTTTCCTCCAGGTGCTCTGTTTTCCTCCCACATCCCAAAGACGTGCAGGTCTGCAGGTTAACTGGCCTCTGTAAATTTCCTCTAGTGTGTAGGAAGTGGATGAGAAAATGTGATAACATAGAACCAGTATGAACGGATGATAGGTGGTCTGCTTGGACTTGGTGGGACGAAGGCCCTGTTTCCATGCTGTATCTCTCAAAACTGTGCCTTGCATTTACAAAATCAGCACGTTTCAGAATGCATTTTAGTCAAGATCGCACTTTTAAAACCCAGGCACCATTGCAAGGATATACAGCCACCAATATGAACACTACGGTATGCCATAGAGAATCCTCTTGTATCCACATTTGGAACATCTGGAATGAGATACAACTGAGCCAGGGAAGATTCATCCAGCTGTTACAATTTTAAATGGAAAATTAATCTTAAATAACTACTCCTCAAACATCTTCCATTTCTTCTTATACTATTCCTTGAGAGTTTAGTTTAGTTTATTGTCATGTGTACTGAGATACAGCGTGCTAACCAGTCAACAGAAAGATAACATGTCGAGCCATGTATTCCTATCGAGCCATCTACAGTGTACATGATAAAGGGAATAACGTTTAGTGCAAGATAATAATAATAATAATAATAATAGATTTTATTTATATAGCGTTTTTCAGGACTCAAAGTCGCTAATGCGTAAAGTCCCATTGAAGATAGTCCAAGGGTCTCCAATGAGGTAGTTAGAAGTTCAGGACTGCTCTCTAGTTGTTGGTAGGATGGTTCAGTTGCCTGATAACAGCTGGGAAGAAGCAGTCCCTGAATCTGGAGGTGTGCGTTTTCACACTTCTATAACTTTTGCCAGATAGGAGAGGGGAGAAAAGGAAGTGGTCGGGGCATGACTCATCCTTGATTATGCTGCTGGCCTTGCCGAGACAGCGTGAGGTGTAAATAGAGTCAATGAAAGGGAGGTTGGTTTGTGCGATGGTCTGGGCTCTGTCCACAATTCTCTGCAATTTCTTGCGGTCTGGGATGCATCTCAATAAAATGCTTTCTATGGTGCATCTATCGAAGTTGGTGAGAGTTGTTGGGGACACCCCAAACTTCCTAAGCCTTCTAAAGAATTAGAGGCTTGGGTGTGCTTTCTTGCCCATTGGTTGTTGCTTCAATATGAGTCGTCCAGTTCCTGGTAATATTTACGCCTAGAAATTTGAAACTTTCATCCATCTCTACATCAGTGCTGTACATCAGGGTATTTGTACTGCTTTGCTTCCTGAAGTCGATCACTATCTCCTTTGTCTTGCTGACATTGAGAGAAAGGTTGTTGTCTCAACACCAGGATATGAGGTTCTCAATCGCCTCATCATTATTCGATATTCGGCCCACAATGGTGGTGTATGTTGAGAGTGAGGGTGCTTTGTTATCACTTCAGTTTTGTGAGTTCCGTGGCATTGGCAAGGTCAGTATGGGAACTGTAGACTCTTCCACAGATGGAGCAAGAAGATCCAGGAATCACAGGAAAATAGGGAAAGTTTATATAAATATTGTCCACCTAAGTTGCTCACACTCCTCTAACCTCATCTGCTGCATCCAGTGTTTCAATCTGGCCTCCTTTACATCAGTGAGACCAAGTGTAGACTCAACGACCATTTCACTGAACAGTTGAGCTTCTCCAATGGCTCAATGGTTCTTTATTATCACTTGTACCAAGGTACAGTGAAATTCCTTTTTTGCATACAGTTCAGTAAAGTTATTGCCATACATAAGTTCAATCCCAGTTAAGCACATATTGTATAGTGCCAGTCCAGTGAGTCCATATGCAAGAGTTGCCAGGTTTTGGCACCATTTCCAGAGTCCAAGCTGCAGCTGGCTATAAAGTCCCTGTTGCAGCCGTCACCTCCATCCGGATCATCCCGTGAACCATCGTTCCTCTCCTCGTATGGTCACCTTTTTGCCCTGGGGCAGTCCATTGCCAGAGAGAGGCCTCACACAAACTGGAAGCCTCCTCCACTGTCAAAGTGAGGTCGAACGCAAATTGGAGGAACAGCACCTCATCTTCCACTTGGGTAGCTTATAACCCAACAGTCTGTGAACATTGAACCCTCCAATTTTAGGTAACTTCCAAACACCCTCACCTTCCCTGTGCCCCACCTGGACTCGCATCCATTTCTCCCCTTCCACCTACCTTCCTTCCTCTGGCTTCACAATTCACAACTTTTCTATCTTTATCTCACACCTTTAGTCTTTTCATCTCTCGCCTTTATCCACCTATCCCTTGCCAGGCTTTGTCCTGCTCCTCCTTTCTTCCAGCTTTCTTCCCCACTCCACCACAATTAGTCTCAAGAAGGATCCTGACTCAAAATGTCACCTATCCATTTTCTCCAGAGATGCTGCCTGACCTGCTGGACAAAAGCAGGAACGTTTAAAGGAGATATGTAGGGCAAGTTTTGTTTTACACTCCGAGAATGGTTGATGTCTGGTATGCACTGCCAGGCGCCTTGATAGGAGCAGCTATGATTGTGTTGTTTAAGAGGCTTTTAGATAGGCACATGAATATGCAGGAAATGGATGGGTATGGAGCATGTACAGGGATTATGGATTAGTTTAAGTAAGCATCATTAGTGGCACAGACTTCATGGGCCAAAGTGGCTGTTTCATGTTATAGATAGGGGAGTGTGAAGCATGCTTCTCCTATACAGATCATTTTGCGCTGCCAACTGAAAGTAAAACTCTAAGCAGTTACGTACCACACTGCAGGATTATTTCAGTAGTGCATTGAGGTGCCAAACCGGAAAATAGATTCAAATGTCTGGAGTTGTGCTCACAGATGTCCTGCTGACCAACCTACCAACAACGAGAGAGTGGTCCTGAACTGCTATCTACCTCAAACTAACTTTGATTAGACTTTACCTTGCACTAAACATTATTCCCTTTATCATGTATCGACACTGTGGACGGTTCAATTGTAATCAAGTATGGTCTTTCCGCTGACTGGTTAGCACGCAACAAAAGCTTTTCACTGTACCTCGGCACACGTGACAATAAACTAAACTAAAACTAAACTCTAGAAATGGACAAGCAGCCTCTGAACCAAGGCATATGTCTTGCTTAGCAGTGTTATTAGATAAGGTCTTTCTAATTTTGACACTCATTTTGATTGGGAATGGATATAGTAGAAGTTAATGGCAGTTGAGTTGAAGAAATGAGAAGAGCACTATGTTCCATCTACATTTAATGATACTGGCATAGAAATTCTCTGTGGTTCCAGAGCTGCTCAATGTTTACTGTAGAAATAACTGCCTGTTGTACTCATTTCCAGGAATGGAACCAAATGTTTCTGTTCCAAGGAGAACATTACTCACTTTTTCACCCTCTCTCGTTGCATTCAATCATCCCAAGTAACACACCAATACATTTCAACTCTCTCCTGCCATCTTTGTGCACAGGGACACCAACATTTATGTTGAAACAACTTGATAGTCTGTTTTTTTATTTAAAATGTTTCATCGACCATTTTGGTGGCACTACATATATATATATATATATATATATATTTTTTTTTCTTGGTTAACTCACTGATCCAAAAATTTAACAGGAGCCTTCCTAAAATGTACCATAACATTATGACCAGGTTAGTGATAGAAAAATGAGTGGATGGAAGGGAATATACATGACATAAATGTACTGGAAGGCTATTCCAGAAAACTTACATTACGAGCAAAAATAAATGTTAAAATGCCCAACATTAGCATAAGCCCAAAAACAATGTGAGTTTCCTGAACTTTATCTATGTTTAGTTTAGTTTTAGAGATAAAGCGTGGAGAACGGCCCTTGGGCCCACTGAGTCCGTGCCGACCAGCAATCCCTGTACACAATCTCTATCCTACGCACCAGGCACCTTCAGTCTCTTGTGTCTCCATTTCATCGTTGTTTAGCCTCCTGTTGTTTAACAATGCAGACATGTCTATTGTGGAGTAACTCAATGAAGTCAAAGGACTTTTTTTGGGCAGTCTTCTCTAACTCAGACTTATTCCATTCCAGATGTCCTAAATCAGCTTACAAATAGGGAAGGAGCCTTGGGTGATACTAACCAAAGGATGCCTCACTATCAAGCACTTATTGATCACCCAGTATGTACCCATTCCTATGTGGCACAGCATCATGCATTCTCTAGCTAGCAATGTAAGACTACGCTTTAAAGTGTTAAGATATCGGTCTTCTGGGCTTTTCAGCTTGAGGTAGTTGGCAACCATGCTAAATAATATACAGAGACTTGCATTGTTTTATGGATTGGCATGGACTAGCAATATGCATAACAAAATGATATGCAACACTTGATACTTACATATTTGGACCAGCCATGACATGTTTATGAAGAAATGAAAAGCTACTTTATTTTTCAAACACCTGAACTCAGAAGCTGCCTCTTTTCCCAAATATGCAGGGGTGTACGAGATGATGACAGATTTCAGTAGAGGAACAAGGATGCAGGGAACAAGGATCAGGGAAAATGGTTTAAAGTGTGGGGAAATGTTTTAATGCAGAGTGTGGTAAAGAGATGGAATTCATTGACTGTATGGATGATGGAAACAGAACCAATCAAGACACTGAGAAGGGAATTGGATGGAAGCTTTAGGGAAATAATTTGCAGGTTTAGTTTAGAGATACAGCGTGGAAACAAGCCCTTCGGCCCACCGGTTCCGTGCCGACCAGCGATCCCCACATATTAACACTATCTTACACACACAAGGGACAATTTTTACATTGATCAAGCCAATTTACCTAAATATGGGTAGACAAAAATGCTGGAGAAACTCAGCGGGTGAGGCAGCATCTATGGAGCGAAGGAAATAGGGAATGTTTCGGGTCGAGTCTGAAAAAGGGTCTCGACCTGAAATATTGCCTATTTCCTTCACTCCATAGATGCTGCCTCCCCCGCTGAGTTTCTCCAGCATTTTTTTCTACCTTCGATTTTCCAGCATCTGCAGTTCCTTCTTAAACATGCCTAAATAACTGTACGTCTTTGGAGTGTGGGAGGAAACCGAAGATCTTGGAAAAACCGACAGGTCACGGGAAGAACGTACAAACTCCGTACCGACAGCACCCGTAGTCTGGATCGAACCGGGTCTCCGGCACTGCTAGCGCTGTAAGGCAGCAACTCTACCGCTGCCTCCCGTCACGCGGAGTGAACAGACAAACGGGATTAATCAATTTGAGGAACTGACACTGAAAATGGGCTGAATGGCCTCCTGAACATGTGGCGACTCCATAAACCCATTACCAGCTCCTTTCCTAACACTTCAAACATTTTATTTTTTGTTCAATTTCCGCAGTCATAGAGATAAAGCACAGAAACAGGCCCTTTGGCCCATTGAATCTGCATGGACAGTCAATCACCCATTAACACTACACCTATATTAATCCCATTTTCTTTATTCTCCACAATTTATTTTCAATTTCTCCGGATATTACCACTTACCTAGATATACAGGCAATTTCCAGTGGCTAATTAACTCACCGACTGGTGTAAACATGAACACCTGGAAGAAAACAATGTGGGCACAAGGAGGACATGAAAACTCCACACAGACATCACCCGAGGTCAAGATTGAACCTGGTTCTCTGGCGCTGCAAGGCACTGGGCAATTCTTAAATCCCAATAAGAGTTCACTAAATACTGTGCACTCCTGGATTAACCATCTCTGTTATGCGCATGTGTTGGATTTCAACACAAGCTGATGGTCTGGAAAGTTTATCGCTGATTAATGACAACAATCTTTTTTTTTGCATTTACCTGAATGCATTCTGGACTGCGCCCACTTCAGGATGCAATGCATTTGTTCTGAATCATGCAGGAGACAAGAGTCAGAGGTAGAAACAAAGAACAGCAGATGATGGTTTATACCAAAGGTAGGCACAAAGTGACACAAAGCATAACTCAGCGGGTCAGGTGGCATCTCTGGAGTAAAGGGAACGGTGATGTTTCAGGCCGGGACACTTCTTCAGACTGAAAGTACGGGGTGGGGGAGCGGGGGAGGTATGAAGAGCTAGAGGCAAGAAAGGTCCAGGACCAATCAAGGCCAGCCACAAATGCCTTCATGTAGGGTGGTGCAGTGGTGGGCCCATTGTTGTCTAGGGAAGGGTGATCTCAAGAAGAAAACATAGTAGAGAACAGTGGAACTGGAATAATGACTAGGGTGGGAAAATGGGCAAGGGGGGAAGGGGAAGGGAGTGTAAGTAGAAGCTACTTAAAATTAGAGAATTCAATGTTCATACCACTGGGTTGTAAGCTACACAAGTTGTTATTCGTGTAGCCAGCATTTTCTTTGTTATTCGTGTTGCCAGCATTTATTTGTTATTTGTGTTGCCAGCATTTTCTGTTTTTGTTTCATATTTCCAGTGTTTGCAGGTTTTTTATTTTGCTTCAATTGAATTAGTATTTATTGGTACTGATGTGGTTTAGACCTTTAACTTGGATCATCAGAATATCTCCAGGAGTGCTTAATTCGAGGAAACTAACACTCTTAATTACAGCACTGTGTTCGAGTAGTACTTTTTGTTTTGGATTATTCTTGAAGACAGTAGTTTAGTTTAGTTTAGTTTAGAGATGCAGCGCGGAAACAGGCCCTTTGCCCCACCGAGACCGCGCCAACCAGTGATCCCCGCACACTAACACTATTAGGCCATCATAGAAAGTACATCTGGAGATTTTATCAGGATGTTGCCAGGACGAAGGGCTGAGTTACAGGGAAAGGTTGCATAAGCAGGGTCTATATTTGTTGCCGTGGAGGAGGATGAGGGGTGATCCTATTGAGGTGCATAAGATCATGAGGGGATTAGATAGGGTGAATGCAGTCTTTTACCCAGAGTAGGGGAATCAGAGGACATAGGATTGAGGTGAGAGGAGAAAGATTTAATAGAAACCTGAGTGGCAACTTTTTCACAAAGAGGGTGGTTGGTACATGGAACAAACTACTAAAGGAGCTAGTTGAAGCAGGTACTATAACAACATTTAAAAGACATTTGGACAGCTACATGGATAGGAAAGGTTTGGTGGAGTAAAGGCTAAACACAGGCAGATGGGACTAATGTAGGTGGAACGTCTTGGTCTGCATGGGCAAGTTGGGCTGAAAGGCCTGTTTTCATGCTGTATGACTGTAAGACTAAGACTCTGCAAATCCGGAATGCTCAGCAGTTCAATAGTATCAATCTAGCTCATTTTCCAGCATGTTCGATGTTAGTCTCAATTAATATTCCAATGTAGCGGCACCTGCTGGTGCCCGTAGGTAGTCGAACCCTGTGGTCGGTTACTTCAGTCATGTGACTGTGGGGAGGGGTTTTGTGTTCGCGGCTTTCTGGGCGACGCCCATTCATTCGACTTTGACCACTGTTGTGGTTAGATCGTTTTATTGGCCGTTGTTAAAGTACCGTTGTTTTCACCGCTTCATTAATAAAGCTCATTTTGAAACCAACCCTCATCTCGACCCGCCAATTGGTGTCCCCGACGTGCCCAATTGGAATTTGGACGCCAACATCCAGGACGATTTCGTTCCTGCCGCCACTTCCGACGTCCATCAGAGCGCCGTCAGCCTCAAACCGCCGGTGTTTTGGCCCGATCAGCCACAAGTGTGGTTCGCACATGTGGAAGCGCAGTTCCATCTGCGCAGCATCGTTGCGGACGAGACAAAGTATTTCCATGTGGTGGGGGCCCTGCCGCAAGAGTCTGCCTCCCGACTGCTGCCTTATCTGCAGGACCCTCCCACGATCGGTAAGTACGACGGCCTCAAGGCCCTCCTCTTACACACTTTCAGGCTCAGCTGCCGGGACTGTGCCGCCCGCTACATACACATGGACGGTTTAGGGGATCGCAGGCCGTCGGTCCTCATGGCCGAGATGCTCGCGCTGATGGACGGCCACCGCCCGTGCCTGTTATTCGAGCAAGCTTTCCTCGAGCAGATGCCCAACGATGTCTGCCTCATGCTCGCTGGCGCGGATTTCTCAAATTCTCAGCAGCCCGCCGAACGGGCCGACGAGCTCTGGATGACCAAGCATCAAGATGGGGGGTCCATTAACCGCGTGTCCGCACCAGCACGTCTTTCGCCTCAGCAGGCCCGCGATGAGTCCCTGCAGACGTTTTCCAGCGCAGAACCACAGCTGCGTCCTGGGACTCGCGGTAGGCACCCTTGAAATCACCTCCGCTACGGCGCGGAGGCTCGACACTGCCACCAACCCTGTACGTTTCAGGGAAATGCATCGGCCGATCATCTGTAGAGGCAATCGCAATCGGCCCAAAGAACCGCCTCTACATCCGCGACCGCCATTCTGGACGCCGTTTCCTGGTGGACTCCGGTGAGATCGTCAGCATCCTCCCCCGGACCGGCCGTGACACTCGTGCTGGTAAGCAGGGCCCTGTTCCCTCGGCCGTTAACGGGAGCGCCATCCGAACGTACGGTACGCGGACCCTTGCACTCACCTTCGACTCACTCCCGTACAAGTGGACATTTATCGTGGCGGATGTCGCTCAGCCGCTCTTGGGTGCTGATTTCCTCTGCGCTTTCTCCAGCGTCGTCAATTTATGGGGCGGTTGCATGACTCCGCCGTCGGCCGTCGGTTCCACAGCGCCGCAGACCCCGCCCCCACCCATCCGGCAGCTCAACGCCGTCGCCGAGGTCCATACGCCGCCCTGCTCTCTGTTTTCCCGAGCTCCTTACACCCTGTTTCAGCGGGGCGGTCCCTGAACATGGGGTCATGCATCACATCCCCACCGAGGGCCCTCCGGTGCATGCCCAAGCGCGCCGCCGCCCACCGGACAAACTGCGGATCGTTCGGGACGAATTCCAACTGATGGAGGACATGGGGAATGTCCGGCGGTCCGACAGCCCGTGGGCCTCCCCGCTGAATATGGTCCCGAAGGCATCTGGGGGGAGGAGACCGTGCGGTGATTACCAGTGCCTGAACGCGGTTACCACGGCGTACCGCTCTCCGGTGCCTCACATTCAGGACTTCTCTGCGCACCTCGAGGGCGCCGCGTTCTTCTCCAAGGTTGACCTCGTCCGGGGTTACAACCAAATCCCCGTCCACCACAATGACGTTCCGGAAACCGCCACGATCACCCTGTTCGGCCTTTTTGAATGGCTTCGGATGCCTTTCGGCTTAAAGAACGCCGCGCAGGCATTCCAGCGGCTGATGGACCAGGTCGGACGGGGTCTGCCTTTTGTATTCATTTATTTGGATGACATTCTAGTCGCCAGCGCTACGTAGGCTGAACACGTCACCCACCTCCGGGTTTTGTTCCAGCGCCTCTGTGAACACGGCCTTGTCATTAACCCCGCGAAGTGCCAGTTTGGCCTTCGCTCCATCTCCTTCCTGGGGCACCGGGTAACCCCGCAAGATGCTAACCCGCTCCCCGTGATGGTCGAGGCCAGTTTCCCGGCCGCTCAGCATGAAGGGGCTACAGGAGTTCGTCGGCATGGTGAATTTTTATCACCGTTCCGTGCCGTCGGCTGCTGCCATCATTCGCCCCTGTTGCGGTGCCTGGCAGGTAAGCCGCGGGACCTCATGTGGACGCGGCTTTCAAGGGTGCCAAGGCGGCCTTGGTCAACACAACCATGCCGGTGCGCCTGCGTGCTTCCGCCCCTATTGCGCTCACCGTCGACGCCTCGGGTGCTGCTGTTGGTGCAATTCTGGAGCAGCTCGTCGACGGCCGCTGGCAGCCATTCGCTTTTTTCAGTCGGCAACTGCGGGCTCCAGAATGCAACTACAGCGCTTTCGACCGCGAGCTTCTGGCGCTGTACCTGGCCGTCAGGCATTTCAGGTATTTCCTCGAGGGCCGCGTGTTCACCGCGTTCACGGACCACAAGCCCCTTACTTTCGCCCTCAGTAAGATCGCTGATCCATGGTCCGCTCGGCAGCAGCGGCACCTTGCCTATGTTTCGGAATTCACGACCGATATCCGACACGTAGCCGGGAAACTTAACGTCATTGCCGACAACTTGTCCCGCCCCGCCATTCCCTCCGTTTCGGCCCTCGACCACGGCGTTGACTACTGCGAGCTGGCAGCAGCGCAGCTGGCGGATATCAGTATGGCAGCCTACCGCACTGCGGGCACTAGCCTTAGGCAGGCACTGACCTTACGGTGTGGCCGGTACCATGACAACGCTGAAGGCCTGGTTTACGGGTCCGGACTGGGTGGACCAACTGCCCTGGGTCCTCCTTGGTATCCACACCACACCTAAGGATGATTTTGCTGCTTCCTCGGCCGAGCTCGTGTATGGCTCGGCCCTGCGGGTGCCTGGGGATTTTCTGCCTGCCGCCCGTGGGCTGGTCGCATCAGCCCCAGTGTTGTTGGCCGTCCTTCGTGAACGAGTGCGCACTTTGGCCCCTATTCCCACTTCCAGGCACGGTTCATCCGCGGTGCATGTGCCCGCAGTGTTACAACAGTGTGCCTATGTTTTCATTCGCAGGGACGCTCACCACTCGCCATTGCAGCGGATCTATGAAGGGCATTTCCAGGTGCTGCGATCCGGAGTCACGTGGATGTGGGAGGCCTGGAGGAGTTCGTCTCCGTCGGCCGTCTCAAACCCGTCCACGTGGATGTGTACAGCCTGGTGGTCGTTGCTACACCGCGACGAAGAGGTCGTCCGCCGGCCGTTCCGCCCGTACTGAGTACGCCCGTTTCCTACACCATCGTTACTTCTGCTTCTTCGCCTGCCCCCGGTTTTGTTTTGCCGGCCCCCCATATTACGCCCGCCCCGCCTTCGCGGACCACGCGTTCCGGTCGTTTCGCGGCTTTCTGGGCGACGCCCATTCATTCATCTTCGACCACCATTGTGGTTAAATCATTTTATTGGCTGTTGTTAAAGTACCGTTGTTTTCACCGCTTCGTTAATAAAGCCCGTTTTGAAACCAACCCTCGACTCGACCCACCAAACCAACATATTTTTATTTGGTGTAAGATGTTCCACAGTTGCATAGTAAAGTTTCCATTGAAGCCAGTAGGTTTAAAAGGAAGCGCAAGAAAGAGAGGGAGCAGGGAAATGAGTCCCTGGTGAGAGTCAAGAAAGCTAAAATCCTATAGCGAGCAAGATAGTCCACTCGACGAAAAAGACGTAGTAGGGTCATGGGCAGATTCATGGGTAATCTTCAGCCCCATTTCCGTAACCGGCTTCCGTCTCCGCCATCTTTGTCCACCATAGCTGAGCAAAGATACTAGTGCGGAGACAGAAGCCGGTTACGGAAACATCCTCCTAAAAATCAAAGATCTTTGGTGAAAATCTTCTCCTCATTTTCTCTCTGCCTCTCTGCGCCGTTAAAGAGACTCACTGACAGGGGGGAAAGAGGGCGGGCATGTGATCCGAAGCTGAGAACAGACGGCCCTTCGGTTTCTTCCCCCATCACGCTCGCTGCCCGGCTCCCAAACTCCGGACCGGTCTGCTCTTCACTACTCCTCTGCGTCGCTGACTGTCGGACATTTATTCCTCTTTCTGCCAAAATGGCTGAGTGCTGGAACGGCTCTTTTGTTCGGCCCGCCCCAGTGCTGCAGCAGTTTGGTGGGGTACGGGCTCGTACCCCAGTTCTTACCTTGTTATTGAGCATCGATTTCCCTCATCAGAGAAACGTTCCTCTGGAGATCGAAAGGCAGAGACTCGATTGAATCCAGTTGGTCCTCCACATAGTTCACAGTGTGCAGCTGCTCCCCATTCACAGGACTCAGCGTCTTGCAAGCTACATTTATTATTTGTTGGGGAAGAAGGGGTGGGGAGCAGGCGGACTTTCCTTGGGCTACACTCGCTCGCTCACTCGATCGGTCGGTGCATGCCTCAGCCCCTCACTCTCGCTCACTCCGCCTTTCTCTTTTTGCGGAAAAAATAAACAACCAATTTTGAAAAGGCACAGTGGAGACAGAAAGAGGGACGTGTGGATTTTAAAGGTCTCCCTTTTTTACACTGCCGTGTGGGCGCAGCCTCTTTGCCCTCAGTGCCCCGTCCACCCTTGCACAGTCCGATCCCAATCCCGAGGCTTTGAATCCAAAACATTTTAAAAGAAAATTAACAGAATTATAATTTATTAACATATTAATCATTAACAAAAAATAACAGAATTATGAATCATGAATCTAACACTATATCACACACACAAACTGTTCCCCCGCAACACTGATTACACTGCGAGAGGGATATACAAAGTCGGGTCGGGTTTACTGGAATGGCCGACGAAAAGGCTGACATTCGGCTCCGTTGCGTACTACACGTCAGCCCATTGGTTTTAGCAGGAGTGCACTATCTTGCTTGCTATAGGATCTTTGCAAGAAAGTATGGAAATAGAATCAACTGGGTTTACAGGCAGCATGGAAACCAGGACCTCAGTGAGTGTTAAAGAGCTGTGGGAACAACATTCCCACTGTATTTAAAGGAAGAAAGATGAGGTGTAAGGGACTGCAATAAATAGGGATTCAATTTGTTAATGGGAACACTGGTGTGTTAAAGGACGTACTGGAATTGTGAACTGGAGTTTGGTTGCGTTAACGGGAACATGGAACTTAGCATCCAAATGAGCGGATGCCAAACCACTGAGATTTCAAATAGTCCAAGGATGGAGTTGTTTAGTTTAGTTTAGAGATACAGTGCGGAAACAGGCCCTTCGGCCCATCGCATCCGTGCTGACCAGCGATCCCTGCACACTAACACTATCCTACATACACTAGGGATAATTTACAATTATACCATGCCAATTAGCCTACAAACCCGTATGTCTTTGGAGTGTGGGAGGAAACCAGAGATTCTGGAAAAAAACCCGTGCAGGTCACAGGGAGAACGTACAAACTCCGTGCAGACAGCACCAAAAGTCAGGATCGAACGGGGTCTCTGGCACTGGCACTGGCAAACCCTACTGCTGCGCCACTGTGCCATGGACTATCAATGTTTTATGTAACAATCTATTTCTATTTCTATAACAGTGACAGGTCCTTCCCTGACTAATCTATTCTGCTGTTGAAACTCCCAACCTTGCTACTGTCCTGATTATTCCTAATTATAATGGTCTACCTCTCCCTAACCCATGTCACCCATGCCCAAACTCCCACTTAATCCCATTTATCTATTATTTTTGTGTGTATTAACCTACAGTAACAACTCGGTTTTAAAACTCTCATCTTTATGGGGGGTTTTAAACTTACTCATTGCTTGTCCATAATTATATTTTTAATCTCCTCCAGCGCTACCAGTTTCAAGATGTTTGCACTACTCTAATTCTAACCTTTTAACAATAAGAAATAACTGAAGTAGGTCATGGGCCTTCATACCTGGCTCACTATTTTGATTAGTAAGAGTATCAGGACTTATGGGGAGAAGGCAGGAGAATGGGGTTGAGAGGGAAAATGGATCAGCTATGATTGAATGATGAAGTACACTTGATGGGCTGAATGGCCTAATTCTGCTCCTACAACTTATCAATTATTCAAGATTGAGGCTGAACATTGACCTCAGCTTTTCATATTCTAACCCATATTTTTTGATTCTATTAATCTCCAATTTTAACTGCTGCACCACCATTGTCCATGCCTTCAGTTATCAATATCCCTTTCAAAACACATTTTACCACTATCTCTTTGAAGCTTGTCTTCTAATCTAATATCCCCATTGGACTTATTGTTCTCTGAAGTTCCTTGCAGTACTTTATTACATAAAAGCATGACATAAAAATGTTTGCAGTCGTCCATTTTTAATAATATTTTGGAACATATTTCTGTCATGTCTCATTCATCTTCAAACTCGGATGGCAGCCTCCAGCCATTTCCATTCACTGAGTTGTGTTGCCTTCAAGGCAATTCACCTTGATCCTACTATCTTGGCAGCCAGCTTTTTAAATTAATTATTAAAATATTTTCATCACCTGCAGCTTCGAAGCATCAACTTAAACTTGGCCTTGGTCTCACTGATGTCTTTGTGGCTCCCAAGACTGCTAAAATGAAACAATGAACATCCCAAAAGGAGCGAGGAGTTTTGATTCCGCAGTTTTACAAGCGAAACTGCTCACAATGATTTGCTCTCTCAGATTTTGGATTGGTCTTGTAAAATCGCAGCGCTATATTTTCCCCAAGCGAGATTTTTTTTTTTGCTTCGGTAAGGAGATTTATGATTTAGGATGATGTGAATTTTACCTGATAGGTATGGCCATTTCTACAGGGAAGGAGAGAACTATAAATCAGTGCTGAGGATGATTGATGATGGCGAGCAGTGTACATGGAGTTTCTGCTAAACTTCCACTCGTGTTACAAAGACCAACAGGGAGAATCATGAAGCTTACCATTCAAATCTCTAAAACTAAGCAGTCTCTAAATCTCTAAAACAAATCTCTAAAATTAGGGCGGTCACGGTGGCGCAGCGGTAGAGTTGCTGCCTTACGGCGAATGCAACGCCGGAGACCCGGGTTCGATCCCGACTGCAGGTGCTGTCTGTACGGAGTTTGTACGTTCTCCCCGTGACCTGCGAGGGTTTTCTTTGGTTTCCTCCCACACTCCAAAGACCGACAGGTATGTAGGTTAATTGGCTCGGTAAATGTAAAAATTGTCACTAGTGTGTGTAGGATAGTGTTAATATGAGGGGATCACTGGTTGGCGCGGACCCGGTGGGTCGAAGGGCCTGTTTCGGCACTGTATCTCTAAACTAAACTAAACTAAACTAATGAGGTTAGGAGGGATGGATAGATCAACCATGATTGAATGGCGAAGTAGACGATGGGCCGAATGGCCTAATTCTATTCCTATCACTCATGACCTTATGGCCTTACAAAATAAAAAGTCCAAAGTCCGGTCTACATGCTGGATATACTGGAGCAACTCCGATCCAGGCGAGCCCCAAGATGCTGCAGGGCCTCTTCCAACGTCCCACTCCTCGCCCGACCGCCTCTGTGTCCCATGGGGAACCTCCTGCAGCTGACCTTGCAGGCACTGGAGGCAATACCCCGGTCCCTCTCCTGCCGTCCCACTCCTCGGATCCGTGGTTGCCAGCGGTTCCCTCCTCCTCGACTCTCTGGTCTTTGAGGCCGAGATCAGCGGCTTCTGAGCTTCTCCTGCAGGCAGCGTCTCGCAGGGTCCTTCTTTGTAGCTGCAAATCAGACCTGTTGTCGCTGTACATGGCCTGCCGGGTTTTTGCTTGTGGCGGCCACTGGGTCAGTCCTTTGTTCTCAGTGACCCGCCAGTGTTTGGAATTCTCTGCCACAGAAGGCAGTGGAGGCCAATTCACTGGATGTTTTCAAGAGAGAGTTAGATATATATCTTTGGGATAATGAAATCAAGGGATATGGGGAGAAAGCAGGAACGGGATAGCGATTCTCGATGATCAGCCATGATCATATTGAATGGAGCTGCTGGCTCAAAGGGCCGAATGGCCTATTCCTGCACCTATTTTCTATGTTTCTATGTTTCAATGTTTCTATGTTCGTGATGGCCCATTGGGTCTGCCTTTGCTCTCGGCAGCCCTCAGGGTCCATTTTTTTTGTTCAGCTCCACGGCACATCTGGCCAAATTCTGATGGAAGTCATAAGGTCACATTCAATAAATACTTAAATTTGCCGCAAGCTTCGGAAATATAGAAACATAGAAACATATAAAATAGGACAGGAGTAGGCCATTCGGCCCTTCGAGCCTGCACCGCCATTCAATATGATCATGGCTGATCATCCAACTCAGTATCCTGTACCTGCCTTCTCTCCATACCCCCTGATCCCTTTAGCCACAAGGGCCACATCTAACTCCCACTTAAATATAGCCAATGAACTGACCTCAACTACCTTCTGTGGCAGAGAATTCCAGAGATTCACCACTCTCTGTGTGAAATTTTTTTTTCTCATCTCGGTCCTAAAAGATTTCCCCTTTATCCTTAAACTGTGACCCGTTGTCCTGGACTTCCCCAACATCTGGAACAATCTTCCTGCATCTAGCCTGTCCAACCCCTTAAGAATTTTGTAAGTCTATAAGATCCCCCCTCAATCTTTTAAATTCTAGCGAGTACAAGCCGAGTCTATCCAGTCTTTCTTCATATGAAAGTCCTGACATCCCAGGAATCAGTCTGGTGAACCTTCTCTGTACTCCCTCTATGGCAAGAATGTCCCTCCTCAGATCAGGAGACCAAAACTGTACGCAATACTCCAGGTGTGGTCTCACCAAGACCCTGTACAACTGCAGTAGAACCTCCCTGCTCCTACTCTCAAATCCTTTTGCTATGAATGCTAACATACCATTCGCTTTCTTCACTGCCTGCTGCACCTGCATGCCTACTTTCAATGACTGGTGTACCATGACACCCAGGTCTCGTTGCATCTCCCCTTTTCCTAATCGGCCATATGATAAAGTTATTCCAGAATAGAGATCAAGTTGTGGAAGAGGAGAAAAGTGAATGGCCCAGGGTTAGTAATCACAGGTCATAGACATAGACATAGACATAGAAAATAGGTGCAGGAGGAGGCTATTCGGCCCTTTGAGCCAGCACCACCATTCATTGTGATCATGGCTGATCGTCCCCTATCAATAACCCATGCCTGCCTTCTCCCCATATCCCTTGACTCCACTAACCCCTAGAGCTATATATGTTATATGTTTCTATAAGATCCCCCCTCATCCTTCTAATCTCCAGTGAATACAAGCCTAGTCTTTTCAATCATTCCTCATATGACAGTCGCGCCATCCCAGGGATCAATCTCGTGAACCTACGCTGCACTGCCTCAATCACAAGGATGTCTTTCCTCAAATTTGGAGAACAAAACTACACAATACTCCAGATGTGGTCTCACCAGAGCCCTATACAACTGCAGAAGAACCTCTTTACTCCTATACTGAAATCCTCTTGTTATGAAGGCCAACATTCCATTGGCTTTCTTCACTGCCTGCTGTACCTGCACGCCAACTTTCAGTGACCGGTGTACAAGGACACCCAGGTCTCGCTGCACCTCCCCCTTACCTAACCTAACCCCATTGAGATAATAATCTGCCCCCTTATTTTTGCCGCCAAAGTGGATAACCTCACATTTATCTATATTATACTGCATCTGCCACACATCTGCCCACTCACATAACCTGTCCAGGTCACCCTGCAACCTCCTAACATCCTCTTCACAGTTCACACTGCCACCCAGCTTTGTGTCATCCGTAAACTTGCTAGTGTTGCTCCTAATTCCCTCTTCCAGATCATTAATATATATGGTAAACAGTTGCGGCCCCAACACCGAGACTTGCGGCACTCCACTCGCCACTGCCTGCCATTCTGAAAAGGACCCGTTCACTCCTACTCTTTGCTTCCAGTCTGCCAACCAATTTTTTATCCATGTCAACACCCTACCCCCAATACCATGTGCTCTAATTTTAGTCACCAGTCTCCCGTGCGGGACCTTATCAAAGGCTTTCTGAAAGTCTATATACACTACATCCACTGGCACCCTTTCATCCATTTTACTTGTCACATCCTCAAAAAATTCCAGAAGATTAGTCAAGCATGATTTCCCTTTCATAAATCCATGTTGACTTGGACTAATCCTTTTACTGCCATCCAAATGCCCCATTATTACCTCTTTAATAATTGACTCCAGCATCTTTCCCACCACCGAAGTCAGGCTAACTGGTCTGTAATTCCCCGTTTTCTCTCTCGCTCCTTTCTTGAAAAGTGGGATAACATTAGATATTCTCCAATCCACAGGAACTTATCCTGAATCTATTGAACATTGGAAAATGATCACCAATGCGTCCACTATTTCTAAAGCCACCTCCTTGAGGACCCTGGGATGCAGACCATCAGGCCCAGGGGATTTATCATCCTTCAGTCCCATTACCCTACCCAATACTATTTCTCGCCTAATGAAAATTTCTTTCAGTTCCTCTACCCCCTTGGATCCTCTGTCCTCCAGTACTTCTGGGAGATTATTTGTGTCTTCCTCAGTGAAGACAGATCCGAAGTACCTATTCAACTCTTCTGCCATTTCCTTGTTGCCCATAATAATTTCACCCGTGTCTGCCTTCAAGGGACCCACATTTGACTTTGCTACTCTATTTCCCTTAACATATCTAAAGAAGCTTTTACTGTCCTTCTTTATAGTCCTGGCCAGCTTCCCTTCATACTTCATCTTTTCAGCCCGTATTGCCCGTTTTGTTTCCTTCTGTTGTCCTATGAAAGTTTCCCAATCCTCTGGCTTCCGGCTACTCTTTGCTGTGTTATACATCTTTTCTTTTAGTTTTATTCTATCCCTAACTTCTCTTGTCAGCCACGGTTGCCTCCTACTCCCCTTAGAATATTTCTTCCTTTTTGGAATAAAATGATCCTGCGTCTCCCGGATTATGCCCAGAAATTCCTGCCATTGCTGCTCCACCGTCATTCCTGCTAGGATCCCTTTCCAATCTACTTTGGCCAGCTCCCCTCTGATGCCTTCATAGTCCCCTTTGTTCAACTGCATCACTGCCACTTCTGATTTAACCTTCTCCTTCTCAAATTGCAGATTAAAACTAATCATATTATGATCACTACCTCCAAGTAGTTCCTTTACCTCGAGTTCTCTTTATCATATCTGGTTGATTGGACAACACTAAATCCAGAATTGCCTTTTCTCTGGTCGGCTTCATTACAAGCTGCTCTAAGAATCCATCCCGGAGGCATTCTACAAACTCTCTTTCTTGGGGTCCTGAACCAACCTGATTTTCCCAGTCTACCTGCATATTGAAATCCCACATCACCACAGTGGCATTACCTTTGTTACATGCCAGTTTTAACTCCTGCTGCAACTTACACCCTACATCCGGGCTACTATTTGGGGGTCTGTAAATAATACCAATTAGTGTCTTCTTGCCTTTACAATTCCTCAACTCAATCCACAGTGACTCTACCTCGTCAGTCCCTATGTCTTCCCTCGCAAGGGACTGAATTCCATCCCTCACCAGCAGAGCTACCCCCCCTCCTCTGCCCACCTGCCTGTCCTTTCTATAGGATGTATCCCTGAATATTAAGTTCCCAGGCCCGATCCTCCTGCAGCCATGTCTCAGTAATCCCCACAATGTCATATCTACCAACCTCTAAATGAGCCTCAAGCTCATCTACTTTACTTCTTATACTTCTCGCATTCATATACAATACTTTTAATTCCTTACGCATCTCACCTTTCACATCGATCCCTGTTACACTTGGCCATACACTCCTATCCCTTTGTGAGCTTCCTGTCCTGTTAATTCTGGGGTCATTAACCATCCCTTTACTCTCTTTCCCTTTAACTCCATCCTCGACTATCCCATTTGACACCCCACCCCCCTTATTCAGTTTAAAACCGCCCGTGTAGCAGTGGCAAACCTGCCTGCCAGAATGCTGGTCCCCACCTGTTGAGATGCAATCCGTCCCTTTTGTACAGTTCCCCCTTACTCCAAAACAGATCCCAGTGATCTAAGAAACTAAATCCCTGCCTAGTGCACCAGTTCCTCAGCCACACATTCAGGTCTCGTATCTCCCTGTTCCTGCTCTCGCCAGCACGAGGAACTGGAAGCAAACCGGAGATAACAACCCTGGAGGTCCTGCTTTTCAGCATTTTTCCGAGCTCTCTAAAGTCACGCTGCAGAATATTCATCCCCTTCTTTCCAACATCGTTTGTGCCGACATGCACTACCACTGTCGGCTGTTCACCTTCGCCTTGGAGGATTTTCTGCACTCTGTCCGTGACATTCTGGATCCTGGCACCAGGAAGGCAGCACACCATCCTCGAATCCCGTCTATTGCCGCAGAAACCCCTGTCCGTACCTCTCACAATGGAGTCTCCAACTACAATGGCGTTGTCTGACGTTGGCCTCTTTGGTTTTGGCTCAACAGCCCTTTTTGCTTCGCAAGCCAGTCCGCCGCTCAGTGTGATAACGTCTTCTGTCCCGTCAGCTTCTAAGTGGGTGAATCTGTTCTCAAGAGGTGCAACACCCGGGGACGTTTGCATTCCATGTTTCCCTCCCTTTCTCACCGTCACCCACCTTCTCTCTTCCAGTACGTTAGGTGTAACAATCTTACTGTAGGACTTGTCAAGGAATGACTCCGTTTCTCGGACGAACCTGAGGTCATCCACTTGCTTCTCCAGTTCCCCAACATGATCCTTCAGGAGCTGTACCTGGATGCACTTCTCACATTTGTAGCAGCCAGAGGCATCAGCAGTGTCCTTGACCTCCCACATGCTGCAAGCATCACACTGAATCAGCTTGCCTGCCATCTCCTTCTTTCGTCTCTCCCTCTTCCAGCATTTTGCGTAGCCTCCTCTCCTCAGCCTCCTCGCCGAAGACTCTCGAGCCAAAGACTCACACTTTTCTCACGGGGCACTTCCCTCACTGCCGCTCCCTAAGAGCCATCTTGCTTATATTGACTGATAAATTGCCTAATTTACCAATTTACAACCCAAATTCCTCAGTTTTAAACTGTTTTCCCCCTCTGACTCACTTCTAACTCTCCTCCCACTCGGGCTAGAGCCAATCAGTGTTTTCTACTGCTTCTCTTTGTTGCTGTTGCTTCCAAATCCACGGGAGCTCTGAGTAAAGTCTGCCTGTGCTTTGCCTCTCCTTTTCAACTGTTTTCCCCCTCTGACTCACTTCTAACTCTCCTCCCACTCGGGCTAGAGCCAATTAGTGTTTTCTCCTGCTTCTCTTTGTTGCTGTTGCTTCCAAATCCACGGGAGATCCAGGTCATACTTCATCATGTCAACAATGAACTGAATTCCAAAATAATCATCGAGACACTTATCTTGGATGTTGGATTAAGCACATTTTATATTTGCAACAGTGCCACAGTCCTGATCAGTCTTTACCTTCCGTTAATTTCCACATTTACTCTGTCTTCTCACACCTCGGCCCAGTGGTGCAACGATAGAGCTGCTGCCTTATAGCGCCAGAGACCCGGATTCGAACCTGACTATGGGTGCTGTCTGGACAGAGTTTGTATGATCCCCGTGTGATTACATGGGCTTTCTTCGGGTGCTCCGGTTTCCTCCCACATTCCATAGACATGCAGGTTTGTAGATTAATTGGCTTCTGTAAATTGTATCCTGTGGGTAAGATAGCACTAGTGTGTGGGTAATCCCTGCTCGGCATGGACTCGGTGGGCCGAAGGGCCTGTTTCTACACAGTATCTCTAAACTAAGTAAAACTAATCTAAACCTCATTGATTCGTAGTTGAGATAACAAATGACCACAAAACTTCTCCCATAGAATGAATGATAAACATTTGAGATGTATCCATAAATTGTTTGGGATTAATAGTTCCCCAGCTTGGATGAATGTTCTATGCAAACTAAAAATCGAATTAAATAATATCTTGGTGATAACTGAAGCATTGTGGAGATTGGAGATGATGTGAAAGGAATCTATGAATGCCGTGAAGGCTCTTAAGCCTTGAAACATTCCCGAAAGATGTCCAGCTTCAAAAGAATCGCTTTCATTCAAATAGCGCAGAAGAAAATATCAAGGTCTTTCACCGAGTCATTATCAAATATAGATGAGCAATGAGAAAGCCAAATATAGACAATTTATTCCTGGGGGTGATTTTAAAAATACTCAAGAGAAGGAAGGCTGTTTTGGTGTAGTTTTCTGGGAGTTGGTAGAACAGGAAAGCTTGGTAAGTAAAGGCATGGCTGGACACATGAAAGGAAGAGGATTCATAAAAGGACATTGTGGATGAAAGAAGGGAGGTCAAAACAATTGGAGATACAATTGGAACTGAGAAAGGTATTCAAAATAAGGCTGATCACCTTAAAGTGAAAATATTGAGTAAAGTAAAGACAATATAGCCCGTCAATGACAGGTAGCACGAGTGAATGTTTTGAAGCTGAATAGGAGGGATATTAGAGGCATGGATAAGAATTTCTGTGCAAATGAGTTGTATTAGATGCATCCGATGCAGCCCTTGTGATGGAGAGGTTTTGGAGTCAAAGGTTTGCTTGAGGTGAAATAGAATTCCATGATTGTTAACTGTGATCAAGTAGATGCTTGTAACGAGAATCACATTAGTCTCACTTCAAAAGGTCAATGGATGGAACTTGTTCTCCAGAGAATAAAACAGCATCTGCAGTTTCCTTGTTCTTACTAATTGTTCTTAGATTAGTACAGGTGCCAGAGGTTATGGGGAGAAGGCATGAGAATGGGTTGGGAGGGAGAGATAGATCAGACATGATTGAATGGCGGAGTTGACTTGATAGGCCGAATGGCCCAATTCTCTTCCTGTCACTTAGGACCTTATGACCTTGTTCTCCAGAGATGCTGCCTGACCTGCTGAGTTACCCCATCACTTTGTTATAAACTAGCATCTGTAGCTTTTTGTGTTTCCAGTGGTATATGGGTTTACTAAGGTCCAGAGCTGAACTACCACCAGGTGTGCAAGGGCCCAACACAACAGGGATGTAATGCTGATTTAATGTAACATCTTGTTCATAATCTGAGCCGATAAACATGTACTTGGTATTGAGAGATTATAGAGTCCAAAAGTAAATGCTGATACCGTGGAATAACCACTTCTGCTAAGGAAGGCACAATCAATCACACTTTGTCTGAAGAAGGGTCTCGACCCAAAACATCACCCATTCCTTCTGTCCAGAGATGCTGCCTGTCCCACTGAGTTATTCCAGCTTTATGTGTCTATCTTTGGTTTAAACCAGCATCTGCATTTCTTTCCTACACTTTTCCTGTGGATATGTCTACAAATACACTGCAAATTATATGGGACCACTTATCAGAATTCTCCGTGGATTGTCACCTTGTTGTGGTGGAGAAGCTTGTGTGATGTTTTCAAGAGAGGAGTTAGATATAGCTCTAGGGCTAATGATATAGCTCTCGCGTTGTTGGTAGGATGGTTCAGTTGTCTGATAAAAGCTGGGTTCCCACAGTCTCTGCCTACACCCTTTCCTGTTGGTCCCCATCTATCGTCTGCCTGTACCTTTGGTGTGATCACTCCTATGTATGATACTCTCATACTCCCGGACGATCCTGTGTCCGTCCAACTGAAGAATTCCAGTTCCCTCATGCGGTCAGTCAGGAGTTTCGTTTTTTGTTTTAGAGATACAGTCTAAACAAGCCCTTCGGCCCACTGAGTCCACGCCGACCAGCGATCACCCGTACAGTAGCACTACACTACACACCAGAGACGATTTTCAATTTTTACCAAAGTCAAGTTAGTTTAGTTTTGTTTCGTTTAAAGATACAGCGCAGAAACAGGCCCTTCGGCCCACCGAGTCCGCGCCAACCAGCGATCCCCGCACACTAACACTATCCTACACACACTAGCGACAATTTACATTTAAAGAAAGCCAATTAACCTTCAAACCTGTACGTCTTTGGAGTGTGGGAGGAAACCAGAGATCTTGGAGAAAACCCCCATGGTCACGGGGTGAGAGTACAAACTCCGTACAGACAGCACCCGTAGTCGGGATCGAAACCTGGTCTCTGACGCTGAAAGTGTTGTAAGGCAGCAACCCTACTGCTGCGTCACCATGCTGAGCCATCAAGATGGTCACACTTCCCACAGGTGTAGTTCTTAGCAACATTGGATGTCTCCCTTATTTCCCACATTCTGCAGCAGTTTCAGACCAAGGCCCTGACTGCAATTTTCACTACCGTACCACTAGCATCATATACTGATTGAACAGCCACCCCATATTTTTTAATAATTTCCACTCAATATTTTTGCCCGAGGGAATTGCAAAGAACTTTACAAGGCAATGTGATTTTTGCTTCCATTTGCACCATCCACATTTTTGCTTGATTAATATCAGGAATAGTGGGACAAAGTAAATGATGACTAAGTTGTCAGCTGCCGTTAGTTTTTCATTATAAGCTTTATATTACTTGTTAGTTTTCTACCCTTGATCGCTAATTTATGTAATTCTCTACATAATACCATTGTATATATTGATTTGTTGAGTCAGAAAGTACCACATTTTGCTGAGAATAGGATTTATTTTAGCATCAACGTTTCCCATGGGGAATAACTTAGCAGGCTTAGGCACAGAGCTGACTTTGGATAAACCAATGCAAAAGGCAAAGAAAGGTAATGACTCATGATGTACCAACAACTGAATTAAAACTTATACCTTACATTTGAGAATACTTTTCTGTGCAAGACGGCTATTTTACTTATTGATAAGCTGGCCAGCTACTTAGGGTGAATGCTTACTCAATAGTTGAAGTAGAGGTGTTTATTTTTCACTGCCTAATTCTCTGAAAAATGTCATTTTCACACTGATGGAGCTATGATTACAAAAAGCTGACCCCGTATACGATAACAAATTCCTGCATTGAAAAGCCAATGCTTTAATCCCAATGGTTAATGTTTCATCTGCAATTTTTTTTATTTTAATGCATTATTGATGACAAATTCAATAAGTTTGTACTGCCTCTTCTGCGTAGCACAAAAGCAAAATACTACAGATGCTGTAAATATGAAAATATATATATATCTGCCACATTTGGGAACAATAATGTACACAGGATTAATCTTCCAGGTTGACGATCATTCCACAGAGCCTTCCTGATATACGTTAATTGTCCTAAAATGTTAACTCTATTTCTCTCTCCCTCTCTGCAAATACTACCTGACCTGCTGAATCAATTTTTAGAGGAAATACTACAAATATATCTTGATGGATTTAGTTTCGTTTTTTTGAGTTCAGAGATACAGTGTGGGAACAGGCCCTTCGACCCACCGAGTCCGCGCTGATCAGCGATCACCCATACACTAGTTCTATTCTACGCACTAGGGACAATTTACAGAAACTAATTAACCTACAAAACCTGCACGTCTTTGGAATGTGGGAGGAAACCAGAGTGCCCAGAGGAAACCCACACGGTCACAGGGAGAATAGAAACATAGAACATAGAAAAATAGGTGCATTAGGATATTCGGCCCTTCGAGCCAATACCACCATTCAATATGGCTGATCATCTAAAATCAGTACCCCACTCCTGCATTTTCCCCATATCCCTTGATTCCTTGATCCCTAAGAGCTAAATCTAACTTTCTCTTGAAAACATCCAGTGAATTGGTCTCTACTGCCTTCTGTGGCAGAGAATTCGACAGATTCACAACATTCTGGGTGAAAAGTTTTACCTCTTTTCAATCTTAAATGGCCTACCCCTTATTCTTAAACTGTGACCCCTGGTTCTGGACTCCCCAACATCATGAATATTTTTTCCTAGCTTATCCAATCCATTAAGAATTTTGTATGTTTCTATAAGATAGCCTCTCATCCTTCCAAATTCCAGTGAATACAAGCCCAGTCGACCCATTCTTTCATCATATGTCAGTCCCGCCATCCCGGGAATTAACCTGGTGAACCGATGCTGCACTCCCTCAATAGCAAGAAGGTGCTTCCTCAAATTAGGAGACCAAAATTGCACACAATACTCCAGGTGCAGTCTCACCAGGGCCCTGTACAATTGCAGTAGGACCTCCTTGCTCCTAAACTCAAATCCTCTCACAATGTAGGCCAACATGCATTAGCTTTCTTCACTGCCTGCTGCACCTGCATGCTTACTTTCAGTGACCGATGTACAAGCACACCTACATCTTGGTTCACCTCCCCTTTTCCTAATCTGACACTATTCAGATAATAATCTGCCTTCCTGTTCTTGCCACCAAAGTGGATAACCTCACATTTATCCACATTATACTGCATCTGCCATGCATCTGCCCACTCACCCAACCTATCCAAGTCACCCTGCAGCCTCATAGCATCCTCATCTCAACTCACATTGCCACCCTGGAACCCTGCCAATTTGCCTACCTCCCCAACAGAACAACAGACGTCACCATTGCCCACACCCTTCACACTGCCCTCACCCACCTGGACAAGAGGGACACTTATGTTAGGATGCTGTTGATAGAATACAGTTCAGCATTCAACACAATTGTGCCCTCTATGCTCGTCAGCAAGCTCCTGGACCTGGGACTGAACCCAGGCCTGTGCACCTGTATCCTGACAGGCCAACCCCAGGTGGTGAGGATGGGAGACCACACATCCACAGTCATCACCCTCAACATCGGCGCATCTCAGGGTTGTGTCCTCAGCCCCCTCCTGTACTCCCTGTACACCCACGACTGTGTGACCCAACATGACACCAACACCATCGTCAAGTTCGCGGACAACACTACAGTCGTGGGTCTGATCACCAACGGGGATGAGTCGGCCTGCAGAGAGGGGTAGTGGCCCTGACATGGTGGTGCCAGGCCAACAACCTCTCTTTCAACGTCAAGATCAAGGAGGTGATCGTCGACTACATCACCCCCCCATCAACATCAACGGTGTAGCGGTGGAGAGGTTGGAGAGCTTCAATTTCCTCGGTGTCCACATCACAGACGACCTGACCTGGACCATCCACATTTCCACCATCACAAAAAAGGTGCAACAGTGCCTCTACAACCTCAGGTGACTGAAGAAATCCGGCCTGAGCCCCCGGATCCTCAGGGATTTCTACAGAGGCACCGTGGGGAGCATCCTGAAAGGTTGGAGGTCCACCTGGCACGGCAGCTGCACCAGCCACGAAGGGCCCTGCAGAGAGAGGTGCGGACGGCCCAGCACATCACCGGGTGCGAACTGCCCTCCCTCCAGGACATCTAATCCAGGCGGTGAGTTAGGAAAGCCCTGTGGATCATCAAAGACCCCAGCCACACAGACCACGGTCTCTTCTGCCTGCTGCCCTCAGGCAGAAGGTACTGGAGCATCAGCTCCCGTACCACTAGACACTTAAACAGCTTTTTCCCCCAGGCAATCAGGCTGCTGAACCAACCAGCCCAGAAACTCACCTGAACTGGACTCTAATGTTCACTTCATAATTTAATGCATGCACTTTATAATTTAATGTTAAATTTACTGTATGGAATCCTCCAGCACAAGATTTTCACACATGATTGTACCATGTATGGAACTGACTGACAATAAACCCCTTGAACCTTGAACCTTGAAACGTGAATCTTTGTGTCATCCGCAAACTTGGAGATTTCACATTTAATTCTTCTTGTCTAAATCGTTAATATATATTGTAAATAACTGGAGTCCTAGCACTGAACCTTGCGGCACCCCACTAGTCACTGCCTGCAATTCTGAAAAGGACCCGTTAATTCCTACTCTTTGCTTCCTGTCTGCCAACCAGTTCTCTATCCATGTCAATACCATACCCACAATATCATGTGCTCTAATTTTGCACAATAATCTCTTGTGTGGGACCTTATCAAAGGTTTTTTGAAAGTCCAGATACACCACATCCACTGGCTCTCCCTTATCCATTCTACTTGTTACATTCTCAAAAATTTCCAGAAGATTAATCAAGCATGATTTCCCCTTAATAAATCCATGTTGACTTTGACCGATCCTGTCACTGCTTCCCAAATGCGCTGCTATAACATCTTTAATAATCAACTCAAGCATCTTCCCACGACTGATGTAAGGCTAACTGGTCTATAATTCCCAGTTTTCTCTCTCCCTCCTTTCTTAAAAGATGAAGTTACATTGGCTACCCAACAGCCCACAGGAACTAATCCAGAGTCGAGAGAACATTGGGAAATGATCACCAATGCATCCATGATTTCTAGGGCCACCTCCTTGAGTACTCTGGGATGCAGATCATCAAGCCCTGGGGATTTATCTGCCTTCAGTCCCAACAGTTTACCTGACACAATTTCCTGACTAATGTGGATTCTCTTCAGTTCTACTAGATCCTCGGTCCCCTAGTATTTCTGGAATGTAGAAACTCCGTACAGGTAGCACCCGTAGTCATGTTTGAACCCGGGTCTCTGGCACTGTAAGGCAGCAACTCTACCGTTGAAGATAGATTGAAATTGGGATGTTATGTTACAGTTGTGGAAGATGTTGGGGAGACTGCATCAGAATATTGTGTTATATTGATACGTACATTATTCCTTCTATACGAAGGACATTGTAATGCTGGAAAGAATGCAGATAAGATTTAAGAGGATGATGCCAGGACTTGAGGGTCTGAGCTATGGGGAGGGGTTGGGCAGGCTAGGTTAATATTCCTAGTGTAGGCAGATGAGGGGTGATCCTATTGAGGTGCATAAGATCATGAGGCGAATAGATAGGGTAAATTTATAGCCTTTTACCCAGAGTAGGTGAATCAAGAACCAGAGGACGTTGGTCCAAGGTGAGAGGAGAAAAGTTTAATAGGAACCTGAGGGACAACTTTTTCACACAGAGGGTGGAGAGTATATGGAACAAGCAGCCAGAGGAGTTAGTTGAGGCAAGTATTATAACAATATTTAAATGACATTTGGGTAGTCCATGGATAGGAAAGGTTTAGTGGGAAATAGACAAATCAAGGCAGATTGGACTAGTGTAAATTTGGGCATCTTGGTTGGCATGGGCTAGTTAGGCCGAAGGGCCTATTTCTGGACTTTGACTATGATTCTCGAATGATTAATACCAAAGAAGATGTTTGCCTGCAAACATTGCGTGAAAAGGCTTCTATGACCTTCAGTGTTAATGGCGGTAATTTCACTGAAATCTGAAACTGCCTCCTGACCTGTTCACTTCTAATGACAATGCTGCATGAGGGGCAATCGCCATTGAAATTTTTTAAAATAGAAATTCAAACACTCCACTGTTTTCAGATACTGGCCCCTCCCGTCCCTTGGTTCAACTTTGCAACTCTTAATACATGTCCAGAATGGTGTAACATTATCAGATGAGCTCAGCTGATTGGTATAAGTGTTAGTTTATTATTGTCGCATGTACCGAGATACAGTGAAAAACTTTGTTTTGTAAGTTGTCCAAGCAAATCATACCGTACATGAGTAAATCTTACCATACACGAGCAGCTCAGTGTCTCACCATACATACTAAAGTTATCAGGCAAATTAATCATCCTCCCACAACCAGAGAGCAGTCCTGAACTGCTATCTACCTCATTGGTGACCCTCGGACTATCCTTGCTCGGACTTTGCTGGGTTTACCTTGCACTAAACATTATTCCCTTATTACACTGTACACTGTAAGTGGCTCGATTGTAATCAAATATTGTCTTTCCGCTGACTGGGTAACATGCAAGAAAACCTTTTCACTGTACCTCGGTACACGTGACAATAAACTAAACTGGAATTGGACTGATACTACTTGAACTGTGCATGCATTATGTTTCCTGCTAGGTTCTGGAACTTATGCCTGGTAACTATAAATCAATGGAATATCTAGTCCAAGCTGTTAAGATGAAATATCTGTAGAAGTGTGATGTTATGCAATTTTTATAATTTCTATAAGGAGTTGGAAGTATATGCAATGCAAAATACAGAATTTTCCAGATGATAAGAGAAGCTATTTTTTATTCCCAGTGTAGCTGATAGAGATAAATACCATTGATGCTGTTCCTTGATATCTGTGGACATTAGCCTCTGGCAAAAGTCTGCATTGATCAGAGGTGCTGGAAGATGCCAGCATATTTTGCAGATCTACAGAAACAGTCGGGTAGACATAAATGCAATGAGAGAGCAGCCCAAATTATTAGAATTAATAATCAGTTTCTTTCTTTGGCCAGTGTTGTATAGTTAATGTGTGGTCAGAGGTGTTTCAACACTAGAGAATCTATCGTGTAGAACATGCATTATAAATGCAAGACATGAAAGCAAGGAGTATAAATCCTGCATGCTTTCTTGTTTTTTCTTGGATGAGATGTAGATGCAGGATATGTAAGAGCTTAGATATAGCCTATGCTGGAACTGGACCATTGGTCCCAACTGCTTTGCCTGAGGCTCTGAATGCAACAACAAAATTATCGACAAGACAAACATACTCAAATTGCAATGGCATGAAAGGATACAGACCCAGTGCAGGTAAATGGGATTACTGTAGATAGGTACTTAATGCCCATGGTGGACCGAAAGACATGGTACTGTGCTGTACGACTATTAAAGACCACATCTGGAGTATTGTGTACAGTTTTGGTCGCCTAATTTGAGGAAGGACATCCTTGTGATTGAGGCAGTGCAGCGTAGGTTCACGAGATTGATCCCTGGGATGGCGGGACTGTCATATGAGGAAAGATTGAAAAGACTAGGCTTGTATTTACTGGAGTTTAGAAGGATGAGGGAGGATCTTATAGAAACATATAAAATTATAAAAGGACTGGACAAGCTAGATGCAGGAAAAATGTTCCCAATGTTGGGCGAGTCCAGAACCAGGGGCCACAGTCTTAGAATAAAGGGGAGGTCATTTAAGACTGAGGTGAGAAAAAACGTTTTCACCCAGAGAGTTGTGAATTTATGGAATTCCCTGCCACAGAGGGCAGTGGAGGCCAAATCACTGGATGGATTTAAGAGAGAGTTAGATAGAGCTCCAGGGGCTAGTGGAGTCAAGGGATATGGGAAGAAGGCAGGCATGGGTTATTGATAGGGGACGATCAGCCATGATCACAATGAATGGCGGTGCTGGCTCGAAGGGCCGAATGGCCTCCTCCTGCACCTATTTTCTATGTTTCTATGTTTCTATGTTAAATGGCTCATAACTGACTTTTACTTACCTGATGCTTGCCTTGTTATGTTCATTAACTGAATCATACAACCAACTAGAGAGCAGTCCTGAGCTACTATCTACCTCATTGGAGACCTTGGACTATCTTTGATCGGATGTTACTGGCTTTATCTTATAGACAATAGACAATAGACAAGAGATGCAGGAATAAGCCATTTGGCCCTTTGAGCCAGCACCGCCATTCAATGTGATCATGGCTGATCATCCACAATTAGTACCACGTTCCTGCCTTCGCTCCATATCCCTTAACTCCGCCATCCCTAAGAGCTCTATCTAACTCTCTCTTGAAAGCATCCAGAGAACCAGCCTCCACTGCCCTCTGAGGCAGTGAATTCCACTCTCACAACTCTCTGTGTGAAAATGTTTTTCCTCATCTCCGTTCTAAATGACATACCACTTATTCTTAAACTATGGCCCCTGGTTCTGGACTCCCCCAACATTGGGAACACATTTCCTGCCTCTAGTGTGTCCAAACCCTTAATAATCTTATGTTTCAATAAGATCCCCTCTCATCCTTCTAAATTCCAGAGTATACAAGCCCAGCCACTCCATTCTCACAGCATATGACAGTCCCGCCATCCGGGGAATTAACCTCATGAAACTATGCTGTATTCCCTCAATAGCAAGAATGGCCTTCCTGTGGTTTGGAGACCAAAACTGCATACAATATTCCAGGTGTGGTCTCACTAGAGCTCTGTACAACTGCAGAAGGACCTCTTTGCTCCTATACTCAACTCCTCGTATTATGAAGGCCAACATGCCATTCGCTTTCTTCACTGCCTGCAGTACCTGCATGCCTACTTTCAGTGACTGATGAACCAGGACCACCAGATCCCGTTGTACTTCCCCTTTTCCCAACTTAACACCATTTCGATAATAATCTGCCTTCCTATTTGTGCCATAACCTCGCTTTTATCCACATTTGAAAGGGACCCGTTAATTCCTACCCTTTGTTTCCTGTCTGCCAACCAATTTTCTATCCATGTCAGCACCCTACCCCCAATACCATGTGCTCTAGATTTTACCACTAATCTCCTATGTGGGACCTTATTAAATGCTTTATAAAAGTCCAGATTCACCACATCCACTGGCTCTCCCTTGTCCATTATCCTGGTAACATTCTCAAAAAATTCCAGAAGATTAGTCAAGCATGATTTCCCCTTCGTAGATCCATGCTGACTCGGACCGATCCTGCTACTGCTATCCAAATGTCTCATCTTTTATTATTGACTCCAGCATCTTCCCCACCACCGATGTCAGGCAACTGGTTTATAATTCCGTTTTCTCTCTGCCGCCCTTCTTAAAGAGTGGGATATCAGCTACCCTCCAATCCATAGGAACTAATCCTAAATCTATAGAACATTGGAAAATGATCACCAATGCGTCCACGATTTTTAGAGCCACTTCCTTAAGTACCCTGGGATGCAGACCATCTGGCCCTGGGGATTTATTAGCTTTCAGTCCCATCAGTCTACCCAACACCATTTCCTGCCTAATGTGGATCTCCTTCAATTCCTCCACCACTCTAGATCCTCTGGCCACTAGTACATCAGGGAGATTGTTTGTGTCCTCCTTAGTGAAGACGGATCCAAAGTACCTCTTCAACTCATCTGCCATTTCCTTGTTCCCCATAATAAATTCACCCTTTTCAGTCTTCAAGGGTCCAACTTTGGCCTTAAGTAGTTTTTTTCTCTTCACATACCTAAAGAAGCTTTTACTATCCTCCTTTATATTCTTGGCTAGCTTACCTTCGTACCTCATCTTTTCTCCCCATATTGTCTTTTTAGTTATTGTTAAAAGTTACCCAATCCTCTGGCTTCCCACTCATCTTTGCTATGTTATATTTCTTCTCTTTAATTTTTATACTGTCCCTGACTTCCCTTGTCAGCCATGGTCGCCCCTTACTCCCCTTGGAATCTTTCTTCCTCTTTGGAATGAACCGATCCTGCACCTTCTGTATTATTCCCAGAAATACGTGCCATTGTTGTTCCACTGTCATCCCTGCTAGAGTATCTTTCCAGTCAACTTTGGCCAACTTCTCCCTAATGGCTCCGTAGTCCCCTTTGCTCAACTGTAATACCAACACCTCCGATTTACCCTTCTCCCTCTCATATTGTAGATTAAAACATCATATTATGGTCCCTACCTCCTAATGGCTCCTTAACCTCGAGTTCCCTTATCAATTCCGGTTCATTGCACAATACTAAATCCAGGATTGCCTTCTCCTTGGTAGGCTCCAGTACAAGCTGCTCTAAGAATCCTTAATCTTGCACTAAATGTTATCACATTACTCCCTTTATCATGTATCTGTACACTGCGGATGGTTTAATCGTAATCATGTATTGTCGTTCCGCTCTCTGGTTAGCACTCAACAAAAGCTTTTCACTGTACCTCAGTACCAGCTCCAGTTCCCTCCCACATGACAGTAAACTAAACTCAAACTTGTTGGGACATTTCATTATGCTAAATAACGTCAGTTGTAATAACCTTTCTTTATTTAATTCTGTCAAAACCATTAATAATTTTGAACCCCTTTATCAAACTTCTTATGATATAAAGAGAATGTCCCAGAATCTCCATAAAACAGTCATTGTTTATCCATGTTGTCTTTTGAATAACCTTCTTCTGTAACCCAGATGACATTCTTGTAAACCTCATCTGCATCCTTTTTTTAGGCCTTAACATATCTACTAAAAGGTGGTGTCAGAAATGAACACCATATCCCTGCTGCAATTTAACTGGTAATTCATAGGGCCAGCATGGTGGTGCAACTGGGTTCAATACCGACTACTGGTGTTGTCTGTATGGAATTTGTACATTCTCACCGTGACCTGCATGGGTTTTCTCTGGGAGCTGTGGGACCCACATTGCAAAGACGTACAGGTTTGTAGGCTAATTGGCTTGGTAAAATTGTAAATTATCTCTAGTGTGTGTGGGGATCGCTGATCGGTGTGGAACTCGGTGGGCCGAAGGGCTTGTTTCCAGCTGTGTTTCTAAACTAAACTAAACTAAATTACTCCAGCACTTTGTGTTTTATGCAAATTTCCAAAATCTGCAGTTCCTTGTATCTAATAATTTTATTATACTTTTACCCCATGTTAATGGAGCTAAGGATTCCAGTTGCGTTTTTAACAGGCTTCTCAACTTGCCCTGCCACTTTATAAAGTATGTATTTACTGTACATACCCTCAAGACTTCCTACTCCTGCAGCCCCTGTAGAATTGTGTCATTTCATTCATTTTGCCTGTCCTTGCTCTTCCCACCATAATTTATCATTCACTCCTTTTCTGTGTTGAACTACATCCATCATGTGCCTATGCAATTTATCAGCTTTCTGTTCCCTCCTCCGCTACGTTCCTCATTGCATACTGCACTTCCAAATTTTCTGTCAACTGCAAACGTTGAAATTATACTCAAGATACACAAATCCACATTATTAATATGTTTTAAAAGATACAGCGGTATTAGTTTAGTTTAGAGATACAGCGCAGAAACATGCCCTTCGCCACACCTAGTCCGCACTGACCTGCGATCCCTGCACATTAACACTATCCTACACCCACTAGGGACAATTTACATTTATACCAAGCCAGTTAACCGACAAACCTGTACGTCTTTGGTGTGTGGGAGGAAACCGAAGATCTCAAAGAAAACCCACGCAGGTCACGGGGAGAACGTACAAACTCCGTACAGACAGCACCAATAGCCAGGATCAAACCCGGGTCTCTGATGCTGTAAGGCAGTAGCTCTACCGCTTGGCCACCATGCTGCCTCCTAAACACATTGCTAGACGATCACTATTTTGTACCTTCCTTCAGTTTGAAATATGTTCACTATAGCTCTCCAGCGCTTGTCCCTTCACCAAGCTCATGCCCATGTTTCCATTTTCTTTTTATTCCTGAGGGCTTTAATTTTGCTGTCAATGTTATGCTTCTTCATCAAACACCCTGTAGGATTTGCAAAGACATAAATAGTCATACAGTATCAACCTTCTTTGTTACTTTATCAAAGAGTCCAATCAGCCTTTGATGTATCTGTTAATTTTCATTTATTCAGCATGATTACCAGCATTAACTACAACCTGGATGAATGGAAAGAACTCTAACAAAGTGGATGGGTTTATGTCAGAAGGCAACGGAAAATAAGTTTTAAAAAAAATCTGCAACTCATGAATGAACTGCTAATTTTCAATTTAAGTCGCATCAAGTTGCGTTTATCATCATGTGCACGTACAGTGAGGTACAGGTACAATAAAAACCCTGCTTGAAGCAGCATCATAAGCACTAGGTCCAATTTACAATTTTACCTGTATATCATGTTGAGAGCCATCTTCTACACTCTGTATCTTCTCCTTTGCTCTATCTATTGCACTTGAGTTTGAACTGATTGTATCTATGTATGGTATAACTGAACAGTTTGGATAGCGTACAAAACAAATATTTTCACTGTACCTCGATACATGTGACAATAATAAACCTAAACCTAAACATAGAGTCAGACAACAATCAAAATCATAAGAGACACAAAATGTTGGAGTAATCAATCCTTGTGATTGAGGCAGTGCAGCGTGGGTTCACGAGTTTGATCCCTGGGATGGCGGGACTGTCATATGAGGAAAGATTGAAAAGACTAGGCTTGTATTCACTGTAGTTTAGAAGGATGAGGGGTGATCTTATAGAAACATATACAATTATAAAAGGACTGGACAAGCTAGATGCAGGAAAAATGTTCCCAATGTTGGGCGAGTCCAGAACCAGGGGCCACAGTCTTAGAATAAAGGGGAGGTCATTTAAGACGGAGGTGAGAAAAATCTTTTTCACCCAGAGAGTTGTGAATTTATGGAATTCCCTGCCACAAAGGGCAGTGGAGGCCAAATCACTGGATGGATTTAAGAGAGAGTTAGATAGAGCTCTAGGGGCTAGTGGAGTCAAGGGATATGGGGAGAAGGCAGGCACGGGTTATTGATAAGGGACGATCAGCCATGTTCACAATGAATGGCGGTGCTGGCTTGAAGGGCCGAATGGCCTCCTCCTGCACCTATTTTCTATGTTTCTATGACAGGCAACATCTCTGGAAAGAAGGAATGGGTGACGTTTCGGGGGAGGAAACATGGGCGACTCAAGATCCTTAGACTTAAATTATACATAAATTCTACAAGAGATTAAAAAAAAACACTGAAGAAAAGACGTTGATGTAGAAATACATAATTAGAAAACAAGTCTACTGCAGTGCAAAAGATGATCTGAGTGTTCCATTGCTGAGGTCGCGTTAGGTTTATATTGGTCAGTTCATGATCTGATAGTTGTAGGAAAGTAGAAAAGACTGGTGAAAGTAGAAAAGCCTGGAGGACTTAAGGCTCCTGTACCTCCTGCCCAACGTAAGCAGTGAGAAGAGGGCATGGCCCGCACGGTGAGATCCTTGATGATAAATGCCAATTACATACAATACAATACAATACAATACAATACAATACCATTTATTGTCATTTGAACCTCAAATGAGGTTCAAACGAAATTTGGTTTCTGCAGTCATACAGTCAAGTAAAAAGAACCAAGACACAACACAATTTACACAAACATCCATCACAGCGAATCTCCTCCTCGCTGTGATGGAAGGCAAAGTCTTATCTCTCCACTGCACTCCCCATTCTCCTCCCGATGTCAGAGTCAGAGCCCCCGGCGGGCGATGGAAAATAAGTCCCGCGGCCATTAAAGCTGCGCCGGGCGATGCAAGGCCGCCCTCCGGGTCTTGATGTTGGAGCCCCCGGTAGCGCTAGCAAGTCCTGCGGATATTAAAGCCGCGCCGGGCGATGTTAGACCCAGCTCCAGGTCATCTTCAACCCCGCAACTCGGGCGGGAGAAGTTGCCGTTGCGGAAGCCCCGAAAAGCGTTCTCCCACCAGGGACCCGCGAGCTCCCGATGTCACCGTCCACCAGACCTGCGGCTGGAGCCTCCGAATCTCCGGGGTCGGGTCACAGCCGCGCGTCACCGCAGCTCTCCACGCTCCGAACTCGGCCAGCTCCACGATGGTGAGTAGTCCGCAGGCTCCGCGACTGGAGCCCCAGGTCGTTCCGGTTGGAGGCCGCTCCACGGTGCTAGGCCCCAACGACAACGGAGACCCGACAGAGAAAGGTCGGGTCCCCCGTACAGGGAAAAGATTTTTAAAGTTTCCCCCTCCCCCCCCCCCCCCCACATATACACAGTTAAAAACAATATTAAAAATCACAAACAACTACATTTAACTAGACAAAAATAAATAAAAAGACAGACAGACTGCAGTCGAGCCGCTGCCATTAGGCGCCGCCACTTCCGGATGATCATCATGTAGATGCTTTCAATGATAGAGAGGGCGGTGCCAGTGATGGACTGGGCTGACCCCACCACTGTATACAGCCTCTTGCAATTGCCATGCATCTTACAACCAATCAAGATACTTTCTGCAGGACCTCTGTACAGGTTTGTTTGAGTATTCAGTAATATTTAGTTTAGTTTAGTTTAGAAATACAGCGCAGAACAGGCCCTATGGGCCACCGGGTCTGCAGCGACCAGCGATCCCCGCACATTAACACTATCCTACACATACTAGGGCCAATTTACAATTTTACCAAGCCAATAACCTACAAACCTGTATGTCTTTTGACATGCCAACTCCCTTTAAACCTTTAATGAAGTTGAGGTGCAGAGTAGAGTAGAGTTGAGGAGAGAGAGTAGAGTAGAGTAGAGTCGAGTAGAGTAGAGTAGAGTACAGTAGAGTAGAGTACAGTACAGTACAGGTGAGTACATTACAGTAGAGTACAGTACAGAGCTAGTGTACCTTCCATGTGATTGCATCTATGTGTTGGGCCCAAATACGTGTTAGCCTAAACATTCAGTATTTTCAACATTGACGTGTAGTGAGTGCAATGTGTAACAACTTAAGACGCACAGCAGGTACACATCTAGCAACTCCCAACAGCGCCTCTCAAACTGCAACCTCTACCACCAAGAAGAACAAGAGTTCCAGGTTCAAAGGAGCAACACTAACAGCAGATTTCCCACACGTCATGTGCTGAGAACTTAATCATTGCTAGGTCTAAATCTGGCAACTCCTTTCCCAGGAACACTGTGGGAGTATCTTAATCTGAAGGAATGCAGTACTTCGAAAAAGCATTTCTCCACCATCTTCTTTAGGGGAACTATTTATCTACAAAGAATGTTGACCTTGGCAATGATGCCTGGAATTCAAAAATGATTTTTTTTTAAATTTAATTTTTAAGATGGTTGCTAATTTAACTACCTCCTCTTTTTTTGTTTTCAATTGACATTGTCAAGGGTGCATTATAATTTTCTACTTATGCATTGTACTTTATTTGAATGTTATGATGTATAATCTGCTGTTGCTATCTGTATTTTAGTACCGTAGCTATTACATTGTATCGAAACACAAATTTCCAATTTTATTAATACATTTTTGGCTTCTGAACATCCATTGGAAAGACCAGCGTTTATTTGTTATCCCTAAATGCCTCGGAGAAGGTTGTGGTAAAGCACCTTCTTGACCCACTGCTGTCATTCTGGTGAGGATACTTGCAGAACTTGTGAACTTCTGAACTTTTGAAGGATGGTGTGTGATGTACAGAGGAACCTACAGTTATCTTGTCCTCTTCTTCTTGGTGATAAAAGTCATAGGTTTGGGTGGTGCAGCCTGGGCAAGTAACCACAGTAAATTTGAGCATGGTGCACAATGCAGCCACTGTATGCTGGTGGTAGAAGGAATGAAAGTCCATGGTGGTGGATGGGCTGCCAAACACATGGCTGCTTTGTCCTGGATGGAGTAATGATTCTTGAAAGACAGCGGCTAGGTTGTTGAGCATTTTTACACCAGAGATTGAAAGATTCTTAATTAGTAAGGGTGTTGATTGGGAAAGATAGATCAATGATGATTGAATGGACGATGGGCTTAATTGCCTAATTCTGCTCATATGTCTTGTGACCTTATGGTCTTCTGGTCTTATTATGGAGAATTGTTGGCACTGCATTCACCAAGGCATTTGGTGAGTATTCCAATATATTAACATTGATATATTTATCTGAAACTTGTTGATGGTGGAAAAGCGTCGGGGATGTCGGGAGGTGAAGCACTTGCTGCTGGACACCCAGTGAATCACTTGCTGCTTTGACCAGCTCTTTTAGCCAGAATAGCAGCTGGTCCCATTGCGTTTCAGGCCAATGGCGTTCCCAAAGGATGTGGATGGGAAGGGAACTCATTGAATGTCAAGGCTAGATAGTGATATACTTTTTTGTAAGAGTTGCACTTTGTGCAAAATGTACTTTGTTTGTAAACTGTACTTTACTTGTCACTTTGGTTTTTGTAAAATGGAATACTTGTAACTTTGTCGGTGCCCTTTATGTGGCGACTCTTTGCATACCTTGGGTGTGTGCAAAACAAATAATATCACTGTGACAATAAAGTATCATTCATTCATCCATTCATTCATTCACTTATATCAGCTCATGCCTGAATTCTGTCTGGATCCTGCTGCATTTTGGTAGGGGCTGCCTCATTTACCAGGGAATGGAAAATGGAACATAACATTTGTGCAATCATCAGTGAAGATGCTCAATTCTATCCTTAAGATGGGGGAAGACAGATTGATATAGCAGGTGAAGGTGGTTGGGACTGGGACATGGCCCTGAGGAAATCCTGGAGTGATGATCTTGTGATGGAAGGATTCCACAAATGCTGGCTGACCAGCTGAGTTAGTCCACAGTTTGTTTTTTTGACCCATTATTACAATCAGCTCTCTTTGTGCAAGGTCTGTCTCCTGCTACTTGATGTGTAAGAAGGAACTGCAGATGCTGGTTTAAACCAAAAGATAGACACAAAAAACTGGAGTAACTCAGCGGGACAGGCAGCATCTCTGGAGAGAAGGAATGGGTGACGTTTTGGGTCGAGACCCTTCTTCAGACTGGTTAGGGCGATATTGACACTCGTGTGCAGCTGCAAATCCATCTGAAGCACTCTAATGATTAGCTCTTTAAAAACAGGCTTTTCCACTGTTTAACTAAAATGATGAAGTGGATATCTCCCATCTGCAGACATTATATACATATAACAACCAAAAACAGCAAAATGAAAATCTCTCTAGAAGTTGGAAATTACCGGTGACCTTTACAGTATCGATTGATTAAACCACGTAGCTTATGTACATGTTTCACAGTTTGGCAGTTCAAATATTCACATGAGGACATTCTGGGAATGTGAGGTTAAAGCGGTTTGTCTCTTTGAAGTCTGCACTGCTGTTTTGACAACAATCGAAAAGCATTCATCTCACAGGTTACTGCTTGGTATTGTTTATAGCACCTGAGCACAAAAAGGCTCAACGAAGATTTAACGACTTTTTGTTGGACGACCCTGGATGTCCCTATGATTTGTATGCACCATACTCTTCTTTTCATCTGCTGTGGTTTAGCTTTGTCAGTCGATGACAAATGACAAAACAATGCAATGGATGTGCAGGCTATGCTTGCTGTATAGAATTTCACCATGCCCGCCTGATATTCTGTCATAACAATGGTAGAAAACCATTTATAAATGTGTAACTTCTATAGATGCACCGTTGAAAGCATCTTATCGGGATGCATCCAGCATTGTTTGGGAACAACTCCATTCAAGACCGCAGGAAATTATAGCGAGTTGTGGATGTAGCCGAGACCATCATGCAAACCAATCTCCCTTCCATTGACTCCATCTGCACTTCACGCTGTCTCGGCAAGGCCACCAGCATAATCAAGGACCAGTCTCACCATGGTCACTCCCTCTTCTCCCCTCTCCCTTCAAGCAAGAGGTACAGAAGTTTGAAAATGCATACCTCCAGATTCAGGAACAGTTTCTTCCCAGCTGTTATCATGCAACTGAAATGTCCTCTCATCAGTGGAGTTTACCACCTTTCTGCCTCATCGGAGACCTTTAAACTATCTTTATTCGACTTTATCTTGCACTAAATTTTGTACAATGTATCCTTCATCAGTACACAGTGGAGGGCTTAATCCTATTCATGTCTAGCCTTTTTGTTGACTGGATACCATGCAAACAAAATAATTTCACTGTACCTCGGTACATATGACAATAATCAACTAAACAAAACTAAACTAAATTAAACTAAACTAAACTAAACTAAACCAAACTAAACCAAATTAAACTAAACTAATTTGCCACTCTTAGTCACCAGCACTATTTCTCTAAGTTGTAATGGTTTGATATTCTTCTGTCAAAATCAAAATAGATGATTGGAAGAATGGTGAAAAAAACTATTTTCTTGAAATGCATCGGCTGTCTTCAATCCCTTCCATATTTTTCCATTCCTTCCTGCTCTTTAGACAGCCCAACCTCCACCTCCATTCCTTTACCAACTTTTCCCACCTTCCTATCTGCTATTTTCCCAAAGTTTTCAGTGACCACCAGACTTTTTTTTGCCTCGTCAGCCCCAGGTTAATTTGTATGATGTTCATTCTCCCTCAATTGTTATTGCTGAAGGGTGTTACCTTAGTCCGTATTCCGGTCCATAATTAATATCAGCTATTAGGCTGGAACATGGAGTTTCTTTACAGAATGCCCGGAGATTCCTGGATGCGTTGGAATAATGCACAAGGAAATAAGAAGTAGCAACACCTGTGGAGTTTTACCCGCACCTGTCTTTGTCACTTACTGATGCAAGCAATCTTTCATGGGTATGTTTGAGTAGGCACATCTTCAGTGATATGCCTTCAGGAGGACGGCCAAAGATAGTCTGTTGCATAGAACATATAAAAGACCAGCACAAGAACAGGCCCTTCAGCCCACACTGTCTGTGCTGACTATAATGCCAAGATAAACTAACCTCATTTGCCTGCACATGACCCATACCCCTCTATTCCCCATGTATCCATGTCCCTATCTAAAAGGCCCTTAAGACTACGATTCCACCACCAACCACCATCCTTTGTGTAAAACAATTGTTCCATACATCTCCTTCAAACTTTGACCCTCTCATCTTAAAGCTCTGCCCTCTAGACGTTGACATTTCTGGCCTGGGAAAAAGATTCTGACTGTCTATCCTATCTATACCTCTCATCGTTTTATTACTTCTCTCAGATCTCCCTTCTAGCAAAAATAATCCAGGTGTGTCCAACTTGTAGCTAATCGTTTGTGTTGAACTCTATAATGTGTTGTGTCAATTTTTCTTTTTTAATCTTTTTCTATGGATGTACGGAAACTTATTATTTATTTTATGTAAAGCACTTTGGTTTCAACGTGAGTTGATTTAAAACGTGCTATATAAATAAAACTTACTTACTTACTTACTAATCACCCCTCATCCAGACAGCTTTCTGATAAACCACTTTGACAATTTCTAAGGTGGCATTGTGCAGCAACATGTGTCACAGCGGATGGCTCTACTCATGGGCATCAAGGTCAGCACAGTTTCAGCAGTCAGGTCCCCTGAACCACTTGTGAGACACACAAGACCAATCAGTCACTTGTCTAGTTGATGATAAAGGTCTTGTCATTCAGTTTTAGTTTTTAGTTTCAGTTTTAGAGAAACAGCACAGAAACAGGCCCTTCGGCCCACCGAGCTCGCGCCGACCAGCGATCCCCGCACATTAAGACTATCGAACTGGATGAGATTTGTGAACTGTGCCAGAAAGGAGGAGGAACAGAACCTTGTTGCCTTCACAACATTTACTACAGGACCTGCAAGCCGGTTCCTCCTCACTGCGAGTTGCTGGTGTGGTACGGTGATGAATATGCCAAGGAGCTGGGAATCACATGGACCACAATGTGGATGTCAAACCAAGACCCAAAATGTGAGTGAGGATTCTGCACAAATCGGGGAACTGCAGGCAAACTTTAATTGTATGGGAAGGAACTGCAGATGCTGGTTTAAACTGAAGATAGACACAAAATGCTGGAGTAACTCAGCGGGACAGGCAGTATCTCTGGAGAGAAGGAATGGGTGACGTTTTGGGTCTAGACCCTTCTTCAGACTAGTTAGGGAAAAGGGAAACGAGAGATATAGAGGATGATGTAGAGAGATAAAGAACAATGAATGAAAGATGTGCAAAAAAGTAAAGAAACAGGCCATTGTTAGCTGTTTGTTGGGTGAAAACGAGAAGCTGGTGCGACGGGTGGGGGAGGGATGAAGAGAAAGTGAATGCTGGGGTTACTTGAAGTTACAGAAATCAATATTCATACCACTGGGCTGTATGTTGCCCAAGAGAAATATGAGATGCTGTTCCTCCAATTTGTGTTTAACCTCACTTTGACAATGGAGGAGACCTAGGACAGAAAGGTCTGTGGGAAAGGGAAGGAGAATTAAAGTGATGGTGATGTAGAGAGATATAGAACAAATGAATGAAAGATATGCAAAAAAGTAACAAATATAAAAGAAACAGGCCGTTGTTAGCTGCTTGTTGGGTGAGAAAGACTACAGTCAATGAGACTCATCAAGACGACTTTGAAGCTGGTACAACTTGGGAGGGATGGAGAGGGAGGGAATGCAAGGTTTACTTGAAGTTTTTGAAATCAATATTCATACCGCTGGCTTTTAAGCTGCCCAAGCAAAATATGAGATGTTGTTCCTCCAATTTGCGTTTGGCCTCACTCTGACAATGGAGGAGGGCCAGGACAATTATAAAATGACTGGACAAGCTAGATGCAGGAAAAATGTTCCCAATGTTGGGCCTTAGAATAAAGGGGAGATCATTTAAGACTGAGGTGAGAAAAAACTTTTCACCCAGAGAGTTGTGAATTTATGGAATTCCCTGCCACAGAGGGCAGTGGAGGCCAAATCACTGGATGGATTTAGGAGAGAGTTAGATAGAGCTCTAGGGGCTAGTGGAGTCAAGGGATATGGGGAGAAGGCAGGCACGGGTTATTACTAGGAAACGATCAGCCATGATCACAATGAATGGCCGAAGGGCCGAATGGCCTCCTCCTGCACCTATTTTCTATGTTTCTATCCTACACACACCAAGGACAATTTACACTTATACTAAGCCAATTAACCTACAAACTTGTACGTCTTTGGAGTGTGCCAGGAAACCGAAGATCTCAGAGAAATATCCACGCAGTCACAGAAAGAACGTGCAAATGCCATACAGACAGCACCCGTAGTCGGGATCGAACCCGGGTCTCCGGCTGCAAGCGCTGTAAGGCAGCAACTCTACCCGCTGCACCACTGTTCTGCCCGTGTGGTCTTGCATGTGGTAGTACGTTAATTTATTTCCCTTTCAAACAGAAGCATTGACTCAGCAAGAGGATAAAACATTTTCTAGGTTATTGAGCTTCCAAGAGAGCAGAGAGCCATGTAGACAGCTGTACTCTGTGGTCAACTGAGCCGCACTGCTACCTGCTATTACTTCGCCTGCACTGCAAAGTTAGGCAGTTCTTTTCTGATCTGCCTCATGCAGCCTGTTAATTTTGCAACCTTCAAAAGGCTTACAGTAGATGTTTTGACACATAATCATTTGGTCATCTATAAATAATATCATACAGTGTAATAAAATTGCTGTTAATCCCTTATAAAATTGTTAGAATTTATGGATCCTAAAATACAGGAACATAATTTCTAAAAAGAGACAATGAAAATTCAAATTCCTTTCAGATTGCCTTATAAAAAATGGCATATTATTCAAGGCTAGGGATTAATGCAGGTAATAAATATAGGTTTATGTGTACATTCTGAAAACCTGCCATGGATATGAATAAAGAAAACTGAGGCTACTAGATATTTGAAATAAAAACAAAAAAATGCTGGAAATAATCAGCAGGTACGGCTGTCTGAAGAAGGGTCCCAATGCAAAACGTCACCTATCCATGTTCTCCAGAGATGCTGCCTGACCTGCTGAGTTACTGTGGCACTTTGTGTCCTTTTAGCAGGCAAGGCAGTCTCTGTGGAAAGACAAACAGATGATGTTTCAGGTTTGAGAACCGTCTTTGGCACAAAACTTAACTCTGTCCCTCTTTTTGAAGATGTTGCCTGATCTGCTGAGCTTTTCCCATATTTTCTGTGTATATTACCACCATCGATATATACATCAATTTAGTATTGATGTCAGTTGTACTATTTTTGCTTGCAATCAAAGTGAAAATGGAGCTCACTTCAAAAGTATCATAGTGAAAAAACACATGCATGATATTTCTTCGGACAGAACATTAGTTTTGTTGTTTCTGTAATCTGGATCTACTTTTACACAATTGCTTAACAATGTTTTCCATTTCTCTCCAAAGACCATTTTTTTTGCTGGTATGGTAATCAAAAGAGGTATCCATCATTGACTTTCATTCCTCTTTAAATGAGTATAATTTAGAGATACAGAATGGAAACAGGCCCACTGTGTACACGTCGACCAGCGATCACCAGATCACACAATTTCTAGACAGCACCCTAGGTCAGGTTCGAACCGGGATCCTGACGCAGTGTGGTAGTGACTCCAATAGCTGTGCCGCTGTGCTGCCACAGGGTTGTGAAGGAACTATTGTCATCCAATGTTATTGACTGAAAAAATAGAGTAAGTAAATTCTACAATGCTAATATAATTACATTAATTACATACTGTGGTGGGATTATTTGTTCGTTTTTTACCCCAATTCATGACAATATCCTCCTTTGCCCAGTGGATTCATAGCACGGAATGGCCTTTTCCATTTTTTTCATTCAGAGTGGTATTTAATCTCAGTCAAATTGAGTAGAAACCGCAAAAAAAATGAAGAGCTGTCTGCACTAAACTCGCATCTGAAAAACTGGGACAACCCTTATCATTGCCAAAACCCTTATCATTGCCATCAAAATTGCCAGAAATACTTCCAGTGCAGCTCAAGTATAAGCCTCGTGCGAATGGTCAGAATGTTTTTGATAGGATTTATGTGCAAAATAGTTAATTTAATGCAGGAAAAATGTATTTTTCAAACCTTCTTTATGCAAGAGTGGTATGTTTTGTTGTTTTACTTCGAATTAATCAATCCAGCATTTCTGACCTTCTCCTGCATTAATTCAAGAATGTAATGGCTTCATGCAAGAAAGATCAAGTAAAGGTCATGTCAAGCTATTATGACAGACAAGAGGAGTTATTCTCTATGTCAAAAATGTTGTTTCAGCTCTCATGTATTTTTTTTAATTTTGTTAGCGTTCGCAGTGTTATTCTTTTGTTTGTAGATTGCAGCTCTAGAGTGGTAAATTGGTTTACCTATCTTTGTAAATATCAGGGATAAGTTTGTGAATTCATATTCAAATTCCCAACGTGTTTTTTTGAGTGGGCGAGGCTGTGCCCTGGAAGCACACAATCATAAATAGTTTCCATTGTATACAATGTGGAGTTAAACCAATTTGCGTACAATTACTGTCAGATAAAATTTATGTTCTGTGGAATACAAGACTTTTTCTGATATTTTGGAAAATGCATTATGTAATTCCTTCAAATTATCAGTGGGACCATAAATTACAATGGGTCACAAAGTGCTCGTTTTGGGTTTTATATTCACACGATTATACAAAGAACATCAGAAAATTGTGTTTTGATTGAGTTTTTATTGCCCATACTTTCAAATAGTTTTCACTTTGATAATTGATGTGTTGTGATAATTTTTTGTTTATATTTGTAACCATTATGTCAAAATGAGGATATAAACTAACCATTATCGCAAATTAAGCTGATACTCATAGAGTCATTGAGTTATAGAGTCTTACAGCGTGGAAACAGGCCCTTTGGCCCAACGCCCACATTGGCCAGCATGTCCCATCTGCACTAGTCCCACCTGCCTTCGTTTGGCCCCTATCGCCCTTTAGTAGGCCCCCCTCGGTCATGACTGACCATGGGTGATGCATCCTTGTCGGATGCAAGCCTGGGTGATGTCATATGGAGGACAGGCTGTTGCCCACGCAGCATGTTTCCCCTCTCCATGCCGCTGATCAATCCAAAGGAACAGCAGGGCCGTTACAGTTTGGCACCAGCACCGTCGCAGGAGCTGCTAGAGCAAGGTTGTTGACAACGACAAACTGCCTTAGGGGCTCCGACTCCGGATTTTCTTGAGGTTTACTCCTGGAGCCTTTTCCATGACTGGATATGGCCACAAGGCAGTGGAGGTTTTAAATCCGAGTTTTCCCTCTCCTGGGACTGCCTTCCCAGGCTGACGAGCCCCATCTGCCCGAGACTCGTAGGGGCGGGAGCGTCTACCCGTGCAGGTCTATAGCACCTGCCCACTGCCCCTAAATATGTCCTATCCATGTACCTGTCTAAAACGTTACCTGTCTCAACTTCCTCATCCAACAGCTCGTTCCATGCACCCACCACCCTTTTTGTATGAAAAAGTTACCCCTCAGGTGCCCATTAAATCATTCTCCCCTCACCTTAAACCTATGTCCTCTGGATATTCCTTGCCCTTACTCTTTGGTTTTGTCCTTAAGCGTTGACACTTAAAGTTCTGGCATTCATTAAACTAGTGTATGCTGTCCATATAAGTCAGAAAGTGATCAGGCAAAACTTTTCCTTTAGAATTCTACACAATTAAAAATAAATTGGTAAAGTAAATTGGTAAAATATACTATTTTTAGAAAACACTAGACTAAGTGGGACCCGTTGGGTCCCAGCTTCACACGGGAGGGCTGGTCCCCCAACGCAATATTCCACCTCTCCACCAATTCCAATATTGGTGGCCAGTGGGGGTGGGCTTTCTGGAGCGCTAGTATGGGTGTCGTGGGCTGAAGGGACTTGTTTCCAGAGGGCTAGTATGGACATTGTGGGCCGAATGGATTCTTGGGCTGGCGGCTCAGCCACTCAAGCCTGTTGTGCTGGCAGATCACTTACTCACGGCTGGTGGGCTGGCAGTTGACTCACGGCTATTCCTTGAAATTCCATTTCAAGCCGGGTGCAAAGCCACCAAATTCAAGTGCAGTTTCTTACCACTTCAAGCAGGGCGCAAGGCCACCAAATTCAAGTGCAGTTTCATACCATTTCAAGCAGGTTGCAAGGCCACTAAAGACAATGAGTCGTGACCTCTCCCTCCTCCATCTTGCAGAGACTGAGCCACGCCCCCACATCTGGGTTTTATAGTTCCCCCCTCCCACCAGAAGGGGCGTGGCCTTCATGGCGTGATTGACAGGAGAGAGAATCTCAACATTTTTAAAACACTAATAACTCTTTTATTTTTCATCGATGGTAAAACTCCTCGGCACCTGATGAGCGGAGGGGGACTCTGAGTAAGATGGCCAAAAATCACAGCTGTACGTGGTAGCGTTTTTTCAAAAATCAATATAAAGCGCAAACAGGAAGTGGTCAAGATTAGACTTTTAATTATATAGAAGGCAAGGCAACTTTAATTAGTCAAGGCAACTTTAATTAGGCAAGGCAACTTTAATTAGGCAAGGCAACTTTAATTAGGCAACGCAACTTTAATTAGGCAACGCAACTTTAATTAGGCAAGGCAACTTTAATTAGATAGGGCAACTTTAATTTAGGCAACACAGCTTTAGCATTTCCAAACCAAAGGCAACACAGCTTTAGCATTTCCAAACCAAAGGCAACACAGCTTTAGCATTTCCAAACCAAAGGTAACACAGCTTTAGCATTTCCAAATCAAAGGCAACACAGCTTTTGCATTTCCAAACCAAAGGCAACACAGCTTTAGCATTTCCAAACTATAATTTCAAACCACATCGAGGGCACTGACAGGTCAGTAAAACTCACAGTTTAGTAGACATGTGTTCAGTGTTATTCACCGCTCAGACTGAGAGACATGACCCTCTCGCTCCCCCATCTTGCAGAGACTGACTGAGGCACTCAACACTTCCGGGTTTTATAGTTCCTCCGGAAGGGGCGTGGCCTTCAGGAGAGAGAATCTCAACATTTTTAAAACACTAATAACTCTTTTATTTTTCATCGATGGGAAAAATCCTCTTGTCCTGTGCAGCGGAGGGGGGTTTTGAGTAAGATGGCCAAAAATCACAGCCGTAAGTGGCAGCGTTTTTTCTAAAATCAATATAGAGAACACCAGGAAGTGGTTAATATCAGACTTTTAGTAATATAAATATTTGTTAATCCTAGTTCAGTTCTTGCTGAGTTACTCCAGCATTTGTGTCTATATTCAGTTTCAATATTAGTTTAGCTTAGTGATACAGCATGAAAACAGTCCTATCGGCCCACCGAGTCCACACCAAACATTGATCACCCATTCACACGCTAGTCAGTTATACCTCTCTCTCATTCACTCCCTACACACGGGGCAATTTACAGAGACCAATTAACCTACAAACGTGCATGTCTTTGGCATGTGGGAAGAAAGTCAAGTCAAGTCAAGTCAAGTCACATTTATTTATATAGCACATTTAAAAAACAACTCTCGTTGGCCAAAGTGCTTTACATTTGTTATAAGAATAGCATAAACAAAACAAACTACATACATATATACATGTAGCCCTCACTCAGAGGACGTCAGGTAAGGCTTGGGAGTATAGATCTTTAGTCTTGACTTAAAAGAGTCGATGGAGGGGGCAGTTCTGATGGGAAAGGGGATGCTGTTCCACAGTCTAGGGGCTGCAACCGCAAAGGCGCGGTCGCCCCTGAGCTTATGCCTAGACCGTGGGATATTCAGCAACCCCAAGTCGGCCGATCTGAGGGGCCTTGAGGTGGAGTGGTGGGAGAGAAGATATTTTATGTAGGTGGGGGCAAGCCCATTGAGGGCTTTGTAGACATGGAGGAGGATCTTGAAGTTTATACGGAACCGCACAGGGAGCCAGTGGAGAGAGGCCAGGTTCGGGGTGATGTGGTCCCTTTTTCGGGTGCCCGTCAGGGGTCTCGCTGCGGCGTTTTGGACCAGTTGCAGGCGGGACAGGGAAGATTGGCTGATGCCAGTGTAAAGGGAGTTGCAGTAATCTAGGCAGGAGGAGATGAATGTGTGGATGATCTTTTCCAGGTCATCAAACTGGAGGAATTGTTTTATTTTAGCTATCGTCCGAAGCTGAAAGAAGCTAGCTTTTACCCCGGCATTGACTTCTTTGTCAAATTTCAGTGCTGAGTCAAATATCACGCCAAGGTTTTTGACGTGAGGTTTGAGTAGTGGGGTAAAGGCCGTGTCTTACCTGTTTGCGGTCATCGGCGGTGAAGCGCGGTGCAGACGGTAGCTAGGACCGCGCGGCAACGGCGAGAGCGTCGAGGCTATCCAACGGAGCGCCGCACGGATGTTGCGCGGGGGCCGAGTTAATTCAAACACGGCGGGTCCCACGTGCTTGCGGTAAGTAAAAAAAGGGCGGGCCGACTGCGATGACGTCGGCCCCCCGCACGTGACTCACCAGCGGCGGCTGTGGCGGCGGCCATCCTGATCGCAGCGCTGTAGCGATGGCTGTGCCTGCGGCCGCGCAGCACACGTGTCTCACTGGCGGCGGCACGTGCGTCACTGGCGGAGGCTGTGGCAGAGGAGGTTTGACGCACGGCGCTCGAGCCATACTGGCGGCGGCCCGTGCGAGCGGCCGTGCGCACTCGTGCATCACTGGTGGAGGTTGTGCGGTGAGTATTTGGTTTTCGACATTGTCGATTTTATTTTTGCACCGCGCGGTGTTGGGAACACCGTCGCATGGCCCGGGAATTGTTCTTTCTCACGAGTGCGCGGTCTATGGCGGCAGATTCTTCCCGTTTCGCCGCCAATGACCGCAGATTCGTGAGACAGACCTTTAAGGCTTCCAAGGCTGCCTGCTATCATTTTGATTGAGTCCGAGGGGCCGAGAAGGATGACCCTAGATAAAGCATAGCACCTAGAGGAAACCCACACGTTCACAGGGAGAAAGTACAAACATTATGCAGTTTATTTTGTGTACATTATTTTTTGAAATTGTTAAACACAATATTCAATAAATAAAATAATGTTTAAAGTATTTGTCCTTGTAACTAAATGCTCCCCAAACCTTGCCCCATTGTACAATTAAGTGGATCTTGCGTCTCTGTATTTAGCTTCATCTGATTCTAGCATTAATGTGTTCCCACTTTATCCTGGGAACTCCAGAGAAACGGAAAAGGTAAAGTTACATCAAAATCTTATAAGGGAGATCGAACATGTCCAGAGACCATAGTTAGCTTAACATCAATGACAGAAAATGATCAATAACTATTTAAAATAAAAGAAGGTAAAACTTTAATAATAATAATAATAATAATAATAATAATAATTTTATTTGTATAGCACTTTTCATACAATTGAATATAACCCAAAGTGCTTTCCACAAAAATACAGGTCTAAACAAAAATACAAATTAAAACAGTAAGGAAATAGACAGTTAATACAGATTTATAGACAGTTTTAAAAGCACAGATTTATATAAAAACTAGACTAAGTGGGACCCGTTGGGTCCCATGTTCACACGGGAGGGTTGGTCCCCCAACGCAATATTCCACCTCTCCACCAATTCCAATATTGCTGGCCAGTGTGGGGGGGGGGGGGCTTTCTGGAGCGCTAGTATGGGTGTTGTGGGCCGAAGGGACGTTTCAAGAGGGCTAGTATGGACTTTGTGGGCTGAATGGATTCTTGGGCTGACAGCTCAGTCACTCAGGCCTGGTGGGCTGGCAGCTTAGTCACTCAGGACTGGTGGGCTGGCAGCTCAGAAACTGCCAGAAATTCTGCCCAAAACAGGTGAGAGACTCTGTGAGAGAGAAGGGAGAGAGCGTGCAGAATCAATTTTAGACATTTTTCATCTTTTTCTGCAGATCACAGCAATGAAGGAGGAAAGTCTATCCTGGCATGGATCTCACAGGGAGCAAATGAAGGGAGGGAGAAAAATACTGGGGTGAGGTTTAATACTTGCAGGGGGAATATTTACTGATGGGCTGAAGGCACTCCTGGGCTAGTACAGGCCTGATGGGCCGAAGGGGCTCTTTAAAAAAAATCAGAGTGAAATCTCAGTGAAAGGCACTTTGTCTAGACTTTTCCTGGCCTGGCAAGGGCCTTTCAGGCCAAAATGCTCCGCCTTGGCTAATACGGGCATTTTGGGCAAAAGGGACTGGTTTCTCAGCTAATAGAGGCCTCGTGGGCCGAAATTAGTGGTTTCAGGCAGGCCAAACAACTCAATTCATTTCATTTCCAATTGCATTGCAGTTTCAAGCACAGGGCAGGCCAAGCCAAACCGCTGATTGCATTTTCACTTCATTTCCACTGCCATTGCACTTTCAAGCACAGGGCAGGCTCAAGCCAAACAGCTGATTGCATTTTTACTTCATTTCCATTGACATTGCATTTTCAAGCACAGGGCAGGCTCAAACCAAACAGCTCATTGCATTTTCACTTCATTTCCATTGCCATTGCACTTTCAAGCACAGGGCAGGCTCAAGCCAAACAGGTCATTGCATTTTCACTACATTTCCATTGCCATTGCAGTTTCAAGCACATGGCAGGCTCAAGCCAAACAGCTCATTGCATTTTCACTTCATTTCCATTGCCATTGCAGTTTCAAGCACAGGGCAGGCCAAACAACTCATTTCATTTTCATTAAGGGCTAACAATCATTCATTCAAGTACATTGCATACTCACAGTGTTCTGTAGTTTCCTATCTCAGACAGAGAGTCGTGACCTCGCCTTCACCATCTTGCAGACAGACGGAGCCACGACCACACTTCCGGGTTTTATAGTCTCTCCCCCTCCCACCAGAAGTGGCGTGGCCTTCATGGCGGTGATTGACAGGAGAGAGAATCTCAAGATTTTTAAAACACTTATAACTCTTTTATTTTTCATTGATGGGAAAAATCCTCGGGGCCAGCGCAACGGAGGAGGACTCTGAGTAAGATGGCCAAAAATATGTGGTAGCGTTTTTTCTAAAATCAAAGCACAGTGCAAACAGGAAGTGGTCAAGATGAGACTTTTAATTATATAGATATAAAATAAAAAATAAAAAATTGAGAGTGTATAAGGACAAAAAAAAATAAAAACTGAGGTCAAGTACAGAGTCCCATACACTATATGAGCACACAAGCTGCTGAAGGATATGCTGAGATAAATACAGGAGAATAACGGTATTTTTTACATTGTCATCAGAAGAAGTAACGTCGGTTATAAGCATGATTGAAAAGAAAAGTTTAGAAATCCAAAATATAATAATCCATTTTTGTTTGGAATTCTAAAGGAAAAGTCTTGCCTGATCACCTCCTGATTTATTTCAGATTGTTAAGGGTTTGGACACGCTAGAGGCAGGAAACATGTTCCCGATGTTGGGGGAGTGCAGAACCAGGGGCCACAGTTTAAGAATAAGGAGAAAGGATTTAGAACGGAGATGAGGAAACACTTTTTCTCACAGAGAGTGGTGAGTCTGTGGAATTCTCTGCCTCAGAGGGTGGTGGAGGCAGGTTCTTTGGATGCTTTCAAGAGAGAGCTAGATAGGGCTCTTAAAAATAGCGGAGTCAGGGGTTATGGGGAGAAGGCAGGTACGGGGTACTGATTGGGGATGATCAGCCATGATCACATTGAATGGCTCGAAGGGCCGAATGGCCTACTCCTGCACCTATTGTCTATTGTCTATTGTCTATTTGTAGATGTTATGGACAATGTAGACTTGGGTAAAGTAGAATATCTAATCTACCTAGGTTTCTGAAGGACATTGATAAAGCAGCATGCACTCATTCTCCCTGTGTGTTAATGAATGACACAACATTAAGAGTCAATGCTCAAGGACAAAAGCAGAGAGTGAGGGTGAAGGCTATCTGTTCAGAATGGCAAAAGCCAAAAGTGGAACTTCACAAGAATCAATGCTGGGACAACTGTTGTTATATTTATATTAATATTTATATTAATATTTTAGAGAGTTGCTAATTAGGTAGCGGGGTGAGTGGGGGAAGTCAACATTTGAAAGAACTGCAATAAATTATAAACTTTCAAGAAAAGGCAAATAAATGTCGACAAAAAGATGTATGAAGTTATCAGTTTAGTTTAGGTAAGAGATGCAGCGCAGAAACAGGCCCACCGAGTCCACGCCGACCAACGATCCCCGCACATTAACACTATTCTACACACACTAGGGACAATTTGCAATCATACCAAGTCAATTAACCTACAAACCTGTCTATCTCTGGTGTGTGGGTTGAAACCAGAGATCCCAGAGAAAACCCACGCAGGTCAAACTCCATACAGACAGCACCCATAGTTAGGATCGAACACGAGTCTCTCGCGCTGCAATGCATCAAATCTACCGCTGCGCCACCATGCCCAGTTTTGGTAAGAAAAATAAGGGAGTAACACATTGCATGGAAAATAAGAATCCAAATGGCTTAGAGATCTTGCAGCACAGTTACAACAATCACTACAAGCAACAATTAAGAATAATAAGGCATTATAAAGAAAACACAGCCAGTGGTCGGGTATAATTTAGGGGGATGTAATTGAAGTCTGGAAAAGGGAGTGGAAGATTACGTTGCCAGAATTAGGAGGGGAATTATAAGGAAGCTTGGGTGAAGTGTAAAGACTGGTATGGAGCATGGAAAGTGTGGATTGTTTTTGTGCTGTGTATTAGATATTATTATCGACTGTTCCATTTTGTTACAATGCTTTTTAATGTTTTGCATTCGTACATTGACACACATCTTTAACCTCACCGACATTTTACTTTCTTCTGAAAACCTCTTCAAGGCCTGTCTCTTTGTGGCTGCTGCCAGCTTTTGCAGATATTCTTCAGACATTGCACATAACTGTTTTGTATGTTTCTATGAAATGTTTTTGGACAATGTACTGTGTGAAAGGCACTACATCAATGCAGTTCATTTTTGATACAACTGCAGGGCCAGATGTTTCTATAATGGAGTTTTGTTCTTCTAACTTCATTACCATCCATCATGCATTGAAGGACTTTATTGATTCTGACACTGTTTTCTCGCAAGTTATTAGCTTTCTTCTGTCATGTGTATGTTTTATAATTGTGCAAAAGTCATCCGTTGTCCACAATATTATTTAGCTAACTTCTTCAACAAACAACATGCGATTTGTGTTATTGTGGATTTTTTAAATTTTGTTTGATCCCCCTGGGGGATGAATAGGTAAAGTGGCAGCACAGTGGCTCGGAGGTAGAGTTGCTTCCTTACAGCGCCAGAGACCCGGGTTCGATCCTGACTACGAGTGCTGTCTACATGGAGTTTGTACATTCTCCCTGTGTGTCCATGTGGGTTTTCTCCAGTTTCCCCCCACACTCCAAAGACATACACCTTTATAGATTTATTGCCTTTGGTAAATTGTTTTTAAAAATTGTCCCTGGTGTGTAGGATAGTGTTAATGCACTGGGTGATCTCTGGTCACTGCGAACTCGGTGGGGCGAAGGGCCTGTTTCTGCGCTATATCTTTAAAGTCTAAAGTCCCTAAAGTAAAATAGTAAATTTCCTGCAAAATGTAAAATGTAAAATGGACTTGGGGGATCCAGTGGATACAGTGTACCTGGACTTTCAGAAAGCCTTTGATAAGGTCCCACACAATAGACAATAGACAATAGGTGCAGGAGTAGGCCATTCGGCCCTTCGAGCCAGGGGTACTGATTGTGGATGATCAGCCATGATCACATTGAATGGTGGTGCTGGCTCGAAGGGCCGAATGGCCTACTCCTGCTCCTATTGTCTATGTATCTATGTATGTATCTATGACTCCCTTTTCCCTTAAGGTAAGTGAATGGAAAGTGTCAGATATCAATCCAATAACACAATCTACCGCGTACAGTCAAATCCTACAACCACAGTCCTATCAGACCTAACAGTGTCCTCATACAACAATCTTAATATATTTTGACCAAATTAACCCAAATTATATGTGTCCTGCTCTTTCTCTAGCAGTCAATGTAGTGGAGACCATGTATTGGTGCATTAGAGATTACTTAAAATAGAAAGATTAAACAAGAACTTATCGTTTGAGGTTTGATCTTTATTTTATGAGAAGTTGGAGTGAGAGACTACGTGAAGAACCTGCCAGCCCGCATGCACGTCAATCTTCAAAGCAACTGTATGAAACCACAGACCACTTGCACAAACTATAGAAAGATTAATAACGCTTGACTTACCGAATGATCTTTATGAGATTCAGGGTTGGGAGTGGAGGGCACGTAGTCTCTCACTCCAACTTCTCATAAAATAAAGATCAAACTTCAAACGGTAAGTTCTCGTTTAATCTTTCTATTTTATATTGAAGTCTCACGATGAGACTACGTGAAGCCTTCAAAGCTCTGTGGTTTCATGCAGTAAACCAATCTGTATGTGAACACACTGCACAGAATAAACCATAAATGGTTGAAAGAAAACATAGTTCATTCAAACATGATGTTAAATCACATACATGTACATACTTTTTAAAAGAAACAATCCCCTTACCTCAGGGGTAGACACTTGGCTTAATTAACGCAACTCAGAATTCTATCTGCAAATTGACCAGACCTGTTATTCGGCTTATTATAAAACTTCCGAAAAGTGCGTTCATCTGACCATTCTGCTGTTGCAAGAATGTGATCAAGAGGAACCTCCATTTTATTTGCTGCTGATGTAGCTGCAGCCCTGGTAGAGTGAGGCTTGAAAATATCAGTATCTACTCCCGCATCCGATAGCGTACACTTTATCCACCTAGAAATGGTTTGCACCATCACCCTCTTGTGTGGCTTTTTATAATTTATAAAGAAAGCTTGTTCGTCATCTCAAAGATTTTTAGTAACCTCAATGTATTTCTTCACATAAGTAACAACACACAATCTCCGATCCGATGGATACGCTGCCAGGTCTAATTTTTACCCCAACACACCTGGCTTGCCCTGCTTTATCAAATCATTCACATAAAATACCATTTTTTTGTCTGATACAACAGAGTTATCCAGACGAAGTTTATGCAAAGACTGAGCTCTTTGCGCTGAGATAAGTGCCATAAGCATCACTAATTTATGAGTGAGCTGAACCAATGACAGAGATGCAGCTGGTGCCAGATTGTGAAGCAACCTTAAAACAACCTTCACAATCATAGATACATAGATACATAGAAAATAGGTGCAGGAGTAGGCCATTCAATATGATCATGGCTGATCATCCAACTCAGTATCCCGTACCTGCCTTCTCTCCATACCCCCTGATCCCTTTAGCCACAAGGGCCACATCTAACTCCCTCTTAAATATAGCCAATGAACTGGCCTCAACTACCCTCTGTGGCAGAGAGTTCCAGAGATTCACCACTCTCTGTGTGAAAAAGTTTTTTCTCATCTCGGTCTTAAAGGATTTCCCCCTTATCCTTAAGCTGTGACCCCTTGTCCTGGACTTCCCCAACATCGGGAACAATCTTCCTGCATCTAGCCTGTCCAACCCCATAAGAATTTTGTAAGTTTATATAAGATCCCCTCTCAATCTCCTAAATTCTAGCGAGTATAAGCCGAGTCTATCCAGTCTTTCTTCATATGAAAGTCCTGACATCCCAGGAATCAGTCTGGTGAACCTTCTCTGCACTCCCTCTATGGCTATAATGCCCTTCCTCAGATTTGGAGACCAAAACTGTACGCAATACTCCAGGTGTGGTCTCACCAAGACCTTGTACAACTGCAGTAGAACCTCCCTGCTCCTATACTCAAATCCTCTTGCTATGAAAGCCAACATACCATTCGCTTTCTTCATTGCCTGCTGCACCTGCATGCCTACTTTCAATGACTGGTGTACCATGACACCCAGGTCTCGCTGCATCTCCCCTTTTCCTAATCGGCCACCATTTAGATAATAGTCTGCTTTCCTGTTTTGCCACCAAAGTGGATAACCTCACATTTATCCACATTATACTGCATCTGCCAAACATTTGCCCACTCACCCAGCCTATCCAAGTCACCTTGCAGTCTCCTAGCATCCTCCTCACAGCTAACACTGCCCCCCAGCTTAGTGTCATCCGCAAACTTGGAGATGTTGCCTTCAATTCCCTCATCCAGTTCATTAATATAAATTGTAAATAGCTGGGGTCCCAGCACTGAGCCTTGCGGTACCCCCACTAGTCACTGCCTGCCATTGAGAAAAGGACCCGTTTACTCCTACTCTTTGCTTCCTGTTTGCCAGCCAGTACTCTATCCACATCAATACTGAACCCCCAATACCGTGTGCTTTAAGTTTGTATATTAATCTCTTATGTGGGACCTTGTCGAAAGCCTTCTGAAAGTCCAGATACAACACATCCAATGGTTCTCCCCTATCCACTCTACTAGTTACATCCTCGAAAAATTCTATAAGATTCGTCAGACATGATTTACCTTTCGTAAATCCATGCTGACTTTGTCCAATGATTTCACCACTTTCCAAATGTGCTGCTATCCCATCCTTAATAACTGACTCTAGCAGTTTCCCCACTACCGATGTTAGACTAACTGGTCTGTAATTCCCCGTTTTCTCTCTCCCTCCCTTCTTAAAAAGTGGGGTTACGTTCGCTACCCTCCAATCCTCAGGAACCACCCCATAATCTAAAGAGTTTTGAAAAATTATCACTAATGCATCCACTATTTCTGGAGCTACTTCCTTAAGTACGCTGGGATGCAGCCTATCTGGCCCTGGTGATTTATCAGCCTTTAATCCATTCAATTTACCCAACACCACTTCCCGACTAACCTGGATTTCACTCAGTTCCTCCATCTCCTTTGACCCGCGGTCCCCTGCTATTTCCGGCAGATTATTTATGTCTTCCTTAGTGAAGACGGAACCAAAGTAGTTATTCAATTGGTCCGCCATATCCTTGTTCCCCATGATCAATTCACCTGTTTCTGACTGCAAGGGACCTACATTTGTTTTAACTAATCTCTTTCTCTTCACATATCTATAAAAACTTTTGCAGTCAGTTTTTATGTTCCCTGCCAGTTTTCTTTCATAATCTATTTTCCCTTTCCTTATTAAGCCCTTTGTCCTCTGCTGGTCTCTGAATTTCTCCCAGTCCTCTGGTATGCTGCTTTTTCTGGCTAATTTGTACGCATCATCTTTTGCTTTGATACTCAAGACAAGTGTCAAATCAAGTGAGTTTATTGTCATGTGTCCCTGGTAGGACAATGAAATTCTTGCTTTGCTTGAGCACAACAGAACATAGTAGGCATTTACTACAAGGCATTCTATAAATATATACACAATGGTCAATATACTGATAACGTGCAAATAACAGTATTGGCTAGTAAAGTTCAGTGTTATGTCCGAGCCAGGTTTAATAGCCTGATGGCTGTGGGGAAGTAGCTGTTCCTGAACCTGGTCGTTGCAGTCTTCAGGCTCCTGTACCTTCTACCTGAAGGTAGTAGGGAGATGAGTGTGTGGCCAGGATGGTGTGGGTCCTTGATGATGCTGCCAGCCTTTTTGAGGCAGCGACTGTGGTAGATCCCCTCGATGGAAGGGAGGTCAGAGCCGATGATGGACTGGGCAGTGTTTACTACTTTTTGTAGTCTTTTCCTCTCCAGGGTACTCAAGTTGCCGAACCAAGCCACGATGCAACCGGTCAGCATGCTCTCTACTGTGCACCTGTAGAAGTTAGAGAGAGTCCTCCTTGAGAAACCGACTCTCCGTAATCTTCTCGGGAAGTAGAGGCGCTGATGTGCTTTCTTAATAATGGCATCATTGTTCTCGGACCAGGAAAGATCTTCAGAGATGTGCACGCCCAGGAATTTGAAGCTCTTGACCCTTTCAACCATCGACCCGTTGATATAAACGGGACTGTGGGTCCCCATCCTACTCCTTCCAAAGTCCACAATCAGTTCCTTGGTTTTGCTGGTGTTGAGGGCCAGGTTGTTGTGCTGGCACCATATGGACAGTTGCTCGATCTCTCTTCTATACTCTGACTCATCACCATCAGTGATACGTCCCACAACAGTGGTGTCATCAGCGAACTTGATGATGGAGTTCGCACTATGTCCGGCTACGCAGTCATGAGTATAGAGTGAGTACAGCAGGGGGCTGAGCACGCAGCCTTGAGGTGCTCCCGTGCTAATTGTTATCGAGTCTGACACATTTCCACCAATACGAACAGACTGTGGTCTGAGAGTGAGGAAGTCGAGGATCCAATTGCAGAGGGATGCGCAGAGACCCAGTTCTGCGAGTTTGGTAACCAGCTTGGAGGGGATGATTGTGTTAAATGCCGAGCTGTAATCGATGAATAACAGCCTGACATATGAGTTTTTGTTGTCCAAGTGGTCCAGAGCGGAGTGGAGGGCCAGCGAGATCGCATCCACCGTTGATCTGTTGTGGCGGTAAGCGAACTGCAGTGGGTCCAGGTTTTTGTCGAGGTAGGAGTTGATCTGCGTCATGATCAACCTCTCAAAGCACTTCATCACCACAGGCGTTAGTGCCACAGGTCGATAGTCATTGAGGCACGTTACCTTACTCTTCTTGGGCACCGGTATAATTGATGCCCTTTTAAAGCAGGTGGGGACCTCAGACCTCAGAAGTGAGAGGTTGAAAATGTCTGTAAAAACTCCAGCCAGTTGGTCCGCACAGGTTTTTAGAACGTGACCAGGTATACCATCAGGTCCAGGCGCTTTTCGAGGGTTCACCCCTCTGAAGGATTTCCTGACGTCGGCCTCTGTGACTGAGACTGAAATACCATCACAGCGAATGGGGGCTCGGCAAGGCACATCGGTGTTCTCCCTATCAAAGCGTGCGTAAAACGCATTGAGCTCATCAGGTAGTGATGTTTCGCCGACATTCGAGCTGCCTCCTGATTTCGCCTTGTAAGAGGTGATTGCATTCAGGCCCTGCCACAGCCGCCGAACATCTGTCTCTTCCTCCAGTTTGGAGCAGAAGTCCCTTTTGGCCTTTTTGATGGCCTTACCAAGGTCGTATCTGGTCTCCTTGTAGGCCACTGTATCATCAGACATGAATGCCCGGTGTCTGGACTTCAGAAGAGTGCGGATCTCAAAGTTCATCCAAGGTTTCTGATTGGGAAACGCTCGGAAGGTTTTGGTGGGGAAGCAGTCCTCCACACACTTCTTAATGAAGTCTGTAACGACTGTGGCGTATTCGTTCAGGTCCGTTGCCGAGTCCTTGAACATTGCCCAGTCTACAGACTCCAAACAGTCCTGGAGTTGTTCCTCTGCCCCCCCCGACCAGCTCTGTACTGTCCTCACCTCTGGGGGTGCGCTCTTTAATTGCTGCCTGTAGGCAGGAAGAAGCAGCACCGCGGTATGGTCGGATTTACCGAAGTGAGGGCGAGGGATAGAGCGATAGGCATTCTTGATGGTGGTGTAGCAGTGGTCGAGGGTGTTTGATCCTCTGGTGCAGCAGGAGACATGTTGGTGGAAGTTAAGGAGTGATTTCTTTAGGTTTGCCTTATTGAAGTCCCCGGCTATGGTGGTAAACGCCTCGGGGTAAGACGTCTGGTGTTTGTTGACCACGGCGTGCAGCTCCCCCAGTGCCAGACGGACGTCTGCCTGGGGTGGGATGTAGACCGCGGTCAGGATGATGGAGGTGAATTCCCTCGGAAGGTAGAAGGGACGACACTTCACCGCCAGATGTTCGAGGTGTGGAGAGCAGGAGTTGGACAGGACTGCCACGTCTGAGCACCACGCAGAGTTGACCATGAGGCAGACGCCCCCTCCTCTCCCTTTCCCAGATGCCAGTGTATGGTCCATACGATGGATGGAGAACCCTTCAGGCTGGACCGCTGAATCTGGGGAGCTGGGGGTGAGCCATGTCTCTGTGAAACAGAACACAGAGCATTCCCTCAGCTCCCTTTGATAAAGCAGCCTTGCCCTTAAGTCCTCCACTTTATTTTCAAGGGACTGTACGTTGGCCAGTAGGATAGTAGGGAGAGGGGGTCGAAGTCCCCTGCGCTTCAGTCTGACCTGAAGTCCTGCCCATCGGCCACGTTTCCGGACACAATGGAGGCTTCCCCTTTGTTTCCAGGTGCTGAGTTTACTGTACCTGCTGTTTCTGCGAACCTGCGCTGGAACGGGGATTCCTTCACAGACGGCAGCTCCAGCTCCGTAACGAACGGGGGTACCTTCAAAGTCGGCAGCTCCAGCTCCGTTGTTCCTGGGAGATCTGGCCCGTCGGCTCTGGAGGTCATCCCGGGGTTTCCAGGTACAGTACCTGGGATCCTCAGTCGGGTCGGGAGTTCTGCAGCCAGCGAGGGAAAATTTAAAGTCCAGGGCTCCCGCAGCTGCGGGAGATCGCGAAATTGCCAGCGCTTTCAGCTGCCCAAGCAGCTTGTCTGAAACGGCACCGATTACTGCCGTTTCCCTGATGCAGGTGAGTTGATGGAAGTTGTAGGTGAACCTTTTCTGTTCTGGTGCTCCGCAAAAGTCACCGCAGGCGGGCGCCATCTTACCATCCCTGATTTCCCTTGTTATCCACGGATGCACTACCTTCCCTGATTTATTCTTTTGCCAAACTGGGATGAACAATTTTTGTAGTTCATCCATGCAGTCTTTAAATGCCTTCCATTGCATATCCACCGTCAACCCTTTTAGAACTAATTGCCAGTCAATCTTGGCCAATTCACGTCTCATACCCTCAAAGTTACCTTTCTTTAAGTTCAGAACCGTTGTTTCTGAATTAACAATGTCACTCTCCATCCTAATGAAGAACTCAACCATATTATGGTCACTCTTGCCCAAGGGGCCACGCACAACAAGACTACTAACTAACCCTTCCTCATTACTCAATAGCCAGTCTAGAATAGCCTGCTCTCTCGTTGGTTCCTCTACATGTTGGTTTAGATAACTATCCCGCATACATTCCAAGAAATCCTCTTCCTCAGCACCCCTGCCAATTTGATTCACCCAATCTATATGTAGATTGAAGTCACCCATTATAACTGTTTTGCCTTTGTTGAACGTATTTCTAATTTCCTATTTGATGCCATCCCCAACTTCACTACTACTGTTAGGTGGCCTGTACACAACACCCACCAGCGTTTTCTGCCCCTTAGTGTTTCACAGCTCTACCCATACCGATTCCACATCCTCCAAGCTAATGTCCTTCCTTTCCACTGCGTTAATCTCCTCTCTAACCAGCAATGCTACCCACCTCCTTTTCCTTTCTCTCTATCCCTCCTGAATATTGAATATCCCTGGATGTTCAGCTCCCAGCCTTGGTCACCCTGGAGCCATGTCTCCGTGGTCCCAACTATATCATAATCATTAATAGCTATCTGCACGTTCAACTCATCCACCTTATTACGAATGCTCCTTGCATTGAGACACAAAGCCTTCAGGCTTGTTTTTACAACGCTCTTACCCCTTTTACAATTATGTTGAAAAGTGGCCCTTTTTGTATTTTGCCCTGGATTTGTCTGCCTGCCACTTTTACTTTTCACCTTGCTACCTATTGCTTCCGCCCGCATTTTACACCCCTCTGTTTCTCTGCTCACCCATTTAAGAACCCCACCACCTCTTATTCTCTGCATCATTATATCTAGGCCTTGGAGGGTTCATGTTAAAGACACCTTTCATGAACTTAGACACCAATGGATGAGTGCCAATAGTTTGAGGTCCAAACCCGAGCACTGGGTACGATGATAAAGTAGGTAAGTAAGTAAGTAAGTTTATTGGCCATGTATTCACATACAAGGAATTTGCCTTGGTGCTCTGCCCACAAGTAACAACATGACATACAGTGACAGTTACGAATGACTCAGAAAACACTAAACATTAATAATAATAAAACATTAATGATAAAACACCATTGATCAAGCATGTGAACCAACAAAATACCAGATCAAAGGGAGGCTACAGATTTTTGGCTGTTGAGTAGAGCAACTACTCGTGGATGAAAACTGTTTTTATGTCTGGCTGTGGCAGCTTTGACCGTCCGGAGTCGCCTTCCAGAGGGAAATGATGCAAATAGTTTGTGGCCATGGTGAGAGGGGTCAGAGATGATCTTGCCCGCTCGCTTCCTGGCCCTTGCAGTGTACAGTTCATCAATGGAGTTAAGGTTGCAGCCAATAACGTTCTCTGCTGATCGGATGATTCGCTGCAGCCTCTAGGTGTCGTGCTTGGTGGCTGAGCCAAACCAGACCATGATGGAGAAGATGAGAACAGACTCTACGATGGCCGTGTAGAATTGGACCATCATTACCTGTGGCAGATTGTGGTTCCTCAGCTGCCGTAGGAAGTACATCCTCTGTTGTGCTTTTTTGACTGTGGAGTCGATGGTAGTCCCCCACTTAAGGTCCTTGGAGATGATGGTTCCCAGGAACTTAAAAGACTCCAGAGATGTGACTGTGGTGTTGTTGATGGTGAGTGGGGTGAGGGGAGGGGGAGCTCTCCTAAAGTCTACAATCATTTCCACTGTCTTAAGAGCATTGAGCTCTAGGTTGTTGCGACGGCACCAGGACGCCAGCTGTGACACTTCCTGTCTGTAGGCAGATTCCTCCCCATCCTGGATCAGTCCAATCAGGGTTGTGTCGTCTGCAAACTTGAGAAGCTAGACAGAGGTCTGTGGAGGTGCAGTCGTTGGTGTAGGGAGAGGAGAGAGTACGCAGCCTTGCGGTGCTCCTATGCTGAGCATTTGCGGGTCCAAGATGTGCTTTCCCAGCCTCACATGCTGCTTCCTGTCTGGCAGAAAGCTGGTGATCCACCAACAGAGGTGTTCAGGCACAGTCAACTCGGAAAGTTTGGAGTGTAGTAGCTCTGGCACAATGGTGTTGAATGCAGAGCTAAAATCAACAAACAGGATCCTCGCATAGGTCACCTGGCGGTCTAGGTGCTGTAGGATGAAGTGCAGGCCCAGGTTGACTGCATCATGCACAGATCTATTGGCCCGATATGCAAACTGCAGAGGGTCCAGCAGGGGGTTTGTCATATTTTTCAGCTTGGCCAGCACAATCCTTTCGAGTGTCTTCATGACTACAGAGGTCAGTGTGACAGGCCTGTAGTCATTAAGACAAGTAATCCTTGCCTTTTTGGGTACAGGGACAATAGTGGAGACTTTGAAGCAGGCAGGGACAGTATACATTTGCAGGGACTGGTTAAAAATGTCTGTATAGACCAGTGCCAGCTGTTTGGCACAGAGCTTAAGAGTAGAGGGGGAAACATTGTCAGGTCCTGGAGATTTCCGGCTTTTTTGTCCCCTGAAAAGCCTTTCCACCTCTATTTTTATTGTTGATATTGGATAAGTGATGTTGTGCAGCACAGAGGGTGAGGGTGATTGGGTGTGAAGTGGTGATTGGAGTGGGGTGGGTGTAGAAGGGTGTAAAGCACTGCGAGCAGTGTTAATAGCACTATAACTTAAACGTTTCTCAAAATATAAAACTGAAAGGAATTCCAAAACATCGGCTATTTCCGCCTTAAAGTAGTTTAGGTGTGACTTCTCACAAAACTGTTTCCATTGTTTTATGTATGAGGAGTACTGCCTTCTTGTGCCATCTCGCTAAGCTGCAATGATCACGTCCACTGTCCTGTTGGTTAGTCCTATTTGCTCGAAAGGTCTCCTTAAATCCTGCAAATTAATAAATCAATGCAATCATGCAATGGATGAGGTGCCTGAGTGACAGGCTGAAATAACAATTGTTTATGTCTGTGAGCAACCATGGGAGCTTCCTTCAGTAGTCCTTTCAATAATGGAAACCATGGTTGAGTAGGCCATTTTGGTACTCCTAAAATCCCTGATGCCTTGTCCTGAATTATCTTCTGCAAGTATCTCCCAATAAGGCAGAATGGAGCATGTACCAATAAGGCAGAATTCCCCCCCCCCCCCCCCCCCCCAGTCTATAGAAAACGCATCTACTGCTTCTGCCCCTGGGTCTGGTTGCCAGGCTACATATCTTGGTAGTTGATTGTTAAGTCTTGAAGCAAATAGACCAATCTCAGGTGTTCCATATCGAGATATTATCTTCTTGAATACTGCCTGATTTAACATTCATTCTGTTCGTTCATTGAATTTCCAAGACCTAATGTCTGCTACAACATTGTATCTACCTGGCAGGTGAGCAGCTGACACCCATATTCTTCTATCTAAACACCATGACCAAATGGCCTTTGCCAGTGTATCACATGATAGAGACGTACAACCACCCATATGATTTATATACGATACTGCTGTAGTATAATCCAATTGTAGCCTGACATGCACATCATGTTCATTCCCACAATATGTTTTCAAGGCATGCAATGCTGCAGACATTTCCAAATAGTTTATACCATACTTCTGGCCAAGTCGTAACTCTTCCTCATTCCACCTACCACCACAACTAGAGTTGGTGTTAGTTGCTCCCCAACCTAGTCCACTAGCATCACTTTGTAATGTAGTTGTGGGTTTACTCGGTAGAATGCTGCCTGAACACTCGTGTATGTTTCTACCACTGTAATTAAGATTTTGACTGTCATCAGCTTCATAGATCTATCAAAATTACCTTTATGCAATCTTAGAGCCCGAGCCTTACCACGATCCAGATTTCTATAATGCATGGGCCCATATTGTGAGGCTGGGAAGGCATCTTGCCTATCACCCTTGCAACCTGGCGTATAGTAAGCTTCTCATTATTGAGTAGAGCTGTGCATGCCTCTACAATATTCAGTTTTTTTCTCCACGGGCAGGGTCACAGACATATCTGCCAAATTGATGACAAACCCTAGATAAGTAATAGATTTTGTCGGCTTCAGCCTGGATTTTTCTGGATGAATAACAAATCCCAATTTTTCAAGGAGTACCTTGGTAGATGAAACAGCAGCTCTGTGAGACATAACGTCTTCCCGACTATGAGCATGTCATCTATAAACCCCATGACAATATGCCCTTCAGATCCGAGTAGGACAAGCACTGGTTTAAGAATCTTAGTAAATAGCCTAGGGGCTGAACTCAACCCATTAGGTAATGCCTTAAATTGCCATAACTGGCCTTACCAGATAAATTTCAGATATTTCCTATGACTCTCATGTATAGGAACCGAGTAGTATGCATCTTTGAGATCTGTGGAGGCCATAATGCTCCGTAATCAGCTGTTTTGCTGTATGAAAATCTTCCATCTTAAAGTGGTTATACTCCAAACAAGTGTTCAAACTAGCCAAATCAAGAATGATACGACATCCTCCACTTTTTTTCTCCCTTGAGAAATGTTAGAAATATATTCCCCTTTTTCCATGGACAGACTGCTCAATCACCCCTTTGTTGTGTAATACCTCTATCTCCACTTGAATAGCCAAAGTTTCCTCTTTGGATCGTACATACGGGGGGTCTCGGTTTGTCTTGTCGTGGAGGAAACTTGTCAGCCAAAAACTCAATTTTGTAACCATTTATGCTTTGTAGAATAAACGGATCCGAGGTTATGTGTTCCCACCTGTTTAAGCATAGCCTTAATCTGCCTCCGACTCAAAATTCCTCAGCACGCCTCATGCGACTGATGGAACCACATTCACCTACCTCAACAGCCATAGGTGGTTGATCATTAGAGCCAGCAGACCCTAGATTTTGTTCTGTCTTCTCCCTCTCGCTCCAGTATCGTGACCTGCTGGGAATTGAGACTGAACATACGGAGTGCGCATCCTCCATGGTGGGCGTGATGGGCCTGGGCCTAAAAAAGGCCTCTGACTAGATCTGAATTGAGTAGGCCTCGTGTAGCGATTCCTGCCGCTTGCTATATAGCGGTGATTTGCCCACCGGAATACTGGAGCCTTACCCACATAGGATGTTTTTACGACCCCCCAGTCGCCATAAATACTTCCTGCAAGTCTTTAACTTGCTTACTTAAGTCTTCTCTGAAGAGATACTTTGCAGGCTGCACGTTACTGGCCCTGCATAAATGAGCAAATTTAGGATTTATTTCAGGCCTTATAGCATGTTTGCGAAAGCAATTTAGCTCAAAATGCGTATTACATAGAAGGGCTAATGCATCTTGCTGCACTTCCGAGAGCTGAGACCCATCTTTGGACTCGCTGTAATTTTAAGTCTTTTGCCTTCGTTTTACCCCTGAGATTATCCCAAATGGTGAGATTGACTTTTGGAACATCCAAAGTCTGGCAGTTATCTGGACTGGCATATTTCCCAGCCGTATCCAGCATATTTTCCTCCTTTAGCTGATGAGAAGTTATATAGCTGATGCTTTTAGCCAGTTATTCCTCCAGTGGTTCTCCTATCCCCGAGGGGATAGCAAATTTTGTGACAAGAGCAGGTAGCTCCTTCTTATGATTAAACTGCCGCATATCATCCATTAGTTCAGGGGATTCGAATTCCTTATCGATATCCCCATAGTCGGACTCACCCATGTAATAATCTCCAACACTCCCCTCCTCTGAGCGGGAGATATTATAATGCAACCCTGAGCCAGGTGTTGCTTCCACAGGCATCAAACTGGAGCAGCCTGTAAGTGTATCCTGAGTACGGAGTACATTTCCTTCCACCAGTCTCTCAATCAGCTCCTCGAATTTTGAGAGCCGGCAAATGACATCCTCCATAGGACAGTGCATTCCTGCCCAGTCGTCCATTTGGACATTTCTCGCAAGATTTTGCCATGGCCTTGCCCAAATTCGGGGCTGAAGCGGAGGTTGCTGTGCAGGCGGCATATGCCAGCGTTTCCCAAATAGAAACCGAAGGCCGTCGACCTTTCCCATTGCCGCGGTCTTCTGCAGCTGACTTGTCAGCAGCCCGTTTTCCTTTGGCTTTAGGTTTCTCCATTGTGAAACCTAAACCAACGTTGGAATTTGTCCTTTTCCCCTGTACTAACCTCCCAGTTTTTAAACCCGTATCGCTGGGGAGACCGCGTTCATCCCCAAACGAATCTCGCGCCATGCGTCGACGTATTGACGCGCATGCGGGCTGGCGGGTTCTTCACGTAGTCTCATCACGAGACTTCGATATAAAATACTTTATTTTTGATAAGAAGTAAAGTAAATTTATTTATATAGCACTTTTCAATCAATTTCAATCAAAGAAGCCAAAGTGCTTTACAGAGAAAATTATCCATATAAATGATAAAAAAAAGAGGTAGAAAAAAATGACACAACACACTATAAGAGATTCAACACGAACATCTCCCCACAGCAGAATCTACACTCTCCACTGTGAGGGGAGGCACTAAAATGTCCAGTCCTCCTCCTAGTCCACCCGAGGTCGGGGCCAGTTTGAGGCCACCGCAGCCAGTCGCTGCAACGGCAGCCCGATGATTATAGGCCCACCCGCCGGGAAGCTGGAACACCGGCATCGGGTGGAAAAGTCCTCAGCGGCCTTGAAGTGTCTGGAGCGGCCGCTCCTTCCCCGGAGACTGCGACGCCCGTGGACTTCAGGCCGCGCCGGTTGGAGCTTCGACTCCGCGGTGTTTTTGATCCAGCGCTGCCCGCCCGCGGCGGGCTGCCCTCAAACCGCAGACCACAGACCACAGACCGTGGCTGCTCGATGTTGGTGGTCGGCGGTCACAGCACTGCGGAGCGGCGACCCGGCAAGGCATCGCCCGCTCCTTGTTGGTGATGACCATTGATTGATTGACTATTGATTGAGGCTTTACGTTATATGGGGTGGCTGAATAGGCAGGTCTATTTTTCCCATTTTTGGCTGGGGTAACTTTACAGAGATATATAAAATTCTGAGGGGCATAGATAATGTTCCCAGTCACAGTCTTTTCCCCAGGGTAGGGGCGTCTAAATCTAGGGGGCATAGGTTTTACGTGAGAGGGGAAACATTTCAAATAGGTGATGAGCCGAAGGACCTGTTTCTGCACTGTATGACTCTATGATCTCAAGTAAGCAACTTGGTCGGCATGGATGAGTTGGGCTGAAGGGCCTGTTTCCTGGCTGTGTAGCTCTATGACTTCATGACTCAATGTATTTGCAAATGTTGAAGAACTCCTTTCTTTTTTTGCAGGATTTTATAGGTGTGATTTTTTTTTCAACACGTCTGGTCACAGGTGATAGCTCTGAGTCAGAATATAAATCATAGATAAATAAAGGATGTGGCAGATGCTAAGAGCTACATGGGGCAACAGTGTCATCGTTTTCGTGACAGAAAATAATTTTCATTGGATAGTTGTGCTGCCAAATGCCCAGGATGTTGAAGATATAACCAACAGGACAGCTAAAATTAGCTTCAGTGCAGTTACAAGTTGACATCTATCTGACAAAGTGGAACCCTGCCCAGGTTTGTCCATTACACTAAAAGCAGGATAAATCCAATCAAGCCAATTATAGCCCCATCTACCCTGAATCATTAGCTAAGTGAGTGACAGTTTTTTACACTCATGGTATCAAGAAAACCTACTCGCCAGTAACTTCTGACTAATGTTCACTTTGCATTTGGGCGAGGCCACACAGCTGAAGAGTTTATAGTTCATGTTCTTGGAGCAGAATAAGGCCATTCAGCCCATCAAGTCTACTCCGCCGTTCAATTATGGCTGATCAATCTTTCTCTCTCAACCCCATTCTCCTGCCTTCTCCCCATAACCCCTGACACCAGGAGTTAAAAGTCAAGAGAGTTTAATTTTCATATCTACCAGAAATGGAACAACAAAATTCTTACTTGCTGCAAGGTTTTGCAGTTACATTAACACAACAGTACAACAACTAAATTTACAATAACCCATAATATAATAAAATGTTAGTTATACAAGGTGACCAGGCCATAATAGTGCAAGCCAAAGTACATAGTGGTGAGTTAGGGTTGTGTAACGCTTGTGTAGTATGGTTCAAGGATCTGATGGTTGATGGGAAGAAGCTAACCTAGAACCTAGAGATAATAGTTCTCAGTCACCTGTACCTTTCTTCCCACTGGTAACAGCAAGTTGAGAGCTTGACCTGTGTGGTGTGGGTCTTTTATGATATTAGCTGCCTTCATGAGGCAGTGCTACCTGGTGATTCCTTTGATAGCGGGAAGGTCAATGCCCATAATGGAGCGGACAATGTTTGCTACTTTCTTCAACCACCTATTTTCTTCAGCATTCAACTTACCAAGTCCCCAATCCACGCCTCAGGTATTCATTTTCTCCATCTTCACATCACCATGGTCCAAGTGTGTACCATCTATTTCATACACTGGGCAGCACAGTGTCGCAGTTGGTGGAGTTTCAGCCTCACAGCCCTAGAGACCCGGGTTCGACCTGACCTTGGGTGCTGTCTGTATGGAGTTTGCACGTTCTCCCTGTGACCGCGTGGCTATGGTCGATCCAGTTTCCTCCCCCATCCCAAAGATGTGTGGGTTTGCCGGTTAATTAGCCACTGTCAAAATGCCCCTATCATGTAGGGAGTGGAAGAGAAAGTGGGATAACATAGAACTAGTGTGGGGTAATCGCTGGTCGGTGTGGACTTGGTGGGCCGAACGACCTGATTCTCTAAACTAAACTGGCTATATCTCCAAATTAAACTTGCCGATCCATCTTTGAAAATATCTGCTGAACTTGTACTCCTATTCCCTCATCTCCCCATTCCCATCGGGCAAAACGTATGGAAGCGTGAAAACGCACAGCTCCAGATTCAGGGACAGTTTCTTCCCAGCTGTTATCAGGCAACCGAACCATCCTTCCAATAACTAGAGAGCAGTCCTGAACTGCTATCTGCCTCATTGGAGACGCTCAGACTATCTTTGATCAGACCTTACTGGCTTTATCTTGCACTAAGTATTATTCATGTTATTCCCTTTACGTGTCTGTACACTGTGGATGGCAGATTGTAACCATGTATTGTCTTTCTGCTGACTGGTTAGCACGCAACAAAAGCTTGGTACTCGGTACACGTGACAATAAACTAAATCTAAAACTCGACCACCTTGGAGGGCAAGGACAGCAGGTGCTCTGCATTACCGGTGGAATTTTTTGCCACAGAAGCCTGTGGAGGCCAAGTCAGTGGATATTTTTAAGGCAGAGATAGATAGATTCTTGATTAGTACAGGTGTCAGAGGTTATGGGGAGAAGGCAGGAGAATGGGGTTTGGAGGGAGATCACCACACATCTCCCCAAGCCACACAGCATGAGAGTGTGGCCTTGTAACACAACATCTTCACTGTTAACCTTGGAACACTATGTAAGCACATTTACAATTGCAGAAAACAGGCTTTCAAGAAGTAGCAACCTCACAATCACTTCTCGTGACCTTGGCTGGAAATTGCAGCTTTGGAGGCAATGGAATATATGGAAGGCAATATATTACTCATATCTGCAAAATGAATGAGGACAAGAGCAGTGATAAAAAGAAAACATAGAACAGAACAGAGAACAGGGAAATTTGAAGCACAGTAACACGCTTTTGAGGCAATGATGTCTGTCAAACATGATGCCAAATTAACCAATGTCTTTTGCCTGCATGTGATCCATATCGCTCCAATCTCTTTATAACTATGTGCCGATTTAAAGTTTTTTAAAAATGCGACTATCATATCTGCTTCTATCACCACCCCGGCAGAATGTTTCAGGCACGTATGACTCTCCGTGTAAAATCGTTCCCCACACATCTACATTACTAAAAGTAAGATCTTAACCGCTTTTGACTCACTGCAATGTGATTTCCGAGAGAACACCGCCACTGACGGCCGTCATTTATGGCCACCTCGCTCAGAGCCCCCCTCTGGACTGGACTGCAGGATTTTTCCCATCAATGAAAAATCAGAGAGATATTAATGTTTTAAAAAATTTCGCCATTCTCTCTGCTGCCCATGCTGGTGGGATGGGGGAGGGACTATAAAACCCGATAGTGGTGTGCCTCACTCAGTCTCTGCAAGATGGAGGAAGCGAGAGGGTCACGTCTCTCTGAGCTCTGAATAACACTGAACACATGTCTACTCAACTGTGGGTGCCCTTAATATGGTTTGAAAATGAAAATATGGTTGCTTTGAAATGCTGCACTGCAAAAAAAAATGGCTGTTGTTGGTGGCGGTAACTGCTTTGAAAGGCTGCACTGCAAAAAAATGGCTGTTGTTGGTGGTGGTAACTGCTTTGAAAGGCTGCACTGCAAAAAAAATGGCTGTTGTTGCTGGTGGTAACTGCTTTGAAAGGCTGCACTGCAAAAATATTGCTGTTGTTGGTGGTGGTAACTGCTTTAAAAGGCTGCACTGCAAAAGAAATGGCTGTTGGTGGTGGTGGTAACTGCTTTGAAAGGCTGCACTGCAAAAAAATGGCTGTTGTTGGTGGTGGTATTTGCTTTGAAAGGCTGCACTGAAAATAAATCGCTGTTGTTGGTGGTGGTAACTGCTTTGAAAGGCTGCACTGCAAAAAATGGCTGTTGTTGGTGGTGGTAACTGCTTTGAAAGGCTGCACTGCAAAAAAAAAGGCTGTTTTTGGTGGTGGTAACTGCTTTGAAAGGCTGCACTGCAAAAAAATGGCTGTTGTTGGTGGTGGTATTTGCTTTGAAAGGCTGCACTGAAAATAAATGGCTGTTGTTGGTGGTGGTAACTGCTTTGAAAGGCTGCACTGCAAAAAATGGCTGTTGTTGGTGGTGGTAACTGCTTTGAAAGGCTGCACTGCAAAAAAAATGGCTGTTTTTGGTGGTGGTAACTGCTTTGAAAGGCTGCACTGCAAAAACAAAAAGTCTGTTGTTGGTGGTGGTAACTGCTTTGAAAGGCTACACTGTAAAAAAAAAGGCTGTTGTTGGTGGTGGTAACTGCTTTGAAAGGCTGCACTGCAAAAAAAATGGCTGTTGTTGGTGGTGGTGGTAACTGCTTAAAGGCTGCACTGCAAAAACAAATGGTCGTTGTTGGTGGTGGTAACTGCTTTGAAATGCTACACTACAAAAAAATGGCTGTTGTTGGTGGTGGTAACTGCTTTTACAAGGCTGCACTACAAAAAAAATCGTTGTTGTTGGTGGTGGTAATTGCTTTTAAAAGGCTGCACTGCAAAAAAATGGGTGTTGTTGGTGGTGGTATCTGCTTTGAAAGGCTTAATTGCAAAAAAAAATGGCTGTTGTTGGTGGTGGTAACTGCTTTGAAAGGCTGCACTGCAAAAAAAATGGCTGTTGTTGGTGGTGTTAACTGCTTTGAAAGGCTGCACTGCAAAACAATTGCTGTTGTTGGTGGTGGTAACTGCTTTGAAAGACTACACTTCAATAAAAATGGCTGTTGTTGGTGGTGGTAACTGCTTTGAAAGGCTGCACTGCAAAATAAATGGCTGTTGGTGGTGGTGGTAACTGCTTTGAAAGGCTGCACTGCAAAACAAGGCTGTTGTTGGTGGTGGTAACTGCTTTGAAAGGCTGCACGGCAAAAAAAAAAAATGGCTGTTGTTGATGGAAACTTGACAACTTCCTGTTTGCACTGAATATTGATTTTATATTAAACGCTACCACTTACGGCTGTGATTTTTGGCCATCTTACTCAGTTCCTCACCACTCATCAGGTGCAGAGGATTCTTCCCATCAATGAAAAATAAAAGTGTTATTAGTGTTTACAAAATTGTTGAGAATCTCTCTCCTGTCAATCATGCCATGAAGACCACACCCCTTCCAGTTGGAGGGGGAGGGATTATAAAACCCGCAAGTGTGGGTGTGGCTCAGACTCTGCAAGATGGAGGAGAGAGAGGTCACGACTCTGTCTGAGCTGTGAATCAACTGAACACATTGAATGTCTACTGAATTGTGAGTGTGGTGTTTATGTGGTGTTTTGTGTGGTTTTATAGTGGTTTTATGGTGGTTTCACCCTGCTTGAAGGTATGAAACTGCATTTGAATGTGGTGCCCTTGCACCCTGCTTGAAATGGTATGAAACTGCACTTCAATTCGGTTGGCTTGCACCCTGCTTGAAGTGGTATGAAACTGCACTTGAATTTGGTGGCCTTGCATCCTGCTTGAAGTGGCATGAAACTGCACTTGAATTTGGTGGCCTTGCACCCTGCTTGAAGTGGCATAAAACTGCACTTGAATTTGGTGGCCTTGCACCCTGCTTGAAGTGGCATGAAACTGCACTTGAATTTGGTGGCCTTGCACCCTGCTTGAAATGGCATGAAACTGCACTTGAATTTGGTGGCCTTGCACCCTGCTTGAAATGGCATGAAAGTGCACTTGAATTTGGTGGCCTTGCACCCTGCTTGAAATGGCAGGAAACTGCACTTGAGTTTGGTGGCCCTGCACCCTGCTTGAAGTGGTATGAAACTGCACTTTAATTCGGTGGCCTTGCACCCTGCTTGAAGTGGTCGGAAACAGCACTTGAATTCGGTGGTCTTGCACCCTGCTTGAAGTGGTAGGAAACTGCACTTGAATTCGGTGGCCTTGCACCCTGCTTGAAGTGGTAGGAAACTGCACCTGAATTTGGTGGCCTTGCACCCTGCTTGAAGTGGTATGAAACTGCAATTGAATTCAGTGGCCTTGCACCCTGCTTGAAATGGAATTTCAAGGAATAACCGTGAGTCAACTGCCAGCCCACCAGCCGTGAGTGAGCTATCAGCACATCAGGCTTGAGTGACTGAGCTGCCATCCCAAGAATCCATTTGGCCCACAATGTCCATACTAACCAGTCCCTTCAGCCCACAGTACCCATACTAGTGCTCCAGAAAGCTCCCCCCCCCCCCCCCCACTGGCCACCAATATTGGAATTGGTGGGATATTCCGTTGGGGGACCAGCCCTCCCGTGTGCACAAGGGACCCAACGGGACCCAACAGGACCCAACGGGTCCCACTTAGTCTAGTATCCTTTAAACTTTCCCCCTCTAAATGCTATCCAACTATGCCCTCTAATATATGACATTTCCATCCTGGGAAAAAGGGTCAGGCTGTCTACCCTATCTATTATCATATAACCATATAACCATATAACAATTACAGCACGGAAACAGGCCATCTCGACCCTTCTAGTCCGTGCCGAACACGTATTCTCCCCTAGTCCCATATACCTGCGCTCAGACCATAACCCTCCATTCCTTTCCCGTCCATATAACTATCCAATTTATTTTTAAATGATAAAAACGAACCTGCCTCCACCACCTTCACTGGAAGCTCATTCCACACAGCCACCACTCTCTGAGTAAAGAAGTTCCCCCTCATGTTACCCCTAAACTTCTGTCCCTTAATTCTCAAGTCATGTCCCCTTGTTTGAATCTTCCCTACTCTCAGTGGGAAAAGCTTATCCACGTCAACTCTGTCTATCCCTCTCATCATTTTAAAGACCTCTATCAAGTCCCCCCTTAACCTTCTGCGCTCCAAAGAATAAAGCCCTAACTTGTTCAACCTTTCTCTGTAACTTAGTTATTGAAACCCAGGCAACATTCTAGTAAATCTCCTCCGTACTCTCTCTATTTTGTTGACATCCTTCCTATAATTAGGCGACCAAAATTGTACACCATACTCCAGGATTGGCCTCACCAATGCCTTGTACAATTTTAACATTACATCCCAACTTCTATACTCAATACTCTGATTTATAAAAGCCAGCACACCAAAAGCTTTCTTTACCACCCTATCTACATGAGATTCCACTTTCAGGGAACTGTGCACAGTTATTCCAAGATCCCTCTGTTCACCTGCATTCTTCAATTCCCTACCATTTACCATGTACGTCCTATTTTGATTTGTCCTGCCAAGATGTAGCACCTCACACTTATCAGCATTAAACTCCATCTGCCATCTTTCAGCCCACTCTTCCAACCGGCTAAATCTCTCTGTAGACTGAAAATCTACTTCATTATCCACAGCCCCACCTATCTTAGTATCATCTGCATACTTACTGATCCAATTTACCACACCATCATCCAGATCATTGATGTACATGACAAACAACAGTGGACCCAACACAGATCCCTGTGGCACCCCACTAGTCACTGGCCTCCAACCTGACAAAGAATCATCCACCATCACTCTCTGGCATCTCCCATTCAGCCACTGTTGAATCCATCTTGCTACTCCACCATTAATACCCAACCATTGAACCTTCTTAACCAACCTTCCATGAGGAACCTTGTCAAAGGCCTTACTGAAGTCCATATATACAACATCCACAGCTTTACCCTATCATTCCCGAGTAACATCTTCAAAAAATTCAAGAAGATTAGTCAAACATGACCTTCCAGGCACAAATCCATGTTGACTGTTCCTAATCAGCCCCTGTTTATCCAGATGCTTATATATATTATCTCTAAGTATCCTTCCATTAATTTGCCCACCACTGACGTCAAACTAACAGGTCTATAATTGCTAGGTTTACTCTTAGACCCCTTTTTAAACAATGGAACAACATGCGCAGTACGCCAATCCCTCCGGCACTATTGCCGTTTCCAATGACATTTGAAATATTTCTGTCATAGCCCCTGCTATTTCTACACTAACTTCCCTCATTGTCCTAGGGAATATCCTGTCCGGACCTGGAGACTTATCCACTTTTATATTTCTCAAAAGTGTCAGTATTTCCTCTTCTTTGAATCTCATAGTTTCCATAGCTACTCTACTATCAGGTCTCGCCTCAGCCTCTGACACTTTGAAGAAAACAATCCAAGTTCATCCATCCTCTCAATATAACGAAAAACCTCTAAACCAAATAGCATCCTGGTAATCTCTTCTGCACCCTCCCCAAAACCTCCTCTATATTTTTTTATAATGGGGTGACAAGAACACTACACAATATTCTAAATGCACCCTTACCAAAGTATTACGATTCCGGGGATGATTGTGTTAATGTATGAGGAGTGTTTCAAGGCTCTGGGCCTGCACTCACTAGGATTTAGGAAGGCGAGGGGAGATCTCATTGAAACCTACCAGATAATGAAAGGCCTAGATAGCGTGGACATGGAAAGGATGTTTCCAGTAATGGGAGAGTCTGCAAACAGACTCGGCTTCAGAATAAAAGGAAACAGCTTCAGAATAAAAGGATGTACCTTTGGAACAGAGATGAGGAGAAATTATTTGCGCAGAGGTTGGTGAATCTGTGGAATTCATTGCCACAGAAGGCTGTGGAGGTTAAGACATCGGGTATTTTTAAAGCGGAGGCTGATAGGTTTTGTTTCCGAAGGGCGTCAATGGTTACGAGGTAGAAGAATGAGGTTGAGAGGGAATAATAGATCAGCCATGATTGAACGGTAGAGTAGATTTGATAGGCAGAATGGCCTAATTCTACTCCTATGTCTTATGGTTTTATGGTCTTATAAAACCCTTTGGAACATCACTGGTCACAGAACTCTCACCAGAATAACACTGTTGTGCGATTAGCCTCGATCTTCTTTGGGCAAGAAAGATCTGAATCCTAACTATCAAGTCATGCATCTTATCTTATAGATCAGCCCACCTTGAGGGACCTTGTCAAATTTCCTTGAAGACTCCCCCAGATCTATCCTTGACAATGTATCATTCTTTCTGCTCTTTACCTCCAGAGGAAATTGAAGGAATACAAATTCCAGCTTTGCAGTGTGAAACTGGGAATGGATAGCTAAGAGGGTTTGTCTGACACAATCATTGTGCATTTGGTTCTGTCCTACAAATTCCCACCTTCCAGAGGAAAATTGCTTTTAATCCTCTCTCACCTGGTAATTTCAGCTTCATTATCACCGACCTGCATAATGTTTACCCAAGAGGATCATCAAAGGCAGAGAAGGGGCAAGAGAATAATATGAATTAAGGGCAGGATTAGACACCCGATCCCTAAAGCCTGTGCCATTTAGGAATACTTTGTTGTCACATATGACTAGGCATAGTGAGATTCTTTGCTTGTATACACAATGTATACAAATAGCAGCCATCTACGGCGCTGACAAAGTTACAAAGCACACTGGCTCCCCCTTTTGTTCCCCCCCCCCCCCAGCAATTCCCCCATGCCGGGTTCTCCATTGTTCTTCCCATCCCTCCCTCACGGTGGTCCTCCACACTCTCATTGACCGTCGACCATGGGTCGACCGGCGAGGCATCACCGCTGCCGAGGCCCCATCGTCGCGAGGCTTCACCGCTGCCGCTGCCGAGGCCTCACCACTGTTGATGCCCCACTTCACGCCTCCGTGCCCCAGTCACAGGCTCCATCGGCTGCTTGGCTCGACCCGGGCTTCTACCCGCGAGGCCCTGGCCGGGCCCCGACCCGACATAGGATATAGCCAGTCTGATTGTAACGTCAACTCTTTATTCACATTCATCCCATAAAGTTCATAAATTATAGGAGCAGAATTAGGCCATTTGGCCCATTACTCCGACATTCACTCATGGATGACCTATCTTTCTCTCTCAACCCCATACTCCTGCCCTATTTCCTTGCCCATCATGTATCTATCTACCTCCGTTTTAAAAAAAATATTACCCTTTGAGGGAGAGAGTTCTAAGACAGCACACCAAGATAAATAATCTGGTCTCTCTGTCTTGATGTCTTATGTTTAAACAGTGTCCCCTAGTTCAATAATCTCCCATTGTAAGAATCAACCTTTACGTATCTACTCGATTTTACATATTTCAATCAAGTCTCCTCTGATATTTACAAAACTCCAGCAGTTGCAAGTGCGGGTTGTCCAACTTCCCTCTCTAGGCAATCTGTGACCTCCATGTATTAGAATAGAAAACCTCTGAACTGCTTCCAATGCAATAACATCTTTCCTTAAATAAGAAGACTGGTATTGTACACAGCACTCCAGATATAGTTTTGCTAATGTCTTGCATGATTGAAGCATAACATCCCTCCTTTCATATTGAATTATCCCAGCAGTAGAGAATGGAATTCTATTAGGTTTCTTTAGAGCTCTTAATCGCTCAGAAAATCTCAAATCAGAACATGATAAAGAACAAAGCACTGTTTAAAATGGGATACAAGCGATAACGTGTAAAAACCTGAAAGTATTTCCCAAACTAATGCACTGCTGATGCCAGGTGCAGGTTTATTTAGCAGTTCCATTTTTATAGGTCTTATGCAGGCCAACGTTTTGTGAATCAAGACTGTAACAGAATTTTTTGGGAAGAACTGTTTGTCAAAGTGCTAGCACTTAGCATTATGGAACTTTTTTACAACCTATATTTACACGCGTTGTGAAAATTGTGAGTTCATTGTTCTTTACCCTGACATCCTTCCTATAGCAGGGTAACTAAAACTGAACAAAGTACTACAAATACAGCCTCACCAACGTCTTCTAAAACTGTAACTTAACGTCCCAACTTCTGCACCCAATAACCTGAACGATGAAAGCCTTCCCTGTCTACTTGTGAGGCCACTTTCAGGGCACTAAATGCCTGCACTCAATCCCTCTGCTCTATAACATTCTTTGGGGGCCTGCATTCACTGTGAAGGTCCCAAGCCAGGTTGATATCCCTAAATGCAACACCTTGTACTTATCTGAGGGAGGCACGGTGGCGCAGTGGTAGAGTTGAAGCCATACAACGCCAGAGACCCGGCTTAAATCCAGACTGTACAAGTTTGTATGTTGTCCCCGTGACTGCGTGCGTTTTCCCCAGGTGCTTCAGTTTTCTCCCACATTCCAAAGGTTTGTAAGTTAATTTGGTGTTAGTAACATTTGTAAATTGTCCCTAGCATGTTGGACAGTGCTAGTGTACCGGGATCGCTGGTTGGCTTGGACTCAATGGGCCAAAGGGCCGGTTTCCGTGCTGTATCTCTAAACTAATCTGCATTAAACTCTATTAGTCAATCCTCAGCCACTTGCCCAGCTGCTCAAGATCCTGCTGTAACTTTTGATAACCATCTTGTTTATAATACCGCCTAAGTTAATGTCATCTGCAAGCTTACTAATCATGCCATGTAATTGCTGATATAAATCACAAATACCAATGTGCTCAGTACCAAGTAGAGGAACAGCACCTGATATTCAACATGGGGAGCTTCCAACCGAACAGAATAGTAAGATTAAACGAGAACTTACCAAGTTTGAAGTTTGATCTTTATTTTATGAGGAGTTACGTTGGTGATTACGTGAAGAAGACCCATCAGGGCGCATGCACGTCAATCTTCAAAGCAGCGGTATGAAATCACAGATAACACAATATTTGAAGTAACATATTAAGATGAGCAACATGAGAACTACCATATGATCTTTTTTATGAGAGAGGGTTGGGCGTGGCGGGCACGTAATCACCAACGTAACTCCTCATAAAATAAAGATCAAATGTTCTCATTTAATCTTACTATTTTACTTCGGAGTCACGTTAGTGACTAGGTGAAGGGTTCAAAGCTCTGTGATTTTATGCCGCAGATCCAAATCTCGGCTTCTCACTGTATTGATTGACTTTCGATGAGAAACAATCAATAATGCGTTAAACATGAAATGTGAATATCATGCAATAACAATTGATTTGAATAATCAGAACAACCAGTAACCCCTATATCCCAGGGAAACTATACAGGACTTAATCCTGAATTTGCAAACAGCTTCTCGCCGATCGGCAATCAGCCAATAGTAAATTTTTTTTAAACAATTCATTTGACCACCCAGTACCTGTAAGAATATGGCCGATGTGAACATCCATCGCCCTAGCCGACGATGTTGCTGCTGCACTAGTGGAAAAGGATATATACACTTCAGTGTTAATACCTGCCTGAATCAACATTTGCTTTAAACCACCTTGAGATAGTCTGCACTGACATTCTCCTATGTGGCTACATGTAACTAATAAACAATGCTGTTTCCACATTTTTTAAGGTCTTTATAGCTTCAATATAATGAAAATAAATGTGCCATTACACATAAAAACATGGATCAGTAGATTATGCTAAAACACAATTTCAACAAACCTGTGACACCTGGCCTGCTCTGTTTGAGCAGGACGCAAATCTTCAGCAACTTCCATCCTGTCCAGCAGAAGCTTTTGCAAACTCTGTACTTGCTATGCTGAACCAATGCCATGAGCATAACCGCTTTCATGATTAGTTTGTCAAATTCAGAGACATGACAGGAACCTACTGTCAAAGCATCTTGAGGACCATACTTACATCCCAGATCGCCATATACCTGGGTTTAGGAGGTTTAGAGTTGAAATTCCTTTCATCAATCCAGCTATGATATGATGAAACCCAATAGGATCTTTCCTGACCCCATCAAAACCATACGAGGACAAAGCACTTAAAGCTGTATTAATGGTGCTATAACTGAGCCCCTCATCATCGTAGAGTGTCAACAGGAACTCTTAAATATCCACAATACCTGCAGTAGTATGGTCAATATTATTTTGTACACAATATTGCTCCCATTTTTTTACATACGTCATATACCCCTTTTGAGTACTCTTTCTCCAGGCTACAGTGAGCATGTCCACCGTTCACCCAGCCAATCCTTGCTCCAGGTATGGCCTTCTTAAAACCTGCTAATTAACAAGTCAATATGATACATAACAGATGACTTTCCCATGTTAGCTGATGCTCCAGTCAATTCCTACGCTTGGGAACCACCAAAAAGAGGTTGGATCCCTAACTGTAACATCAAAGGGAACCATGCTTGATTCAGCCAATTAGGTATTACAAGCACCCCCAAAGCGGCATCCTGCTTGATTTCTTGCAGACTCCGACCTATTAGGCAAAATGGTAGGAAAATATATAAAACATACCACCCCAATGTAACGTCAAAGTATCATTTGCAACTGCCACCTGGTCTGGTTCCCATGAAACCTATTTAGGCTGCTGATGGTTGAACCTTGATGCAAAACAAATCGATATCTGGCATTCATATACAAGTACTATATTATTGAACACCTCCTGGTTCAACATCCAATCTATGTTGTCATGGAACTTTCGTGACTTGGCGTCTGCTACTATGTAGAATCTACCTGGTAGATAAATAGCTGAAATATATTTTTCCATGCACCAGGCCCAAATTTGATTAGCCAATCTGTCACAAAATACCGACTTGATTCCACCGATGTGATTAATATATATGCCACTTGCGTAGTATTGTCAATCTGAAACTGAACATGCAGATTACATTTGTTTAGAGCAATAAGCCTCTTAATAGTTAATTGCCCATGTCTGCAGAAGCGATGCCTCTTGCTCAGTCCATCTGCCTCCACAGCTGAAACTCGTATCCGTGACACCCCACCCGAGTGCACTGACATTCATCTGCAAAATCATGGAAGGCTGGTCAAGCATTACCTTGCTATAACTTCTGGACACATGGTGAACCACCATTGCAAATCAGAAATAGCCTTTACTGATAACTGCATAGGTCTATTATAATGACCCGAATGTATCCTTAATGCCTCAATTAGCTTCATACACCTGTCAATTAGCTCTACCCTTTTTTCTCTGGGCAGTCACTTAATTGAATCAATTGCGACCCAAATAGTCAGGTGTTAATTTGGATTCCTCTGGATGAATAATGCCCAATCTTTGAAAATTGGATTTAACAACTATCACCTGTTACTTCAGCTGTTCTCTTGGATACCCCTGTAATCAAGATATCATCGAGATAAGCCATGAGCACCTGACCCTGGCCTCTCAGCATGCCTATTATAGGTTTTAACAATTTTGTTGCCATAGTTGATCATTCCAGGTGAATTTCAAATATCCTTATCCTGCAAATAAACAGACATTGAGTAATGCGCATCTTTAAGGTCTATAGTCACCATATAGCATCCTCCTGACCCAGCTGCTTGGCAGTGACAATTCCATCTTACAATGTCTATACTATATCCCCCATCCTTTTTTTGGCCTGGGAATATATTAGACACAAATTGATGGGGTTGGTGAACCAACTTTACCATTACACCTTTATCACATAAGCTTGCAAGCGCAGTCTGAACATCCATCTGTGTTGTTAATGAAAACTGAATAGTTCTCCCAAGAACATGTTAAATGTGCAAATCACAATTTGGATTGAAATCCATTCGAAACCTTTGAATAACACTCTGTATAAACAGAGCTAAGGTAATTTGCTTCCATTCATCCCAGAAACAGATGTAATGTACCCCAGATTTAAGTTGTGTCACATTTGATATGAGCACCTGAGAACCAGGCCCACCTACCTCCTTGGTACCTGGTGGATGACATTGTCCCCGGCTCCTTGGCGGGAAAGCCAATGTTTGACCATGTTCCCGCTTCGTTTGTCGGGGTATTTTCTTTTTTGGAAACTTGCCGACTGTCGGTGGCTTGATCAAGCCCACCGTCTTTGCCTCGTCATCCATGTCCTTGACATTCTTGGCGAGGTCCTCTCCGAAGAGTAGGTTGGCCGGCTGTATGTTGCTAGGCTGGAAAATACTGCAATCTTGGAATTAATGGTGGGCCGAATGGCACTTTCCCTGAGACAATTTATCTCAAAAATGGGTGCTACAAAGCAACCCTAGTACCTCTTGCTGCGTCTCCGACACATGCCCTCCATCCACCATTCTCGCGAACGCCGTGATTTCTGAGCCAAGTAATTTCAGGATTCTCTGCAGCTTCATCTCCTGGGCACTGCACGCCCATGCCCATCTGGCTCCATATCACCCGGTTCACTGCTGGCACCTTCAGCAACTCGCAGTTACCCCGTCTCTTGGTGATTCCAAACTCTGACTGGACAGTGAATCGTACTGCCAGAGATGGGAACTCTGACAACGGCCATCTTCGCTTTCCCAGTGGCATTCCATACTCTGATGGGACAGCGAATCGTGCTGCCAGAGAATGGACCTCTGACAACGGCTGTTCTTCGCTATTCAACAAAGTCTCCGTCAGAGTCGGGTCAGAACTGAGCTGACCCTATCGTGGAGGCCAGCTCTTCTCCCAGTGGCACTCCATACTCTGACTGGACAGCGAATTGTGCTGCCAGGGAATGGACCTCTGACAACGGCCATTCTTCGCTAATTTCCAAGTCTCCGTCAGAGTCGGGGTCAGACCTTAGCTGACCCTCTGCACTCACCTCATGCATGAGGGTGCTTTAAGCAGCCCTCTACCAGGTGCTGCCGGCGTGGCCTTTATGCAGGCTACCGCCCACACAACTCCTCCCCCCGGAGTGTGCGTTTCTGGAGCAACCTCTGGATGAGGTGCTCCATTTGGGAGAACCATTTAAAAACGTCTCCAGCCCCGTACAGGCTCGTTGTCGCCCGACTCAGTTGAGTCCAAGGGCCTCCCAGACTTCCCCGTGCCTTACGCCCGACAGGCGTTGGCTTTGGTGCTTTTTAGCACTGAGTCTGAAGTCGCCCCGCTCCCGGTCGGCGACTGTGCAGGGGTACGAGGCAGCCGCTGATAGACCGCATTCCCGCGGCTCTCCTATGCTTTACCTGCAGCTGCCCTCCCCCTGGTCGTCTTCATCATGGTGCTGCCTGTAATAAAAAACACAGAGCACCACAAAATAAACTTTCCCTCCAGCTAAGATCCCCACTTAGCTGGAGATTTAAAACTATAAAAGTACTTTAAAAGTACTTGCTACAGGAGGAGCTCTGTCCTCCCCTGCTCGTCTTCACCATGGTGCTGCCTGTGACAATACACAGAGCACAGCACCACAGTCAAGGAAACTGTTTTACTCCAGCTAAGTTTTTCACTTAGCTGGAGCTTTAAAACTCTTTAAAAATACTCTAAAAGTACTTACCACGGGAGGAGCTCTGTCCTTCCGCAGTCCGTGCGCCAATGCGACTGACGTAATGACGCGCATGCGCCCTGACGGGTCTTCTTCATGTAGTCACTAACGTGACTCCGAAGTAACATGAATATTGAATTCTCCAATTTCAGGTAACTAACCAATAATACCTCCCACATTTCCTCCCCTCTCTTCTCTGTGCCCCATTTGTATGCACATCTATTTCTCCTATTCCCCTTTCCCGTTCTGCCATCCACCTATATCCCTTCTTCTGGCTTCACATGTTGCGCTTCTTCTCTCCTATCTCACAGCATTTTATCTTCTTCACATCTCTGGTCTTTGTCCATCCATCTGTGAATTGACGCACCCCCCACCCCCATTCCCACCCACCTCAAATGTATCCACCTTTAATTTAGCTTTGTTTTTTAGTTTAGAGATACAGCACGGAAACAGGCCCTTCGGTCCACCGAGTCCGCACCGACCAGCGATCCCAGCACATTAACACTATCCTACACACACTAGGGACAATTTACAGAAGCCAATTAACCTACGAACCTGTACGTCTTTGGAGTACCCGGAGCCGGAGCACCTGAGGAAAACCCACGCGGTCACGGGGAGAACGTACAAACTCCGTACAGACAGCACCCGTAAGCGATAGCGAACCCGGGTCACTGGCGCTGTAAGGCAGCAACTCTACCACTGTGCCACTGTGCCGACTGATGATGATATGCCACAGATATGCTGCCCCACCTGTCACTTACCTGGCTTTGTCCAACCCCCATCTCTCTTCCAGCTTTCTCCTCCCTACTATGATCAGTTTGAAAAAGGGTTCTGACCTGAAATGTCACCTATCCATGTTCTCCATTGATGCTGCCTGACCCGCTGTTTCACTCCATTATTTTGTGTCTCTCTGGATCCCATACAATCTAACCTTTCAGAGCAGAATATGACATGGAACCTTATCATTGGCGTTGCTGAAGCTCATATAGACACCATCTATGGCTTTACCCTCGTCAAAGCTTTTTGGTTACTTCTTCAAGAAACTCAATCAAATTCGTAAGACACAATCTCCCATGTACAAAACCATGCTGACTGTCCCCAATCAGCCTCTGTCTATGCAAAGGCACAGATATCGTATTCTTCAGAATCCTCTTCAGTAATTAATCTACCACAGATATAAGGATCACTGGTCAATTCTTAAATAGAGGCACAAAATCAGACACCCTCCAGTCATCCGGCACCTCACCCGTGTTCAACAATGATTCACATATCTCGGCACGGGCTCCTACAATTTCTTCCCTTGCTTCCCATAGCATTCTCAGATCTATCCGATCTGTCGGGGAATGTTGCCTGCTCCAGACTGCAGTAGATGCTGAGAAATGCACTGAAGCTTGGTGCAGGCAACGCCAAGGTTCTGTGCGGGTAGGACCAGAGTCTAGGTTTATTCTGCTGCTTAACATTGGGGGGGGGGGGGGTCATGTGTGGTGGAGATGACCCTCAAATTAAGGAAGGTATATCACCCCAGGGGGCCACATGAATGGCAAGGGTGCCGGGTAAAATTATATTTCTGGGAACACTACGATACAACGATAATGATGGATAGCATCTGAGAATGTTGGAAGAATTTTGCACAGTTCTTGTTTTTCAAATATTTTTTATTCTGAATAAAGTTTATTCAGCGAAATGATCAAAGTGTTCAGTGAAGTGTTCAGCGAAATAATTGCCCAGTCTACGTTTGGTCTCGCCGATGTATAAGAGTCCACATGAAGTTAGAAGAGGTGCAAGTGAACCTCTGCCTAAAAGGTCTGTCTCACTGTGCGAGTTGACCCACGAGTGACCCCGAGTTTAAAACAAATTTAACTCGTGGTAATCACGTACAATTAACGTAGCGGGAACGTCGGAACTCGTGGACGCAACTTAGCGACTCTTGGCGCTAACGGGAGGTACACGTGAAACTTGTTAACTCTTGCAAATGTTCAAACATGTTTGTACTTTTCCACGAGTAAAATGTACTCTTGAGGTTAAAATTTGAAACATTTTAAACTCGTTGTAAGAACGTAGTGGCCCGTGCGTTTAACTTTGTGACTCGTGAGTCTACCGTGGGAACTCTTTTTAGAAACAATAATCAGGGACAGAAATATCAGTTACTTAGACTTTTTAAAGACAAATTCTGCTTAACAAAGTTGAGTAAGTTATTGATAAGGTGACAGAGTGGGTAGAAAAGAAAAAATTGCTTTAAGTTTATATATAGATTTTGTGTATTTGGGACTGAGCTCACAACCTTAAGACAAACCAGTATTGAGGAACAGCGTGAGAACATTTTATGACACTCATGGCAGCCTAATCTGAGGTTTGCCAGTCACGTCCAGAAGCCATCTCTACCAGTGCTGTTGAAGAAGACAGGGTTGTGTTCACCTCTGTTCCGTAGGACAACACCAACTCTTTCATTATGCGGATGTTAAAGGCTGGGTTTTATTGTCAAGCCATGATGCCAGATTCCCGATCTCTTTACTGAAATTTACTGAATCAAAGGGTTCTATATGAGGTGCTGCCTCAAAAAGGCAGCCAGCATTGTCATGGACCCACACTACCCTGGCCATGCTCTCATTTCATTCCTGCTGAGCAGAAGGTATAAGAATCTGAAAACCATGACCTCCAGGTTCAAGAACAGCTTCTTTCCAACAACCATCGGGCTTTTGAACGCAACAAATGCTAACTAAACTATGAACTACAAACTGCCTTGTTTGCACTAAGGACGTTGGGATTTTTGCAATAATACTGGATTTTTAAATATATATTTTCTTTGTTTAGTATATTATCTATGTATTGTGTTTACTGGCCTGTTTTGCTGCTGCAAGTGGGAACTCTTTAACTCAGAGGGCAGGCAGCATCTCTGGAGAGAAGGAATGGGTGATGGGATGACATTTCCAAATTGGGGGAGGGGGGATGAGGGGGGTGGGGTGGAGGAGTGAGGGTGGAGAGTGGAGGGAGAGGAGGGGACACAGATGGGGGTGGCTTCATTCACTGGCTGCGGGTGCCTGTCACTGAAACAGGTAGGTGAGATTTCACATCCACCTTGTGTGTGTGTCTCTCTCTCCCTCCCTCCCTCTCACAAAGGCTGAGAGACTCTGCCTCTGTGAGTGTACGTCCCTTTCTCCCCCTCTCCCTGGGCTCTATATGCTCATTGTTTCCTATGAGACACTTTGAAAAATAAGATTCACATTTCACACATTGATTTTATGACTTTTAATTCTTAACATGACCATAATCACAATCTTTTACACCACCCATCACCACTCAGTTATACAGAACTGCAGCCTGCTGCGTTAGCTGCTTTGCAATCTGAATATGGAGACGGCCGTCTTAGTGGAGCAGATTCACCATTTGATGAAGGGACAGACCTGGGAGATTAGTTCTGTTATCCCTCTGATGCACGGAGCGGGCGATGCCTTGCCGGGTCGCCGCTCCGGAGTGCTGTGACCGCCGACCACCAACATCAAGCAGCCGCGGTCTGCGGTTTGTGGTCTGCGGTCTGCGGTCGAAAAAACCGCGGAGTCAGAGTCGAAGCTCCAACCTGGACTCCAATAGCCTTCTTGCAAATATTTTCTCCAAATGAGCCAATTTAAACAAGGCAGGCTTTTTATAGTATGTAAAAAAAAAGCATGACATCATTTTTTTAACATGTGATGATTTTTAAACACTTCGATATACATTGTTGCCTCAAGATTAACGGGAGAGGAACTTGGTACATTCGGGAGACGAACTTGGAACATCGCAGAAATGAGAAGTAAAGGGAAACTTAGACATACCCGTGGGAACTCGGTTAAACTCGGGATCATAAACTTGTAGTATCGTATGCAACCACGAGTCTTTCACTCGGGGTCACTCGTGGGTCAACTCACACAGTGAGACAGCCCTTTAACCTGAAAGGACTGTCGGAGTCCGTGGGCAGAGTCAAAGGAGGACGTTTAGGTGTTAATCCTGGCCAAATTGGAGAGGCTAGGATCCTAAAATTGAGTAAAGGCTTCTGGGTTGCTAGGCCAGTTGGTCAATTTAAAAGTGCTTTCTGTAAAAATGGGACAAGCTGCAGAATGGTGCCAGTTTGTCTAGAGCCTAGATCAGAGCTGCAGGAAGAGAATGGGAACATCTGCAGAGCCTGACAATTAGGTGCAAAATGCATAGAATGGATTGGATGAATGCAAACCAGACATATACATTGTAAATAATGTTGCTAAGCTTTACTTTGCTGGATGTTGATTGGATTAAGTATTGAGCCTTGTCTGGTTTTCTTGCATATCAGGGCACATGTTGCGATGTTCGTTTCCTCTGAGAAACCCTGTTTGAATACAATGTATTAGCTGCTGTATTATTGGGTTAGGGAAATGTCTGTCATGTATGGGGTTAATCGATATCTGTAATTGGATTGTAAAGAGACCCCTCGAGGTCCGGGGACCTATAAAATTCCGCTACCACAAGGTCCTGTGTCGATCTTCTGGCAGAGCGCTTAGGACTGCGTGACCTTCAGGAGTGTCTCTGTTTGGGCGAGGCCAAGAGGGCTTGATCAGGCAGATACGAGGATCGAACCCGCGGTGGTTAGGTACAGTTGTGGAAACTGTAATTGTATTTTGTCAAAATAAAGTTTAGATGCGCAAGTGCTTGACTCTGTGATTTTTGACTGAAACTAGACAGGGGGGAGCTCGCCAGACTACCATGGCACCTCCCTTGTCGGTGGGTTTGATTATAATGTCAGGGTTGCTGCAGAGTGAGCAGCATGCTGTACATTCAGAGGGGGTGAGGTTAGAGTAGGTGAGAGGAGTGGAAAAGCTGAGGCAATTAATGTCACGTCGGGATTCAGAAATGAGGAGGTCAAAAGAGGGTAGAAGGCCGTCGGGGAGGAGGGGGGGCAAGGATAGGTAGACCAGTGGAGATGGGATCCAAGACTGTTATATTTACTTAACTTTGGAATTTAAATTCCTTCACTATCAATGGTGTAGGCCTTTGCATAACTATCTAGTCACAACCAAAATGGCATTTTCTGCTCACTTTTGGGTTTGGAGTAAAAAGGGAGAATAGTTATAGACTATTATCTTGAAATAAGGTGGGTCGTCAGTCTCCTGTTATGCTTTTTTTCCCCTGATTTTGCCATTGAAAGGAAGTAATGGCAGATGTGAGTAAAAGCAGTGAGATCAGGTGAACTGAACATAACGTGTGAACAATTTAAGCTGAAACGCAATTAGCCTGTAGTTCTTTTTCCTGCTATTTTCCAGGCATGAGGTTACAATCTTGATTGCCCATGCTTGAGGCTTGAATCCTAAGTAATTCGCAACAAGCCTTGCAGCTCAGCTTAATCCCCTATCTTCAGAGCCCAAATCCCTTTTACGATCAGTCAGTGTCTCTTTAGAGCAAATTACAGCTATTTACTCAGATGCTGGCAAAAAGAAAAATCAGCCAATCATATCTGGCTTCAGTATACCTTGGGCAACATACCTGTAAGTTTTGTATTGTTCCACATCCACAGTGGTTGCATTGATCTGAGGTTCAAAGGGTGCTGGATCTAGTTAACTATTTTCAGAATGGAACATCCGAATTTCCCAATGCAATTGATTAGTACGGGTGTCAGGGGTTATGGGGAGAAGGCAGGAGAATGGGGTCAAGAGGGAGGGATAAATCAGCCATGATTGAATGACTGAGTAGACTCGATGGGCCGAATGGCCTAATTCTGCTCCTATGTTTTACGGTCTAATGGACGCAGCCAGGGACCTCACACAGTCAAATCGCTTAGGCAAATGGCCTAATTCTGCTCCTAACACAATGTGTTCAGGGATAAAACAACAAACATTCTGACATTTTGAAAACTTCCCAATATGATGATAAAGGTTCATATATTTTACTGAGATCATTAGAGTAAAATTTTATCATCATTGATGGTTGCATTTTTTGATATCAAATTAATTAAATAATTGTCCACAAGTTATGAGTAATAGAGCTTCATCTGCTACCATGCTTGATAGCAAAATAGTTCTCCAGAATTCATGGCTATCTCTGATTCCCATATAAATATGCATCAGATTTTTTAAAGTTTGTTTAGTTTTGAGATACAGCACGGAAACAGGCCCTTCGGCCCACCAAGTCCACGCCGAACAGTGATCCTCGCACATTAACACTATCCTACACACACCAGGAGCTATTTATACGAAGCCAATTAACCTACAAACCTGTATGTCTTTGGAGTGAGGGAGGAAACCAAAGATCTTGGAGAAAACCCACATGGTCACGGGGAGAATGTACAAACTCTCTACAGACAGCACCTGTAGTCGGGATTGAACCCGGGTCTCTGGCGCTGTAAGCACTGTAAGGCAGCAACTCTACCGCTACGCCACCGTGCGCAACAAAGATCAGATGACCTTTTGATCTACGGATATTTGTTTTGGATATTTTCTCACTGAGCAGCAGATTACTGTAAGAACATGAATCTTTCCTCATCATTCCAGTAGATTTAACAGTCTCATTGTGGTTTAATGTTACACGGTTAGAAAAATTATGCTCTGATCAAATTTACAGATGTTGCTATTTCAAGACTTGAAATTTGACTGAAAAGTCTTGAACAAACTGTGTCGGCATTTTCTTTACAGTTAGTAATAGCAGCAAGAACGACAACTTCCCTCTATATGGCATAAGCATAAATAGTGTAAGATGGAACTGCATATGCTGGTTTACACCGAAGATAGACACAAAATGCTGGATTAACTCAATGGGTCAGGCAGCATTTCTGGAGAAAAGGGTTCGGGTCGAGTGATCATCAGACTAAGAGTCAGGGAGGGAGATACTAGAAGTATGGGAAGGTACTGAACAAAGCAGAGCCTGCATTGATGACTCGGGTAAGAAGGAGCCCATGATGATCCATTGTTGGCTGGGGATGAGGTGATACAAATGGCAAAATTAGTAAAAGGACTAGGGTGGGGGAGAGACGGAGAGAGAGGGAATGCAAAGGTTACTTGAAGTTAGAGAAATCAATATTCATGCCAGCTGGGGTACCATAAATAGGATAGATAGTCAGAATCTTTTTCCCAGAATGGTAAAATCAAATACTAGAGGTCATTGCTTTAAGGTTAGAAGGCAAAGTTTAAAGGAGATGTGTGGGGCATGTTTCTTTACACAAAGGGTGGTGAGTGCTTGGATGTGCTGCTGGGGGTGGTAGTGGAGGCAGATATAATAGTAGCCAAATTCAAAAGACTTTTGGATAGGCATATGGAGAGATATGGATTACAGGCAGATAAGAGTAGGTCTTGGCATCATGTTGCGCACAGGCATTGTGGGCTGAAGGGTCTATTCCTGTGCTGTACTGCTGTATCTTCTAAGTTTTATCTTTAACACAGCTAAAATGTCCCAAGGCATCTCACCAGTATTATAAAACAAACAATTCAAGCATGTAATCACAGAGCATTGAGAGTGTCTCAAATACATGCAGAGATATTCCATACAGCGGTGTTCCGGTTTTGTTGTTGAGCCGCTGCCTGGCCGGCACAAAGAGCTGGAGAACCTGACAAGGGAAGGGTGAAATTTTGGAGTGATGGAGGAGTGATGGTGGATGGGGAAAGTAAGAGCATTACACTTGTACCGTCTGCAGCTTCCAATGGTGTGGTCCGAGTCTACAATTATGATATTGTTGCCCAGCCAGTGGGCATCTTTCCAATGTTTACTGAATCCTCAGATTGGAAATGAGGAAGCGTAATATGGGAAGGAAGAGTAGGTGAGTGTATCACCACTTTCAGTGGTCAGTGTCTCTGTAGGCTATACATCCTGTAATGTCAGGCCATCTATGTATTTCACATTGATCTTTTGTAAATACAGCTGGTTAAGTACTATCTCTTGGAGTCATAACGTCATATGGGGTTGGACAGGCTAGATGCAGGAAGATTGTTCCCGATGTTGGGGAAGTCCAGGACAAGGGGTCACAGCTTAAGGATAAGGGGGAAATCCTTTAAGACCGAGATGAGGAAAAACTTTTTCACACAGAGAGTGGTGAATCTCTGGAACTCTCTGCCACAGAGGGTAGTTGACGCCAGTTCATTGGCTATATTTAAGAGGGAGTTAGATGTGGCCCTTGTGGCTAAAGGGATCAGGGGGTATGGAGAGAAAGCAGGTACAGGATACTGAGTTGGATAATCAGCCATGATCATATTGAATGGCGGTGCAGGCTCGAAGGGCCGAATGGCCTACTCCTGCACCTATTTTCTATGTTTCTATGTTTCTATGTTTCTATGACGTGGAAATACGCCCTTCAGCGCAAAGTGCCTCACCAACCAACATGTCCCATCTACACAGGTGCCACCTGCTGCGTTTGGCCTATACCCATCCAAACTTGTCCTATCCATGTACCTGTCCAAATGTCATAAACGTTATGATAGTACTTGTCTCAACCACCTCCTCCGGCAGCTCGTTCCATACACCCATCACACTTTGTGTAAAACGTCGCCCATCAGATTCCTATTAGGTTGCCCATACAGTCTATGCTGAACATGATGCCCAGACCACCTCTTATCTACCTGCACATAATTCATATCCCTTCTATCCCTGCATATCCATATGCTAATCCAAGTTTCAAAAACTGGCCATTTAAAACTAAGGTAGGTACAGGATAATTTTACTTCGGAGTCACGTGAGTGACTACGTGAAGAAGACCCGTCAGGGCGCATGCGCGTCATTACGTCGGTCGCATTGGCGCAGACAGGCTGGGAGGAACAAAGTTCTCCAGCGGTAAGTTTGAAAAAATCCTACAGGTAAGTTTAAACTTACTTTTCAGGTTGTCCGTTGCAGGAATCTTTTTTCGCAGGTTCCTGCTGGACATCAAATTCAGCAAAACCGGGTAGACCGCGGGGAAATTGTTGACCGCGGGGATGCCGGCTTCGTACCGCGGGAGTGCGGTACAGGCGGCCGGTGGGTTTTGCTGGTTGAGTCGCGGACAGAACGGTCCGCGACTCCCTAGGTTTAATTCAGGCCGCGGGTTTTTTGTAGACCGTGGGTTAAGCAAGCTACGGTCACGATAGAGGTGGCTGTTGGGCTTGTTATTTCGAGTCGCTGACAGGCAGGTCAGTGACTCCAGAGATATGTTTTAAATAGGGGCTGCGGGGTTTCTCTAGACCGCGGGGATACCGGCTACGGTCCGCGGTAAAGTGAGGAGCCAGTGGCCGTCGGACTTCTTGTTAGAGTCGCTGACAGTAAGGTCAGCGACTCCCGAGGGTATTCGGGGTGCAGACTGAGTGTGGTCGTCGGGTTACTACCCGGCTCATTGAGGCAAGGACCCCGACTTTGGCAGCCCATATGAGTTTGAACTATGTGGAGCCTGGTCAGGAGGGTCCCCTCTGTTATATATGTATGTCCTCAGTGGAGAGGAGTAAGGTCTCAGGGCTGCTTACCAATTCCTCAGTGGAGAGGAGTACAAGGGGTCAGTGTGTGGCTGACCCCAACCCCAACTCAGGAAGTGAGATTAGTGGTTTATCACTCTTATGTGTCTATGGCAGTAGCATTTTCTGCTAATTCTGTGGAGGTTTCAGGTCTAGGCCAAGCTGGCCTTCAAGGAGAATTTACAATTTATGCATGCCCTCCAAATTAAGGACGAATGCAATTTTGGGAAGCGTTCAAAAGGGTAGACATTATAGTTACCACTTGGTCACATTGTGACTATTATACAGAGACAGATGATTATCATTTACTCAATTAAGGAAATGGGAAGCCTTGTTGAGCTGTATTATCAGTCACCTGTGGGAGTTACACCAGGTGGCGTCATAGTAATTCTGCTCATTAAAAGGGACTGTGCACGGTTTCTTCCCCGACTCATATTAAAAGTCAATAAATCCCAGGTTTAACTGGGATGGCGTCTTTATTCACATAAAATGTCTTTGCCTATGACAAATAACTGTTAAGTTTTGTTCCAGCATTTCCCACTATGTCTGATGTATGGGGGCCAGAGGCGCTCCAATTCTTCCCTATAGACGGCGTTGGCATCGGGAAGGAGCACGATTTGGAGTCGCTAGCACGTGCAGCCTGTTTGGGGAAGGAGGATACCAACAGAGTATCGATTTGCATGGCTAGTCCTGGAGGCTGCTGTAGGCAGCGACCTGATAACCCAAACTCAGAGTGAGTGCCAAGCCAGGGGTATCAATGTCAGACAACATTGCGTCTCGTTGCAATCCAACAACGCTTCATCGTAAGGCATGTCAGGCAGCAACACCTAGTAAAGGGTTGCAAAATCCCCCCACTCAAGGGTTGGAGTGGTCGAGAGAGTGCTACAGGAGGATGCACATGTGCCTGAAGCAACACCTGTTTGCAGGGTTGCCATTCCTCCCACTTGGTGCACCACAGTGGTCGAGATAGTGCTAAAATACATGCACACATGCCTGAGGTGACGCCTAGTAAAGGGTTGCCAAAATTTCTCCCACTCAAATGGCAGAGTGGTCGAGAGAGTGCTACAGGAGTATGCACATGGGCCTGAAGCAACACCTGTTTGCAGGGTTGCCATTACTCCCACTCGGTTCTCCGTAGTGGTCGAGATGGTGCTAAAATACATGCACACAGGCCTGGGGCAGCTCCTGTTGCAGGTTGCATGTCCTCCCACGTGGAGATATAGTGGATGAAGATGGAGCCACACACATATGTGATAAGATTATGGGGAATGGTGTCGAATAACATGCTTGGTACAGAGGCATGTACAAGGAAATGGAGGAGATGGATGGTGATACCTGATTCAGCTTCGATAAGTCCCACTCTAAAAGAGTGTCTAAGGTTAACTCCAAACAGGAATCCAAACATGGCTATGTGCCGGGATCCCATGCTGAATGCATGAGGGTAAGCAGTGGCCGTTTGCCTCTAAAATTGCTGCACAGTCGCTGATTGCTGAACCATCCAGAGAAATCCAAATTAACACCTGGCTATTTTGGTCACAATTGATTCAATTAAGTGACTGCCCAGGGAAAAAAGGGTAGAGCTAATTGACAGCTGTATCAAGCTAATTGAGGCATTAAGGATACATTCGGGTCATTATAATAGGCCTATGCAGTTATCAGTAAAGACTATTCTGATTTGCAATGGTGGATTCACCATGTGTCCAGGAGTTATAGCAAGGTAATGCTTGACCAGCCTTCCATGATTTTGCAGATGAATGTCAGTGCACTCGGGTGGGGTGTCACAGATACGAGTTTCAGCTGTGGAGGCAGATGGACTGAGCAAGAGGCATCACTTCTGCAGACATGGGCAATTAACTATTAAGAGGTTTTTATGGACAAGGCTTATTGCTCTAACAAATGTAATCTGCATGTTCAGTTTCAGATTGACAATAATACGCAAGAGGCATATATATTAATCACATCAGTGGAATCAAGTCGGCATTTTGTGACAGATTGGCTAATCAAATTTGGGCCTGGTGCATTGGAAAAGATATTTCAGCTATTTATCTACCAAGTAGATTCTACATAGTAGCAGAAGCCAAGTCACGAAAGTTCCATGACAACATAGATTGAATGTTGAACCAGGAGGTGTTCAATAATATAGTACTTGTATATGAATGCCAGATATCGATTTGTTTTGCATCAAGGTTCAACCATCAGATGCCTAAATAGGTTTCATGGGAACCAGACCAGGTGGCAGTTGCAATTGATACTTTGACGTTACATTGAGGTGGTATGTTTTATATATTTTCCTACCATTTTGCCTAATAGGTCGGAGTATGCAATAAATCAAGCAGGATACCGCATTGGGGGTGCTTGTAATACCTAATTGGCTGAATCAAGCATGGTTCCCCTTTGATGTTACAGTTAGGGATCCAACCTCTTTTTGGTGGTTCCCAAGCGTAGGAATTGACTGGAGCATCCGCTAACATGGGGAAAGTCATCTGTTATGTGATTGTATTGACTTGTTAATTTGCAGATTTTAAGAAGGCCATACCTGGAGCAAGGACTGACTGGGTGAACGGTGGACATGCTCACTGTAGCCTGGAGAAAGAGTACTCAAAAGGGGTATATTACTTATGTAAAAAATGGGAGCAATATTGTGTACAAAATAATATTGACTATATTACTGCAGGTATTGTGGATATTTTAGAGCTCCTGTTGACACTCTATGATGATGACGGGCTCAGTTATAGCACCATTAATACAGCTTTAAGTGCTTTGTCATCGTATGGTTTTGATGGTGTCAGGAAAGATCCTATTGTGTTTCATCATATCATAGCTGGATTGATGAATGGAATTTCAACTCTAAACCTCCTAAACCCAGGTATATGGCGATCTGGGATGTAAGTGAGGTCCTCAAGATGCTTCGACAGTAGGTTCCTGTCATGTCTCTGAATTTGCCAAACTAATCATGAAAGTGGTTATGCTCTTGGCATTGGTTCAGCGTAGCAAGTGCAGATTTTGCAAAAACTTCTGCTAGTCAGGATGAAGTTGCTGAAGAGAATGTTATGTTATATAATTGCGTCCTGCTTAAGCAGAGCAGGCCAGGTGTCACAGGTTTGTTAAAATTGTGTTTCAGCATAACCTACTGATCCATGTTTATGAGTAATGGCACATTTATTTTCATTATATTGAAGCTATAAAGACCTTAAGAAATGTGGAAACAGCATTGTTTATCAGTTACATGAAGCCACACAGGAGAGTGTCAGTGCAGACTATCTCAAGGTGGTTTAAAGCAAATGTTGATTAAGGCACGTATTAACACTGAAGTATATATATGCTTTTCCACTAGTGCAGCAGCAACGTCGTCGGCTAGGACGATGGATGTTCACAGCGGCCATATTTTTATAGGTGCCAGGTGGTCAAATGAATTATTTTTAAAAAAATTTTTTTTACCATCGGCCGATCGGAGAGAGGCTGTTTGCAAATTCAGTATTAAGTCCTGTTTAGTTCCCCTGGTATAGACGGGTTACTGTTTGTTTTGATTATTCAAATCAATTGTTACTGCATGATATTAACATTTCATGTTTAACGCATTATTGATTGTTTCTCATCGAAAGTCAATCAATGCAGTGAGGCCGGGATTTGGATCTGCAGCATAAAATCACAGAGCTTTGAACCCTTCACGTAGTCACTCACGTGACTCCGAAGTAAAATAGTAAGATTAAACGAGAACTTACCAGTTTGAAGTTTGATCTTTATTTTATGAGGAGTTACGTTGGTGATTACGTGCCCGCCACGCCCAACCCTCTTTCATAAAAAAGGTCATATGGTAGTTCTCATGTTGCTCATCTTAATATGTTACTTCAAATATTGTATTGTCTGTGATTTCACACCGCTGCTTTGAAGATTGACGTGCATGCGCCCTGACGGGTCTTCTTCACGTAATCACCAACGTAATGGCTCTGTCCTACGCGCAGGCGGTTACTGGCGGTGAAGCACGGCGTCGCCGGAAGAGGGGACTGCACGGCAACCGCGTGAGCGCCGCGCGTATGCCGCGGGAGCGCCGCACGGATGCCGCGCGGGGGCCGAGTGATCTCCATACGGCCGGTCCCACGAGCTTGCGGTAAGTTAAAAAAAAATTAAACGTTACCGGGCCGACTGCAAAAGGACGTCGCGCGGCGTCGGGTGATGACGACATCGCGCAACGCGACGCGCTACACGATGATGTCATTTTGGATCGCGGGGCAGTGGCGGTGCTAGTGGTGATCGCGGTGCTGTGGCGCGGCTGTGGTGGTGCTCGTGCTGCTGTGGTGGTGCTAGTGGTGCTCATGGAGCTAACGGCGCACTGGCGGCGGCTGTGGTGGTGCTAGTGGTGCTCACGGAGCTAACGGCGCACTGGCGGCGGCTGTGGTGGTGCTCGTGCCGCACTGACGGCGGCTGTGGCGGTGCTCGTGTCGCACTGGCGGCAGCTGTGCGGTAGGACAACATTTTTGAACGTTGTCGGTTTTTTGTGAGCACCGTGCGGTGTTGGGACCAACACCGCATGGTCCTGGCGGTGTGCGTGGGACTGACCCCGCAGTCTCTGGCGATCCACGAGCGGTCCAAACTTCCTGCTTCACCGCCAGTAACCGCATACCCGTGAGACAGGCCTTTAACTCCTCATAAAATAAAGATCAAACTTCAAACTGGTAAGTTCTCGTTTAATCTTACGATTCATGTCTGGAGTTCGCCAGAGGGTGGTGAATCTGTGGAATTCATTGCCACTGAAGGCTGTGGAGGCCAAGTCAATGGATATATTGAAAGCAGAGATAGATATATTCTAGATTAGTATGGGTGTCAGGGGTTATGGGAAGAAGGCAGGAGAATGGGGTTAGGAGGGAGAGATAGGTCAGCCATGATTGAATGGTGGAGTAGACTTGTTGGGCCGAATGGCCTTAGTCTGTGCCTATCACGTATGACCTTATGACCCCAGTGAGTTGCAGATTTGAAGTACTTAAATCATAATCGTAATTTATTACCCAAGTATGTTTTGCAACATACGAGAAATTTGGTTTGCCATACAGTCATACCAAAAAAGCAACAAGACACACAACTACATGAAAATTTGACATAAACATCCACCACAGCGGCTCCTCCACTTCCCCACTGATGGAAGGCAATAAAGTCTTATCTTCTTTCCTCCTTTCCTCCCGCTGTCGGAGGAGTCGAACCATTCGCTGCCAGCAATCGAGCACCCACGTTGGGGAGGTCTAAGCTCCCACATTGGGACTTGAAACTCCTGCGGCTTGTTCCAAAAATCGGTCCCTAACCAGGTCTGCCCCACTGTCCAGGGCAGATGAGCCATGATCATATTGAACGGTGGGGCAGACCTGAGGTGCCAAATGGCCTTCTGCTCCTATTTTCTGGTGCTCTTCTATAAGGGACAGTCCACGTCGTAGAGCATGATTCAATGCAGCTAACTGCTTCCACCTCTGCGTTTTCATCTGCCTTGAGGGTAGAAGACCTTGTTCCTCCTGTGTATCTCATCTATGAAGACCTCCAGTGCTGCATCTGAACATCCCACTCATTTGAAATCAGTAGGTTTCTGGCAAGCGACTAAGAACTTGGGAATGAATTCCACCACCAATTCCAACCACAAAGTACGACATCTTCATTATTATGCCCTGAAGCAATCATCACTAGCATCAGCTCATGCTAGATGCTCTTTGAAATTATTTTTAACGAGGAGTAACCTGAATCTTTTATGTGTCGTGCACTGTTTCAAACAGCGGTAGGTAAATCGCGCCTTGTGTTTGCAGTGCCTGCTTCTTGATGCCATCCAATTCAGTACCAACGGAGTCTAAATCAGGAAAAGATAACCAGAAACAGATACCCACAGAATGTGATACAACGATTGAAAAGTACAGACAAGTGACGTAAAAACATAAGACAGACAGGAAAATTAAAAAGCATACAACTTTTGTAAATGGCTAACAATAATGAGATGTAAAACTAATATTTCGGAGGATGGGAATTTGATTGGCACTAATTAACATTAACCATGTCATTAAAAATGCATTTCCTTCAAAATATATCATCCTTTACACCCTGTCCAGTTTAATGGATAATCAATGGGCAAGTGGCGCATCTTCATGTTCTTATATCAGAGGTGGAATTGTTTTGTTGATTAAAGAGCATTATAAATAAGGGGTAATTAGGGATTGATTTTAAGTTGAAGATAACAGTATGATCAATGCCTTGACCACTTTATGATAGAAAAGTTCAGCAAGTAACAATGGAAATCCAATACTTGGGAAATGGTGTGTAGTCCAAACTCTTATTCTGTTAGGAATGTGAATTTAGGCTACAAAACATTATTAAAATGAAAGACAAAGAAATAATTAACTGGTCAGGTCTGTGTGCAAAATTCATATCGGCAGCTGCAAGCTTTTAAGCTATAATAGGATAAGAGATCTTTAAAATTATATCTCAGCCTGAGAGAGAAACTTTATTGCTTGCAATGGACAATAAAACCTCAAAGTTGTACATTTTTTCCATTGGTATAAAATAACTATGCATGCATGTTGGAAAGTGTTTAGAATTCCACAACAAAACCAAAAATATGGAAATAGATAAGAGACAGGGAGTTGAGTATACATAACATATGCTAGGATCAACTGCAGATTGCAGTTGTTGTAAGTTGGAGCAAGAAAACAAAATGCTGGAGGAACTCAACGGGTCAGGCAGCATCTGTGGAAGCTGAGGGTTTTTCAGTGTTTCAGGTGGAGACCTGCATCAGGACTGGTGGTCAATATAAAATCGGAGAGGGGGCGGTGAGGCAGTGGCTAGCAGATGATGGGTGGAGGAAGGAACTGCAGATGCTGGTTTACATCGAAGATAGACACAAAATGCTGGAGTAACTCAGCGGGACAGGCAGCATCTCTGGATAGAAGCAGTGGGTGATGTGAAGAAGGGTCTCGACTCCTCTAACCATTTCCACGCCACCCCGACCAGCGATCCCTACCCTCTAAAGGGCCGGGCCCACTTGGGAGACCTCCACCGCGACCTCTGGCGACCGTAAGCGACTACAAAAAAAATCAAGGTCGCGGCGACCTACGATCTCCTACGACCTTCCTCGACTATGTGTACGACCTCCTTCGATTATGAAGAAGACCTCCTTCGATTATGAAGAAGACCTCCTTCGATTATGAAGAAGACCTCCTTCCACTATGGTAAAGACTGGCTTCGACCATGTACGTTTTACTCGAGGATGGTCTCTGACAAATTGGTCCGTGAATGAGCACGACCCCCTTCCACCTCAGAGGACCACACCGAAAACCAACAACGACCAGTGACGAGTGTCTACAGCCCAAATGATCACCTGATAAAATGATGTCATGTCTGCATTTTTTTCTCACTAAAAAATACCTGCCAGGTTTAAAAAAAAAATCATTCTGAACCATGCAAGCAAGGAAGGAACTAGTTTGGAGGATGTTAGTAAAAATACAACTGCTGTTTGCAGTAGCCCTTTTGCTTCAGCCTTTGAAGAAAGGCAGAAGGGGATGAGCAAGGGTGAAGAGGAAGCACAAGAAGAGATCTCAATGGGTGAATGGAGATGTGATGGACTGTCCCAGTACACCAGATGACTGGAAGAGAGTGGCACTGGGCTTTGACAAAAGATGGAACTTTAAGCACACATGTGGGGCAGTGGATGGCAAGCATGCCATTTTTGTCCCTGCCCCTGTACCCCTCATTTTCCTTTTTGTACAGGATGGCATTCTGCTGGAACCATTCCTCAAGGTCCCCCTCCTGCTGCCTGGTGAAGGTGTAGGGCTTCCTCCAGCCCCCCCTCACCACCAATGGGGCATCTGCCTCTGATGCTGTGTCAGACACAAGAGAAAGGGCTGCTTTGCTGCCTTCAAATGAGGCAGTGAAGGATGGGGTGGTGGTGGGGACATATACTACCACCCAGGTCTCCTCCTCCAGGGGTCTCTCATGCCTGGCTACCTCCTCCTGCACTATCACCTCCTGCGGCATCACCTCCTGCCACCTCTCCTCCAGGGTGGGCAACACCTGCATGGCAGTTTTTTTTTAGGGTTGTGCCCTCCCCCTGCGCTGCTTCCTTTTTGATGCCATCTCTAAAACACGTCTCTTCTCCAAAAAACTCTCCAGCTATGAATGAACATGCCTTGGAGTGAAAGAGGTGACGTTCTGCTGTTTAAATCGCCTTTTTTTTCTACTGACCTTTTTTTCACCCCAGAGCTATTACCTTCGACTACCTTCGACCACCTTCGACTACCTACGACTAGCATCACGACCTACTATGACCGGCTTTGACTAGACCTAAGACTAAAAAAAATCGATATTTCCCACGGCGACCTATTTTTAGTCACGTTTTTTTTTTAACATTTTGAAAAATATGCCGCGACCTAGCTGAAGCCTCGACTACGTGGAGACCACTCTTGAAAATGGAGGAGAGTGACGAAGACCTCCTACGACCTCGTGGCGATCTTGCCGCGACTATGAGTTGCGGGCAAACTCGCCAGAGGTCACGGTGGAGGTCACCCAAGTGGGACAGGGGATTAACACTATCTTACACATGCTGGGGACAATTGTTTACATTTTTATACCAATCCAATTAGCCTACAAACTTGTACGTCTTTGGATGGTGAGAGGAAACCGAAGATCTCGGAGAAAACCCACGCGGTCATGGGGAGAAAGTACAAACTCCGTACCGACAGCACCAGTAGTCAGGATAGAACCTGGGTCTCAGGCGCTGTAAGGCAGTAACTCTACTGCTACGCCATCATTGTGTCATTGAAGTTGAAGCCATAGAGGGAGTACAGAGAAGGTTCACCAGACTGATTCCTGGGATGTCAGGACTTTCATATGAAGAAAGACTGGATAGACTCAGCTTGTACTCGCTAGAATTTAGGAGATTGAGAGGGGATCTTATAGAAACGTACACAATTCTTAAGGGGTTGGACAGGCTAGATGCAGGAAGATTGTTCCCGATGTTGGGGAAGTCCAGGACAAGGGGTCACAGTTTAAGGATAAGGGGGAAGTCTTTTAGGACCGAGATGAGAAAAACATTTTTCACACAGAAAGTGGTGAATCTGTGGAATTCTCTGCCACATAAGGTAGTTGAGGCCTGTTCATTGGCTATATTTAAGAGGGAGTTAGATGGGGCCCTTGTGGCTAAAGGGATCAGGGGGTATGGAGAGAAGGCAGGCATGGGATACCGAGTTGGATGATCAGCCATTATCATATTGAATGGCGGTGCAGGCTCGAAGGGCCGAATGGCCTACTCCTGCACCTATTTTCTATGTTTCTATGTAAGCTCCATGCACGTGGAGTCAGCCAGGACGGGCTATCACCTACCCAGGGCCCTAAATGCTGGTGAGATGCTTACAAGAGTCCAAAGTTATAACATTGCTATTGTAACAGAGGTCCTGAAGAATAAACTTGCACCATTGTACCACTATTGCACATTTTCCTCCCCATGTCTTCAGCATGAGAAGCTTGTTCTTGTTTAAATGGTATGAAAGAGAAGATGAAAAGATCAAATGTTTTGCAGAATTGCAGCTTTAAGGGGTATAAACATTTTCGCCTAAGGCTGGTAGAGGGCCACTGTGAATTCAAGCCTGGGTCAGCAGAATCAGGGTAGTCAAAAAGACAAGTTATGAATAATGCATCCTGACACAATCACCTGCAGTTTAGCCCAAAGATACTAGAGCAAGAGTCTTCTATGATCTTTGGTTTAGCCTGACATGATCAGGGATTACTGCATTTGCCTTTACATTGTATCAGCTTTGGTTTAATGTTTTGACATAGAATTGTTATGTTGGTTGAATAAAGTGATTGCAAAGCTTGGTACAACTGAGTTAACATGCACTTTGAATTTTTGAAAATCTAAAAGCCCTGTCCCACAGTACGAGTTCATTCCAAGAGCTCTCCCGAGTTTGCCCTGATTCGAACTCGGAGATTTACGGTAATGGCCACTCGTCGGTACTCGGGGCTCTCGTGGACATTTTTCAACATGTTGAAACATTTTCACAAGTCTTCCCGTGCTTACCTGCCGTTAGCGAGTCTTCCCGAGTACCTGCTGTTAGCGTTACGAGCCGCTAAGAGACGTCACCGAGCTCCGACGTACCCGCTACGTTAATTCTCCGTGCTTACGAGTTTGATTTTTTTTTAACTCGGGAGAGCTCTTGGAATGAACTTGTACCATGGGACATGGTTATAACACTCTCTATTTCACTACTCTATTTCTCCCTCCCTCTGTCACCCTCCTACTTTATTGCTTTTCTTTTCTTTCTTCCTACCTCACAAAGACAAACTATTTGGATTTTTCAAAAACATGGTACTTAATTTTGTTTCACAGCGCAATTAAAATTGTGATTAGCCTTCAACTGATTGACTATCCATGATTGTTTTAAATTGGTGGACAGTTCGAAAGTAGTTGTTTTCGCTATCGTAACTATTTTCACTGCTCTTTCATGCTAGAGGAGAGAATGCTAGAGGTCAGGCCTGTGATGGGTATTGAAATTGGTATTGGTGATGTATTTGTCACGTCAACCAAAGTACAATGTAACATTTAGTTTCAGGTTCTGTCCATTCAGATTGTAATTTGCTCGTTTCTAAACATCCCCCCGCCCCAGTCTAGTTTCAGTAAAAACACTGAATCAAGCACTTGACACAACTACATTTTATTTTAACAAAAGCGCATCACAGTTCAACTACTGTACCTATCCCACCGCGGGTTCGATCCTCGTATCTGCCTGTTCATGCCCCCTAGGCCTCGCTCAGACAGAGACACTCCAGAAGTTCACGCAGTCCCAAGCGCTCTCCCAGAAGATCGACCCTGGACCTCATGGTAGTGGACTTTTATATGTCCCGGGACCTTGAGGGGCCGAACCACATGGGGGTGGTCTCTTAATAACCCAATTACAGATATCAATTAACCCCATACATAACAGACATTTCCCTAACCCAATAATACAGCAGCGTAATACATTGTATAAGAAAGAAAGCTCTCGAAGGAATCTAACAAGAACAAACATTGAAACATGTGCCCTGTGATTCAAACAATGTATCCAAGGCTCAACAGTTCGACCAATCATCATTTAACAGGATGACCGTCTTGCAACATTATTTATACTGCTTACAATACTTTTGCAGTGATCCAATAGAAATGATGCATTTAAGGGTAGTTTGCAAAACTGCTATACATGTTATCAATTTAAGAGAAACGGGGAGGATACCTGGACTCCTTACCATCCTGCATATCAGTCTGAGCCTAGACTGGTTGGCGCCAATCAAAGCCTGTAAAGTTCAGATGACAAGGGTTAAGCAATTCTGACAAGTGCAGGGATCCTCCATTTTATGGTGTCTTTAATTTAGCCAATATTAACAAGATCATACCATACTTGTGTACATCAGTTTGTGCAAAAGAGAAAATAATGCAGAATATAATATTGCAGCTACAGAGAGATTGCAGATTAAAGTTGTAATTGCTCAATTGTAAGTTTGGGGTGATTAGAATATGTGATGTTTGTTCAAGAGTTTAATAATAGCAGGGAAAAAGTACAGTAGTTCTTGAATCTGGTGATATATGCTTTCAAGCTTTTGTATCTTTTGACCAATGAGAGGATGGTGAAGAGACAATGACCAGGCTCTGAGCGGTCTTAGTTTAGTTTAGAGATACAGCATGGAAACATACCCTTCGGCCTACCGAGTCAGCACTGACCAGCAATCCCCGCACATTAACACAAACCTACACACGTTCGGGACAATTTGCATTTATACCAAGCCAATTAACCAACAAACCTGTTTGTCTTTGGAGTGTGGTAGGAAACCGAAGATCTCTGACAAAACCCACGTGGTCACGTGGAGAATGTACAAACTCAGTACAGACAGCACCCATAGTCAGGATCGAAGCCGGGTCTCTGGCGCTGCAAGCGCTGTAAGGCAGCAACTCTACCGCTGCGCCACCGTGATTATGTTTGCTGCATTCATAAAGCAGCCTGAAATGGAGATGGAATCGATGGTGGATAGATTGGTTTGTGAGATGGAAGCTGGCTGCGGGCTGCATCCAAGTCTTTCTGCAGTTTGTTGCGGTCTTGGGCAGAAAGGTTGCCACACCAAGCAGGATGTTTCCTGTGGTGCAAATGTAATAAATGGTAAGACTCATTGGGCACATGTTGAATTTAGTTTTTCTGAGGAAGTAGAGGCATTGGTGTGTTTTCTTGGTTGCATCGTCGATGTGGTTGGACCAGGTCAAATTGTTGGTAATATTTCACCTAGGAACTCAAAGATCTTGACCATCTCCACTTCAGCACCATTAATGCAGACTGGGGTGTGTTCTCCACCCCATTATCAGAGGTTGCTGTAAGAAGGAACTGCAGATACGGTTTGCACTGAAGATAGACACAAAAATGCTGGAGTAACTCAGCGGGACAGGCAGCATCCCCGGAGAAAAGGAATAGGTGATGTTTCAGGTCGAGACCAGACTGAGTGATATTGCAGATCAAGACTCTTCATCAAACTGAGCCATTCTTACACATCAGAATTTGCTGACCAGCTCCATTGTTTTGCTGTTTTTGTGCGAGAGGTTGATGTCTTGTGTGATCCTTCCCACTATGTTGATGTCATAGATAGTCATAGTCATAGATTAATACAGTGTGGAAACAGGCCCTTTGGCCCAACTCGCCCACCAGCCAACAATGTCCCAGCTACCCTAGTCCCACTTGCCTGCGCTGGTCCATAACCCTCCAAACCTGTCCTATCCATGTACCTGTCCAACTGTTTCTTAAACGATGGGATAGTCCCAGCCTCAACTACCTCTTCTGGCAGCTTGTTCCATACACCCACCACCCTCTGTGTGAAAAAGTTACCCCTCAGATTCCTATTAAATCTTTTTCCCTTCTCCTTGAGCCTATGTCCTCTGGTCCTCAATTTCCCTACTCAGGGTAAAAGACTCTGTGCATCTCTGTCATCTGCAAACTTGTAGATGTAGACAGAGTGGATTATGGCCACACAATTGTGAGAGTATAGGAGTATAGTGGAGGGCTTAGGACGCAGCCATGCAGGGTACTGGTTTTGAAAATGATTGTGGAGTACGATTTGTCACCTATCCTCATTGATTACAGTCTATGGGTTAGGTAGTTAAGGATCCAATAGCAGCGGGAGGTGCTGACTGCAAGCTCCAGGCATTTGAATATGCGTTTGGTTAGAATTATGGTGTTGAAGGCAGAGCTATAGTCAATAAATAAGATGTGTAGGAAGGAACTGTAGATGCTGGTTTCCACCGAAGATAGACACAAAATGCTGGAGTAACTCAGCGGGTCAGGCAGCATCTGTGGAGAAAAGGAATAGGTGACATTTTGGGTTGAGACCCTTCTTCGGACATCAAACGGGAAGGCAGGAGAATGGGGTTGAGAGGGAAAAATAAATCAGCCATTATTGAATAGCAGAGTAGACTCGATAGGCCGAATGGCCTAATTCTGCCCCTGTCTTATGGTCTTATCAAGGGAAACCATCTGGGCAAAACGCTTGTCATGGGTTGACTCAAATTGGCTTATGTGATGTGTGTGACTGTTACTGTGGATGAAATATTAGCTATTTCTCACTGAACTGTCCATTTGCTAACCATGTGCAGGAAGGAAGTGCAGATGCTGGTTTACACTGAAGATAGACTCGAAATACCGGAGTATCTCAGATTCTCAGTCTGAAGAAAGGTCTTGACCCGAAATGTCACCCATTCCTTCTCTCCAGAGATGCTGCCTGTCCTGCTGAGTTACTCCAGCATTTTGTGTTTATCTTCATTTGCTAACCATGTTATCCTGAGCACAGATCAGTGTATACATGCACCCTTGGCGACAGCACACATATAAAGCATCAAAACCACATTCATTCAACCAGGATGTATACTGCGGATTGAAACCAGCAACATCTTCTTGTCCAAAAATTTACAAAGGCTTAGAATGCCTGACTTATACAATGAAGCAAATGTGCAGATGCAAAGGTCACATGAACAAGGTTAAAGCATTCTCATTGATAGCTTCTGTTTAACATGAGTGAGGTTTTTGCCATGTATCAAATCCTCTCGCAATAACATTTATGTAACTACTACATTAGTCACTAAATCTAAATGTAATAAATGGGCGACTTGAAAATAGTTTCCCCACTGATGGAGATAACCAAAAAGTACAATTTACATTCACTTCCTCGGGCAGGTATTATCGATTTGTTGTACTAGGGCAACATTTGTTGCTCTTTGCAAGTCATTTGAATTCTGTTGCACTCTTTAACTACGCCTGATTTGATTTGAACTGATGTTTCCATAGTTTATGTAGTTTGGTAAATTGATGATCTGCGTAAACTAAGGTGACTATTTTTTTTTACATTATCTGACAATAATATCTTTGAATACTGATTCTATTTTCGGAAGTCGGTAAGAGATGTCAGGGTGTTTGGTGTTTAATTAAAATTATCTTAATTGATCTGCACCTGTGTTTTTTCTCAGTCAAATGGATCATGTTAGAAGTGAAGCCCCACAAATGAAGAACTTTTGTTGTTTTAACCGGTCTCGATTGAACAGATAGAATGAATTATGCCTCCAGAAATGGACTGCAAGTGAAGATGCCTTAATTGCTAATTCCAGAAAATGGATGATTTAAATTGGATGAATGACTCTATTTACATGATAATATGTTTGTCAACTGGTTCTAACCCTGTTGACAAAATAAATGGTGCTAGGTATTCAACTGCTGCAGGGAAATTCCTGCAGACTGGGTTGACTGTTTTTTATACATCTCCAGCCTAAGCATGGAAGCTTTGCTGAAAAGCAAAGTAACAGCAATAAATTTAAATAAGAATTAGTTGATTTCTTAAGATAAACACAAAGTGCCGAAGTAACTCGGAGCATCAGGCAGCCTCTCTGGAGAAAAAGGATGGGCTATATTTTTCGGGTCGAGACCCTCCATCAATATGGGTCTGAACTGGGAGGTTGGAGTAACTCAGCGGGACAGGCAGCATCTCAGGATAACCATATAACCATTACAGCACGGAAACAGACCATCTCGGCCCTTCAAGTCCATGCTTCTTTTTTTTCCCCCTTCTTTCTTCTTACTTCCCCCTAGTCCCATCTACCTGCACTCAGACCATAACCCTCCATTCCTTTCCCTTCCATATACCCATCCAATCTATTTTTAAAGGATAAAATCGAACCTGCCTCCTCCACTTCCACTGGAAGCTCATTCCACACAGCTACCACTCTCTGAGTAAAGAAGTTCCCCCTAATGTTACCCCTAAATTTCTGTCCTTTAATTCTCAAGTCATGTCCCCTTGTTTGAATCTTCCCTACTCTCAATGGGAAAAGCTTATCCACGTCAACTCTGTCTAACCCGCTCATCATTTTAAAGACCTCTATCAAGTCCCCCCCCTTAATCTTCTGCGCTCCAACGAATAAAGACCTAACTTGTTCAACCTTTCTCTGTAACTTAGTTGCTGAAACCCAGGCAACATTCTAGTAAATCTCCTCTGTACTCTCTCTATTTTGTTGACATCCTTCCTATAATTAGGCGACCAAAATTGTACTCCATACTCCAGAATTGGCCTCACCAATGCCTTGTACAATTTTAACATTACATCCCAACTTCTATATTCAATGCTCTGATTTATAAAGGCCAGCACACCAAAAGCTTTCTTTACCACCCTATCTACATGAGATTCCACCTTCAGGGAACTATGCACAGTTATTCCTAGATCCCTCTGTTCAACTGCATTCCTCAATTCGCTACCATTTACCATGTACGTCCTATTTTGATTTGTCCTGCCGAGATGTAGCACCTCACATTTATCAGCATTAAACTCCATCTGCCATCTTTCAGCCCACTCTTCCAAATGGCCTAAATCTCTCTGTAGACTTTGAAAATCTACTTCATTATCCACAACACCACCTATCTTAGTATCATCTGCATACTTACTAATCCAATTTTCCACACCATCATCCAGATCATTGATGTACATGACAAACAACAGTGGACCCAACACAGACCCCTGAGGCACCCCACTAGTCACCGGCCTCCAACCTGACAAACAGCCATCCACCATTACTCTCTGGCATCTCCCATTCAGCCACTGTTGAATCCATCTTGCTACTCCACTATTAATACCCAACAATTGAATCTTCTTAACCAACCTTCCACGAGGAACCTTGTCAAAGGCCTTACTGAAGTCCATATAGACAACATCCACTGCTTTACCCTCATTAATTTCCCTAGTAACCTCTTCGAAAAATTCTAGAAGCTTAGTCAAACATGACCTTCCAGGCACAAATCCATGTTGACTGTTCCTAATCAGACCCTGCTTATCCAGATGCTTATATATATTATCTCTAAGTATCCTTTCCATTAATTTGCCCACCACTGACGTCAAACTAACAGGTCTATAATTGGTAGGTTTACTCTTAGAACCCTTTTTAAACAACGGAACAACATGTGTAGTACGCCAAGGATAGAAGGAATGGGTGACATTTCGGGTCGAGACCCTTCTTCATTTTGTGTCCATCTACCCTTCTTCACACTGAGGTACAGATGGAATGGCAATGACAAAAAGCTGTCAAGAAATTCATAAGCATACATGCAATTTTAATTTTCAGTCTAAAAGAGGATCTTAATCCCAAACGTCACCCATCCTTTTTTCCAGAGATGCTGCCTGACTCATTGAATTACTCCAGCACTTTATGTCTATCTTCGGTCTATACCAGCATCTGCTGTTCCTTTTTACACATTTAGTTGATTTATTGTTGTAATTAATTGCAGTCTGTTTAAATGGGGCATTTTATTTAAGAATATAAATGCCAGATTTTCCTAGGGAATGCAGACATATAACCCCAGATGTCTCGGCAAGTTTCAGATTTCCGTGTTTATTTATGATTTTCTTGATAGCTGTTTGTCGTTGCCATTCCATCTGTGCATCCGTTATCGCAGGGAGTCCAGCAAAGTCCCTGCAATTCTGCAGTGTTTCTTCATCTTACATCCAAACACAGTTCCTCAAGATGGAAAATATCAGTATTTACAGACATTCTGTGCCTGGTTAGATCTGGTGCAAGGACAATATCTTGATTGATCTCATGTTCATAAGTAATAGGAGCAGAAATAGGCCATTCAGCCCATCAAGTCTACTCTGCCATGCAATCATGGGTGATCTATCTTTCCCTCTCAACCCCATTCTCCTGCCTTCTCCACATAACCCCTGACATCTGCACTTTTCAAGAATCTATCATTCTCTGCATTAAAAAATATTCCTTGACTTGGCCTCCACAGCCTTCTGTGGCAATGAATTCCACAGATTCACCACCCTCTAAAGAAATTCTTCCTCATCTCCTTCTTAAAAGTATGTCCTTTTATTCTGAGGCTACGGCCTCTGGTCCTCAACTCTCCCACTAGTGGAAACATCCTCTCCACATCCACTCTACCCAATCCTTCAATGGAATGAAATGGGTATGAAGAATGGTCTGAAGAAGGGTCCCAACCCGAAAGTCACCTATCCATGTTCTCCAGAGATGCTGGCTGATCTGCTAAATTACATATTGTGTATTAACCAGCATCTTCAGTTCTTTGTTTCTGCAGAAGGGACTTGAACAATTGGTAGTGACTTAAATGTTGAATGAATAGATTTTGGTTATTTGTTTTTACATTTGAACATTTGTTTTTACATTTAAAATATTTGTCATTTTAATTGTTTTATTATTTTTTCATAATTATTAGCCATTTATTAGTAGGACACTCAAAATTATTGTAATATTTTAATATTTGTAATATTTTATTCAAATCGTTAGAAACAGCAGCAGGACTTCAGAATAGACCTTTTCTGGCAACATTAACTCTTTGTCATTCCACTGATGCTGCCAAGGACTTTTGAGATTAGAAACAGTCTTCAGACTGATAAAATAGGAATCTCTTTATTTTAATTAAAACCATTGCTCCTAATTTTTTTTTTCACTTGCCATCTCAAATTATTGTGCCACCTTCAAAGATGCAGCATCTCCCTATTCCTGTAAGCAATTTAAAATAGAAAGATTAAACAAAATCTTACCGTTTGAAGTTTGATCATTATTTAATGAGAAGTTGAAGTGAGGGATTACGTGAAGAGCCCGCCAGCCCGCATGCGTGTCAATCTTCAGAGCAACTGTATGAAGCCACAGACCAGTTGTACGGATTTAAACTATAGATAGATTAACAACCCTAGACTTACCGGATGATCTTTATGAGAATCAGGGTTGGGAGTGGAGGGCACGTAATCCCTCCAACTTCTCATAAAATAAAGATCAAACTTCAAACGGTAAATTTTCGTTTAATCTTTCTATTTTATATCGAAGTCACGTGAGTGACTACGAGAAGCCTGCAAAGCTCTGTGGTTTCATGCAGTAACTCAATCTGTGTGTGAAACACTTAAACAGATAAACCATAAATGGTAGAAAACATGGGTTATTAATACCATGATGCTAACTTGCATACATAGCCATAGCTCTTAATCGGACCACAGTCCCAATTGGCTTTGAGTTAGACAATAACTCATGCAACAGTGTTCAGAATTCTATCTGCAAACATCCAGGCATATTCAACCAAATTTTATAACTTCTGAAAGCGCACTATATAAGCCTCCTGCTGTATGATCAAAAGGAAATATCCATTCTATTGGCTGCTAATGAGCCATCAGCAATCTCTTGAGAGACTATTAAATAACAATGAAGAAACTATCCTTCATCTCATAGGTACTAGCAAGCTCAGTGTACCTGTATACATAATAACACCCCCAATCTCCGATCTGGTGGGTATGCTGTCAACTCCAAATGTACGCAACCATGCCCGTTTTGCTTTATGAGATCATTCCCATAACAAGCTACCCTCATATCAGTTATAACCCAGAGACCGAGTCAGAGATTGAGTAAAGACTGTGTTCTTTGTGCTGAAATCAGTTGCTAAAAGCATAATCAACTTAAAAGATACTGCTCCCATTAGGACTACAGTAGATGAATATCTGCATCGTAATTTACTGATATACATTGCACACTACTATAAATCTAGGCTTTTTGAGCGGTCATATAAAAGACACCTTGCATAACGTTAGTGAACAGCGGGTGAAATACCGAATCATTTATTGTCCCACTTATGGGACTATAGAGAATGACAAAGCAGCACAAGCAGTGTCAATTGTGCTATCACATAATCGCTTCTCTAAGTCCAAACTGAAAGCAACACAAACCTCTGTTACTTCCATTTAAAAGTAGCTCACGTGTCTTGTTCACAAACTTCCCATACAATCGTGCAGAGCTAGCTGCCCGAGAAAAAGGCTGCACCAGCCATCACTCGTGACCTCAAGTAAATAGGAGCTTCTTTCAGCCGCCTTACCATGGACACCCTGAATGAATAGGCAAAGTTGGCACTATTAAATTTCATGTTGCCTCATCCTTAATATCATAAGAGGCATCTACTGATATACCCCTAAGTCTTATCAGCTGCAAATTTTGCATGTTGTCTATAAACTCGATGACACAATGCCCTTTTGATCCGAGTAGGGCAGCATTAGCATCCACCACTGGCTTTGTCATCAAAACACCAGATATATCTGTGCCTCCTGTGTATAGACATGGCAAAGTATGCATCTTCAAGATCGATTCTCTGAATCAGCTAAATTGCTGAAAGCCAATCATCCATCTCAAACTGGGTAACCAAACACATGATCCGATTAGCCAAATCCTAACCTGATTTGGCATGCTCCACGTTTCTGCAATCTTGAGAAATATCAGAAATATATACCTCTCTTGTTCTTGGGCAGACTACTCATCCTTTGTGAGATGTCACTGATTCCACTTGGAACCATCGTTTCCTCTATTGACCGTACGGACGGAAATTTTTGGCTTTTCTTGCCGCGGAAGATGCATTATCTATTTATTCATTTATTTCGCTGATAACATATAATCAGAACCTTATGACTAGAGCTGAAACACAGCATCCACTTGATGTGGGAATACGAGTTCCCTGTCAACTCTTGACTGCCAGAGTCACCACAAATCCTCAGCGTTCTTCCTCAGAGTGGAAATTAGCATAAAGCAAGCCTGAACCCGGAATTGCTTCGCAGTCCTCTGACTGAAACCACCTGTCTGAGTCGCCAGTGTGCGCAACACAATCTCTTCGACCAGCCACTCAATCAGGAATACTGGTATTGAGAGCCTACAGATTATTATATATACATTTTTGATTCACAATATAAACCTGCAGGTCAGATAAAAAATACTACATGCCAGACCGGCTTCCTGCTGGTAGCTACCTATCCCAAAGAGGATGGCAATTATGTTTTCAACGAACTGGCAACTCCACTAACTGAGCATAAATTTAAACATGTGTTGAGGGAGACTTCAACTACTTCACTCTACTGAGCAGCCTGATAACCTCAATCACAGATGTTGAGGCAGTGCTTCCCAGGTCAATATGACCCATATGGCCAGCCAATTCCAAGGGTCGGATAGGCGATTCTGTGGACGCAGTCAGGAGACCCGAATGGTAGTTTGCCTCCCTGGTGCCAGGCTCAGGGATGTGTCTGAACGCGTCCAAGATATCCTGAAATCGGAGGGAGAGGAGCCTGAGGTTGTGGTACATATAGGTACCAATGACATAGGTAGAAAAAGAGAAGAGGTCTTGAAAGGAGAATTTAGGGAGTTGGGAGGAGAGTTAAGGAGAAGGTCTACAAAGGTAACAATCTCAGGATTACTACCTGTGCCACGTGACTGTGAGAGTAGGAATGGAGTGAGGTGGAGGATAAATGCGTGGCTGAGGAACTGGTGCAGCGGGCAGGGATTCAAATTTCTGGATCATTGGGACCTCTTTTGGGGAAGGAGTGACCTTTACAGAAAGGACGGGTTGCACTTGAACCCAAGGGGGACCAATATCCTGGCGGGGAGATTTGCAAAGGCTACTGGGGAGACTTTAAACTAGAACAGTTGGGGGGAGGGACTCAAATAGAGAAAGCTAGTGGAAAATGTGGGAGGCAGGAGGCAGAGAAGGGAAGCACTCGGACCCAAAATGTAGGGGAGAAAGAAGAAAAAGATAATAAACAGAGAATAAGTGGTGGTGGGTTTCTTAAATGTGTATATTTTAATGCTAGGAGCATTGTAAGAAAGGTGGATGAGCTTAGAGCCTGGATTGACACCTGGAAGTATGATGTTGTGGCGATCAGTGAAACATGGTTGCAGGAGGGCTGTGATTGGCAAATAAATATTCCAGGATTTCGTTGCTTCAGGGGTGATAGAATTGGAGAGGCAAGAGGTGGGGGTGTTGCATTGCTTGTCAAGGAAGATATTACAGCAGTGCTTTGGCAGGATAGATTAGAGGGCTCGTCTAGGGAGGCTATTTGGGTGGAACTGAGAAATGGGAAAGGTGTAGCAACACTTATAGGGGTGTATTATAGACCGCCAAATGGGGAGCGAGAATTGGAAGGGCAAATATGTAAGGAGATAGCAGATATTAGTAGTAAGCACAAGGTAGTGATTGTGGGAGATTTCAATTTTCCACACATAGACTGGGAAACACATTCTGTAAAAGGGCTGGATGGTTTGGAGTTTGTAAAATGTGTGCAAGATAGTTTTTTGCAGCAATACATAGAGGTACCTACTAGAGAAGGGGCAGTGCTGGACCTCCTGTTAGGAAATGAGACAGGGCAGGTGGCGGAGGTATGCGTCGGGGACCACTTCGGGTCCAGTGATCACAATACCATTAGTTTCAATATAATTATGGAGAGGGTCAGAACTGGACCTAGGGTTGAGATTTTTGTTTGGAGAAAGGCTAACTTTGAGGAGATGAGAAAGGATTTAAAAGGAGTGAATTGGGACATGTTGTTTTATGGGAAAGATGTAGAAGAAAAATGGAGGACATTTAAGGGTGAAATTTTAAGAGTACAGAATCTTTATGTCCCTGTTCGGTTGAAAGGAAATAGTAAAAAATGGAAAGAGCCATGGTTTTCAAGGGAAATTGGACACGGTTCGGAAAAAGAGAGAGATCTACAATATTTATAGGCAGCATGGAGTAAATGAGGTGCTTGAGGAGTATAAAGAATGTAAAAAGAATATTAAGAAAGAAATTAGAAAAGCTAAAAGAAGATATGAGGTTGCTTTGGCAAGTAAGGTGAAAGTAAATCCAAAGGGTTTCTACAGCTATATTAATAGCAAAAGGATAACAAGGAATAAAATCGGTCCATTAGAGAGTCAGAGTGGACAGCTATCTGCAGAGCCAAAAGAGATGGGGGAGATATTGAACAATTTCTTTACTTCGGTATTCACGAAGGAGAAGGATATGGAATTATGTGAGGTAAGGGAAACGAGCAGAGTAGCAATGGAAACTGAGATTCAAAGAAGAGGAGGTGTGGACACTTTTGAAAAATATGAAAACGGATAAGTCTCCAGGTCCTGACAGGATATTCCCTAGGACATTGAGGGAAGTTAGTGTAGAAATAGCAGGGGCTATGACAGAAATATTTCAAATGTCATTAGAAACGAGAATAGTGCCGGAGGATTGGCGTACTGCGCATGTTGTTCCGTTGTTTAAAAAGGGTTCGAAGAGTAAACCTAGCAATTATAGACATGTTAGTTTGACGTCAGTGGTGGGCAAATTAATGGAAAGGATACTTAAAGATAATTTATATAAGCATCTGGATAAGCAGGGTCTGATTAGGAACAGTCAACATGGATTTGTGCCTGGAAGGTCATGCTTGACTAATCTTCTTGAATTTTTCGAAGAGGTTACTAGGGAAATTGATGAGGGTAAAGCAGTGGATGTTGTCTATATGGACTTCAGTAAGGCCTTTGACAAGGTTCCTCATGGAAGGTTGGTTAAGAAGATTCAATTGTTGGGTATTAATGGTGGAGTAGCAAGATGGATTCAACAGTGGCTGAATGGGAGATGCCAGAGAGTAATGGTGGATGGCTGTTTGTCAGGTTGGAGGCCGGTGACGAGTGGGGTGCCTCAGGGGTCTGTGTTGGGTCCACTGTTGTTTGTCATGTACATCAATGATCTGGATGATGGTGTGGAAAATTGGATTAGTAAGTATGCAGATGATACTAAGATAGGTGGTGTTGTGGATAATGAAGTAGATTTTCAAAGTCTACAGAGAGATTTAGGCCATTTGGAAGAGTGGGCTGAAAGGTGCTACATCTCGGCAGGACAAATCAAAATAGGACGTACATGGTAAATGGTAGCGAATTGAGGAATGCAGTTGAACAGAGGGATCTAGGAATAACTGTGCATAGTTCCCTGAAGGTGGAATCTCATGTAGATAGGGTGGTAAAGAAAGCTTTTGGTGTGCTGGCCTTTATAAATCAGAGCATTGAATATAGAAGTTGGGATGTAATGTTAAAATTGTACAAGGCATTGGTGAGGCGAATTCTGGAGTATGGAGTACAATTTTGGTCGCCTAATTATAGGAAGGATGTCAACAAAATAGAGAGAGTACAGAGGAGATTTACTAGAATGTTGCCTGGGTTTCAGTTACAGAGAAAGGTTGAACAAGTTAGGTCTTTATTCTTTGGAGCGCAGAAGGTTAAGAGGGGACTTGATAGAGGTCTTTAAAATTATGAGCGGGTTAGACAGAGTGGACGTGGATAAGCTTTTCCCATTGAGAGTAGGGAAGATTCAAACAAGGGGACATGACTTGAGAATTAAGGGACAGAAGTTTAGGGGGAACATTAGGGGGAACTTCTTTACTCAGAGAGTGGTAGCTGTGTGGAATGAGCTTCCAGTGGAAGTGGTGGAGGCAGGTTCGATGTTATCCTTTAAAAATAGATTGGATGGGTATATGGACGGGAAAGGAATGGAGGGTTATGGTCTGTGCAGGTAGATGGGACTAGGAGGAAGTATTTATTTTTAATTAAAAAAAAAAAAATTAAAAAAAATGTTCGGCACGGACTTGAAGGGCCGAGATGGCCTGTTTCCGTACTGTTATGGTTATATGGTTATATGGTTATATGGTTATATGGTCTACCCTGAACCAGGGTAATCAAGCTGTTCCTACTTGGAACTTACAGAGGTTACTTATGCAAGGCACCCTGCCAATGTCTCTGCATCAACCTGGTCTTCTCCAGAGACAGTGAAAAGATACTAGGCAGCCCATGCTGCCAGTAAACCCAAACCTGGGACGACAAACTGCTCCATTTCGGAGTTTTGCGGAGGTTAATAAAGAGACCTTACCTGCCAGCGTCTCTGAACCCGGGTCGACCTGCTTGTTGGAGCTTCAGCGAAGTTCCATTGCAGACCCTGTCTGACCACATCTTCAGCCACACGCTTGCCAACAGCTCGTTTCCAGAGCTCAAAAGCGATATTGCTGTGCAAGGCACGCCTGCCAGCATTCCTGAGCCGAATGGGACAGACTACTTCTTCGACCTACAGCCTCTTAGAGCCTTGCTGGAGCTTTATTGTGCAGGCCACACTACCAGTTAATTCCCAGCCTGGATAGACAGGCTGCTCCTTTGGCCAGCTGCTCCTTCGGAGCCTCAGCTGGCTCACTGGACAGGTCACGCCTGCCATTACTGCAAGCCTGGTTCAACAAGCTGTTCTTGCGAGGTCAGCTAGTGACTCCCTACTGCTTCTCTCTGGAGCTTCAACGGCGCTTCCTGCTCCTTGAATACAGGGTGAAAACCCACCGGAATACTGGAGCTTTAACCACCTAGAATGGCACTCTACCCCCGCAGCCGCCTTAAATTCCCCCTGCAAGTCTTCAACTTGCTACATAAGTCCTCTCTGAAGAGATACTATGCAGGCTGCACGTTACTGGCCCTGTAAAAATGAGCCATTTTGGGAATTATCTCATGCCTTATAGCATTTTGCGAAGGCAATAGCCCCAACTGTGTATTACAGAGAAGTGATAATGCATTGTCCTGCACTTCCAAGAGGCGAGCCCATCTACTGACTTGCAAAAGGCCAAAATGACTCCAGAGCGGTTTTGGACTTGCTGACATAATTTCGTAGCCTACATATCATCACTGGGATATCCCAACTGATGAAATTGACGTATGGAAACATCCAAAAGTCTGGCAGTTATCTGGACTGGCAGATTTCCTGGATACTTTTAGCCAGATCTTTCTCCAGTGAATCTCCTATCCCCAAAGGGATGGCAAATATGTGACAAGAGCCGGTAGCTCCTTCATATGATTAAAAATAAAGCATATCCCCCAATAGTTCAGGGATTCCAATTTTTTATCGATATCCACATAGTTGGAGTCACGTATGTAAGAATCTCCAACACTCCCCTCTTCTGAGCGGGAAATATCATAATGCAACCCTGAGCCAGGTATTGCTTCCCTTCTTCTGAGTGGGAGATATTATAACGCAACCCTGAACCAGGTGTTGCTGCCACAGGCATCTGACTGACACAGCCTGTAAATGTCTCCTGAGCTAGGAACACATTTCTTTCCCTTTTTATTTATTCATCCATTTACTTTTTCTTTATATATTTGTTTGTTTGTTTATTCATTTATTTATTGTAATTACTAGAGAGGTTGCGCCTGCTAGTGACTCCGAGTCCTTGCTCCCTTCTGGAGCCTCAACAGAGTATTTTAGGGGAGGAAATAGAACGCAACCCTGAACCAGGTGTTGCCTCCTCAAGCCTCTGGCCCCCATATGTCCTGGTCGAGCCGGCAGCGCTATTTTATTATTATTATTATTATTTTTTATATCGCAAGCTCTTGCTGAGCCTCGCGGCGTTTGCGCTATATATCCTCAGCCCATAATCGGAGTCACCTCTGTAATATTCTCCGATACTCCCCTCATCAGAGTGGGAGGAATACTGCAACCCTGAGCCAGGTGTTGCCACAGGCATTTGGCTGTGGCCGCCTGTTAATGCCTCTGGTGCACGGAGCATGTTAAAAGGCAGCTCCCACGGAGTCTTCACAGCGTTCAGCTATCCCGGCCGCGCCAGTCGCTGCTATTTTTAGAACATGAGCTCCCGCGGAGCCTCCATAGCGTTCAGCTCTCCCGGCCGCGCCGGCCATTGCTATTTTTATCCTGCCTCCACGGCAGCGGCTGCACAAGCTGGGCCAGCTTCTCCGGGCCCGCTGCCCCTGTTTTCCGAGCAGCCCGTTCCTGAAAGAAACATTTTCTCTTACCTGTCGGAACAGTTTCAAACTGCTCCGATTCTCGTGCCATGCGTCGATGTATTGACGCGCATGCGGGCTGGCGGGCTCTTCACGTAGTCACTCACGTGACTTTGATATATAAGTGCAGCATTTATCTCATAAGACCTCACCTCACACTTCTTATAAAATAATTGCACAAGTAAAGTTTAGTTTTGTTTAGAGTTACAGCATGGAAACAATGCCAACCATTGATCACCCGTTCTATGTTATCTAACTTTCTCATCTACTCCCAACACTTTAGAGAGAATTTTACAGAGGCCAATTATTCTAACCAGCAAGTCTTTGGAATATGGGAGGAAACTGGAGCACCCAGAGGAAACATCCTGCAGTCACAAGGGGAAACGTGCAAAGTCCACGCAGACAGTACCTGAGGTCAGGATCAAACCCAAGTCGCTGGTGTTATGAGGCAGTAGATCAACCAGCTGCACCACTTTGCTGCTCCATTTCCTATCTATTAAATTTCTGCCCAGTAAATTTCAGCCCATAGATTCATACTGAATGGAAAAGGTTTAGTTTAATTTATTGTCACGTGCACCGAGGTACAGTGAAAAGAGTTTGTTGCGTGCTAACTAGTCAGCAGAAAGACAATGCATGATTACAATCGAGCCATTTAAAGTGTCTAGATACATGAAAAGGGAATAACGCTTAATGCAAGGTAAAGTCAGCAAAGTCCGATCAAGGATAGTCCGAGGGTCACCCATGAGATAGTTAGTGGCAGGGCCGGCCTTAAACCGATTGGACCGATTGCTCCCAATTGGGCCCCGCAAGTAAGGGCTCAGCTAGATCTACCCCGGGTGGAGGGGGCAGATAGGGGTGGAGAGAGAGTAGAGGGGTGGAGGGGGAAGAAAGGGGTAGACGGGGAGGGAGGTGTGAGGGGGAATGGAGAAGGGGGAGAGGGGGAGAGGGAGAGGGGGAGGTGGGTCGTTCGCTCACGGCAGCGCTCCCGCCCCTCCATTCGCCGTGCTTCACGCACACAGCCCTGGCTCCACCACTCTCTCTCCCCGGGGAGACACGGGGAACAATACACGGAGGGCCGGGCCGGGGGGGTTGGAGCAACATTTACAAACCTCGGCCTCAGCTCACACCCGTCCGCCCGGTCCCCGGCATCCGCTCCCGCCGCCGGCCCTCTCCCTCCCTTCTCTCCTTCCCTTCTTCCCTCCCTCCCTTCTCTCCTTCCCTCCCTCCTTCCTCTCTCTTTTCCCTTCTCTCATTCGCTCCATCCTTTCTTTCTCTCCTTCCTCCTTTCTCTACTTCCTTCCCTCCCTCCCTTCTGTCCTTCCTCCCTTCTCTCCCTCCCTCCCTCCCTCCCTTCTCTCCCTTCTCTCCTTCCCTCCCACACACACACACACGTAACGCACAGACAACTAACACACACACAACTAACACACACACAACTAACACACACACACACATACACACACAACTAAGTTAGGATGGGGTGGAAGCCCAAAGGGTAGGATGGGGCTGAAGCCCAAAATTTAATGCCTGGACTGGTTTTTCACCAATGGTTATTGGTTTTCCAGGATCTAGTTAATTAAATTACTTTTTTTTTTCATTTCACAGTCACTAAAACAAGTGGTATTGTAACTATGTACTTTTCAGAGGTGATCTACACATTTTGTTTGTTTGTAAGCGTACATGTATGCAATTTTATATTTCAATGTAGCTTAGATCTGTTTGGTCCATTAAGTCGCAGGCACTTTTTAAGCGCACATTTTGATGACTTTCCATTCTACCATAGAGATATAACCATATAACCATAACAGCACGGAAACAGGCCATCTCGGCCCTTCAAGTCCGTGCCGAACATTTAATTTTTTTTTTTTTTTTTTTAAATTAAAAATAAAATACTTCCCCCTAGTCCCATCTACCTGCACTCAGACCATAACCCTCCATTCCTTTCCCGTCCATATACCCATCCAATCTATTTTTAAAGGATAACATCGAACCTGCCTCCACCACTTCCACTGGAAGCTCATTCCACACAGCTAAAGTCTATAATAGACTTTATTTACATTCTATGAATCTACAGACCTTGGCTGGGAACCTGGGGCTCACCAAAAGTGTTCCCAATTGGGCCCCGCACCTCCTAAGGCTGGCCCTGGATAGTGGTTCAGCACTGCTCTCCGGTTGTGGTAGGAATGATTCAGTTGCCTGATAACAGCTGGCCTTTTAAACCAGCCAAATCCATATCAAGCAGTAAGAAATCTGAAGAAGGGTTTTGACCAGAAACATCACCCTTTCCTTCACTCCAGAGATGCTGCCTGAGTTACTCTAACTTTTTGTGTCTATCTTCGGTTTAAACCCGGCATCTGCAGTTCCTTCTTACACGGTAAGAAATCATTAATACTTAATTGGTTAATTAAAGGTTAATTAAAAGTTAGTTAAAGGTTAATTATCCTCTGTAAATCGGCAATTAGGGAGTGGATTCCAAAGTGGGATAACATGGAACTGGTGTGAACAGGTGATCGATGGACAGCATGGGGTCGGTGGTCCATGCTGCATCTCTAAACTAAACTAAACACCAGAGCTCAGAATGGAAATCAATTTGCTGGAGATGGGAGGCAGTATCTCTCCTAGCTGAGCCACTGTGTGCATGGGGATAGTGATTATGGAGACACAAAGAACTGCAGATGCTGGAATCGTGTGTAGAACACAAAGTTTTGGAGTAACTCAGTGAGTCATATAGAGTCATAGAGTGATACAGCATGGAACAGGCCCCTTCGGCCCAACTTGACCACACCGGTTAACATGTTCTATCTACACCAGTCCCACATGCCTGCATTTGGCCCTTATACCTGTAAACCAGTCCAATCCATATACCTGTCTAAATGTTTCTTAAACGTTGCAATAGTACCTGCATCAACTACCTCCTCCGGCAGCTCTTTCCATATACCCATCACTCTTTGTGTGAAAAAGTTATCCCTCAGGTTCCTATTAAATTTTCCCCCCTTCACCTTAAATCAATGTGCGCTGGTTCTCGACTCCTCTACTCTGGCCAAGAGACTCTATGCGTCTACCCAATCTATTTTCTCATGTTTTTGTACACCCCTATAAGATCACCCCTCATCCTCCTGCGCTCCAAGGAATAGTGTCCTAACCAGCTCAACCTCCGCCGATAGCTGAGGCCCTCAAGTCCTGGCAACATCCGAGTAAATCTTCTCTGCACCTTTTGCAGCTTGACAACATCTACCCTGTGTCTGCCCACTTCATCAATTTAAGTCCTCCTGCAGCCTGTCCATTGGTTACCATATTTCCATTTTCTTTCCTCTTCAAACTTTAAAACTTAAAATCTATGTCCTCTACACCCATGGCCAGGTCGTTAATAAAAATGACCCAGCCCTAATCCTTGTGGAAAACCAAAGTATAATTCCCTTCATTCTGAACAAAAAGTTCCCCTTCTCTCTGTCCCTTATGTTATCTCCACACACCTATTGACAACTTCATTTTGGCACTTCCCCAAGAACTTGTTCAAAATCATGGCATGTACAGTCCAAACTCTGCAATGCAAATTTTATTGCAGCAGTGAATCTGTTGCCTCATCTCATCAATCTCATCCAATTTTCAATTCAAATGGAGAGTAGAACACACAATTTGTAAACTCTGCATTTTAATAGTCACTAATGGAGATTAATGGACAGTGGAGCATGGTGGCATAACGGTTAAACCAAGAGTCTGGAGTATTGATCTGGAGACATGAGTTCATATCCCACAATGTAGGCAGGAAATTTTAAATTCAAGTAATTAAATAAAGCTGGAATTAAGAGCTGGTATTAATAACGATCGCCATGAAACTACCAGCCCATCTGGTCCTCTGATGTCCTAACGCGAAGGAAATCTTAACATCCTTAGCTGGTCTGGCTCCAGACCCACCATTGTGGCTGACGCTAACTAGACTTTGAAACAGCTTAACATCTGCTATGTGGATGGACAACAAATGGGGCCCTTGCCAATTATGTCTGAATACGAAGGTTGCACAATTATTGGGGTTGAGAGTGGAAGGAGTTGAGAAAGATGGAACAAGAAACTGACTCTCGTTGAAAACTGAGAGGAATGTGAGAAAATACTCAGTGTGTAGGGAGGAACTGCAGATGCTGGTTTACACCGAAGATAGACACAGCAGAAAAGGAATAGGTGATGTTTCGGGTCGAGATCCTTTTTCAGACTGAGGGGTCTCGACCTGAAACATTGCCTATTCCTTTTCTCCAGAGATGCTGCCTGACCCGCTGAGGTACTCCAATTTTTTGTGTCTATCTTTGGTGAGAAAGTACTTATCAGCCAGAATAATGATGAATAAGCAGATTATTTATTGGTAAAAGACTACAGATTTTGTTCTGTTTCTTTCCTCTGCCAGAGGAGTACCTGATACACTACTATCATAACCTAGTCATGAATCAATTCAATGATTCCATTATATATATTTTTCACATGTACCCAGGTACGATGAAATTCTTTGCATAAAGTACGCAAGGAGTCGCCACTTATCTGGCTCCGAAAACAGGAGTCAACCTGTTTTAACAGGAATCATCTGCACAAAATGGCTGTGCTGACAGCTAATTTCAATTTCCAAGTTGACTGTGCCTGAACCCCTCGGTGAATTACCAGCTTCCTGACAGACAGGAAGCAGTATGTGAGGCTGGGAAAGCACATCTCGGACCTACAGGCTCTCAACATCGGAGCACAGCAAGGCTGCTTACTCTCTCCTCTCCTCTACTCTCTCTAACACCAATGACTGCACCTTCACTGATTCCTCTGTCAAACTTCTCAAATTTGCGGACGACACAACCCTGATTGGACTGATCCAGGATGGGGAGGAATCTGCCTACAGACAGGAAGTGACACAGCTGGCGTCCTGGTGCCGTCGCAACAACCTGGAGCTCAATGCTCTTAAGACAGTGGAATTGACAGTAGACTTTAGGAGAGCTCCGCCTCCCCTCACCCCACTCACCATCAACAACACCACAGTCACATCTCTGGAGTCTTTTAAGTTCCTGGGAACCATCATCTTCGAGGACCTTAAATGGGGGACTACCATCGACCACAGTCAAAAAGGCACAACAGAGGATGTACTTCCTGCGGCAGCTGAGGAAGCACAATCTGCCACAGGCAATGATGGTCCAATTCTATATGGCCATCGTAGAGTCCTCACCTTCTCCATCATGGTCTGGTTTGGCTCAGCCACCAAGCACGACATCCGGAGGCTGCAGCGAATCGTCCGATCAGCTGAGAAGGTTGTTGGCTGCAACCTTCCCTCCATTGATGAACTGTACACTGCAAGGGCCAGGAAGCGAGTGGGTAAGATCATCTCTGACCCCTCTCACCCTGGCCACAAACACTTTGAATCACTTCCCTCTGGAAGGCGACTCCGGATTGTCAAAGCTGCCACAGCCAGACATAAAAACAGCTTTTTTCCACAAGTAGTAGCTCTACTCAATAACCAAAAATATGTAGCCTCCTTTTGCTCTGGTATTTCATTTAATTCACATGTTTAATCGATAATGTTTTATCATTAATGTTTAATGTTTTATGTGCATTCCTAACTGTCACTGTATGTCACGTTGTCACTTGCGGGCTGAGCACCAAGGCAAATTCCTTGTATGTGAATACTTGGCCAATAAACTCATTCATTCATTCATTCATGTTGGAGGAGGAGCCATGTTGGGGAATGGCTGCTAACCAGCAGCCATCTGTTTAATTCACCTTTAAATCGTTTTTAGTGTGTTTAGTGTGTCCAGAATGGGGTGAATGGGGGTAATTTTATTCTTAGTCCCTACCTGGTCGGTGAGGCAGCTTTTTCTCCGGGCTGCCTCGTCGACCCGTCCTCGTGGCCTACCAGCGGGCATGGAGCGCCGTTTCCTGACGGGGACTGCCCAGCACCTTCAGCTTCGGTGGCGGCACAGCGCTGGAGCGCTATCGTGGAGCGTAGCGGGCGATGCCTTGCCTGGGTCGCCGCGCTGGGTCGACGCGCTGGAGCTCCGGTATGCGGTGACCGGCGAGATCAACACCTCCGGGCTGCGGGACTGCGGAGCGACCAGCCGCGGGCGGCGGCGCCGACTTTAACATCGGGAGCCTCGTGGCTCCAAATCAGCGCGGCCCTGTCGGCTTCAGGTGCCATCGACTCTGCTGGGAAACCGGCCATTTCAGCCGCTGCGAGGACTCTCCCGACGGCCAGGAACATCGGGCCTCCGTAGAGGCAACTATGGCGGCCTCGATGGGCCTGACTCTGGGGAGAACTGGGTTGGGGACTGGACATTGTGCCTTCCCCCACAGTGGTAACCATTGTGGGGGGATGATTTTGTGTGTAGTGTTAAGTGTCTGTGTTAGTCTGTGTTAGTCTATGTCCAACATGGCGGTCGGAAGGGAGAGTGTACGCTGGCGCGGTTTGGCTGCCGCTGCTCTCCCTTCATGTTGTGTTTTCTGAATTTTGTTGTTGTCTTTTTTGGATCAAATTTCTGTTTTTAATTTATGTATTGGTGTTGTCTTTATGACTTATTTTACTGATTATATGTTTATATGTTTCTTAAATTGTAAGGTGTCCTAGAGACCTCGGTATTAGGCGCCCTTAAAATAAAATCTATTATTATTATTATTCATTCATTCTTTCATTCATTCATTCATTCATTCTTTCATTCATTCATGTATGTGAATCTTTGTCAGATTGTATCCATTTGGATTGAATGTTCTTCTTCGGTAGCTTATTTTCTGGGCAACATTCTGAGATTCATTCTCAATTTAACAGTAAACGAACATTGCTAAATTTTGCCAGCTTTGTTGTATTTATTGGATACGCCATTTTCTGCAACTAAATATGAAGCTTCCCTATTTTGATTAGATTTTATTGGCAATTTTAAAGGAGAGGCAATAAATTTACTGCAAGGAGAAAACGCTCCACAAAACACATTCAGCAGCTTTCAAGTATGCATGTATAACTCACTTCTGATTTTCTACAGGTCCACCACCGATTTTCCGGCAATTTCTGGACCTCCTTGGATCGCGACAAAATTACCAAAGTGCACTTGAAATCCTCCCCGGAGGTCCCCCCGAAAGTGTAGTGCCTAGGCTGGGTGAGACGGCCAATCTTGATCTGATCTGGACTTCCGTGGCCAATTGGCAGGTCGAATTTGCCCCCTGCGGCGGGGGCTCTGGAAATCCGGCCTGGCCAGACCTGGCAGATCCACAGGAAGGAGATAATGAGGAATTTCTCCAGTTTGAGGGTGGTGAATCTGTGGAATTCCTTATGACTTTCTGTTCCGTTCACATAGCTGACTTCTGGTGCCGATTGATGGGTCGAATTTGTCCTCTGCGGCCGGGATTCTGGATTTTTGGCCTACCGAGTCCACGCCGACCAACAATCACCCTGTATATTAATTTTACTTCGGAGTCACGTGAGTGACTACGTGAAGAACCACGTCAGGGCGCATGCGCGTCATTACGTCTGACGCATTGGCGAGAACGGCAGCGGGAGCACGAAGCTCCTGCTGCAAGGTGAGTAATTAGAGCTCCACCAAAGTCGGGGAGACTTTGGAGGAGTTAGAAAAAAGTAGAAAGTGTTTCTGTGTTCTTTTTTCCCCACATACAGGAACAAGGAAAAGGTGCAGGCTGCTGCCGACAAGGAGAGAGAGAGCTGCGGGACGCAGTCTCTGAAAGGCAGCCTGTCACCTCGGGGGAGTCGCAAGCCGGTAGCGGTGCGGCGACAGACTTGGCAAAGTGCCCAGCCAGGTACACAGCCAACGCCAGTCGGGCGGTCGGCATAACCCAAATCTGTAAGGGCTATAGACTCCGCAGAGGCGGGCCAGGAGAGTCCCGTCGGGGACAGGATACCGTTCCCCAGCGGTTATCCAAAAGGAGCAGCTCATACAGGGGCTGCTCCACGGAGACGCTCCAGCAGGAGTAGTGCTGGAGGGAAGCCATAGAGAAGGCTCCGCTGGCAGTGCCTAGGAGAGGTTCTGCTTCATAAAGCCATACTCCAGGGGTGTTGTGCAGGAAGGAAGCCATAGAGAAGTATCCCTATAAGCAAGGAGACTGGTCCGGGCAAGGGACGAGTCCAGCTACGATGCAGCGCAGTTGGCGTTTGGCTGTAGCACCGCCAGGGAAGGTGAGATATCCAGCTCGAGGCCGGGGAAGAATGCCAGGTGGTAAGGAGGTAAGTGGGTCTGGTTCGCAAGTACACAGATCTAATGTGATACCTCAGATATGGTTATACTGAAGGTTATAGAAAGATATCGAACAAAGCTTAATGCAAATTCTGATTTACCCATGCAACATGTTCCAAAAAGGAGTTTGACTTCAGTATCACTGAACAATTGGAAGTTCAGGTGGAACTTGCAAGCTTATGTAATAAAGGTGTAATTGCTAAGGCAGTTTACCAAACCCATCAGTTTGTGTCCAATATCTTTCCCAGACCAAAAAAGGATGGGGGGATGCAGAATTATACTGGACCTGAATAGGCTTAACCCTTTTGTACGGTATAGACATTTTAAGATGGAAACGTTTGTGAAGGAGATCTTAAAGATGCGGATTCTGTGTCTGTTCATTTGCAGGATAGAATATTTAAAATTCAGCTGGATGGGGCAATTATGCCAATACAATGCACTGCCTAATGGTTTGTCTTCAGCTCCTAGAGTGATTACAAAGTTGTTAAAACCTATTCTAGGCATGATGAGAAGTCAAGGGCATGTGCTCGTGGCTTAACTAGATAATATCTTGATTGTAGGACAATCAAAGGAAACAGCTGAAGCATCAGTGGCAGTTGGTAAAAACCACTTTTTAACATAAGCTATCCAGAGAAATCTAAATTTATACCTGTGACACAAATTGACTAGTTGGGTTCACAATAGACTTAATCAACATGATTGTGACCTTGCCCAGGCAAAAAAGGGTAGAGCTAATTAAGAGCTGTATCAAGTTAATTGCTGACACACAGCCTTCAATTAGCCAGGTGACAAGTCTGCTGTGGTAAATGCTGGCAGCATTTCCAGCAGTTCAATATGGCCACTTTATTATCTACAATTAGAAAGGTCAAAGGAACAAGCATTGAGGATACATTAGGGTCATTATAACAGACCTATGCTTCTATCAATAGAGGCTGTTGCTGATGTACAATGGGGGATTCAGCATGTGTCCACTAGTAGTTCCAAAGTGTTATTGGACCAAGCTTCCATGATTTTGCAGACCGATGTCAGAGCACTTGGGTAGGGTGCTACTGATACAAGATCCAGCTGTGGAGACAGATAGACATTGCTTCTGCAAACATGGGGAATTAACCAAGAGTATTTTATGGATTCAAGGCTTATGGCACTAACTAAACTAGTTTGCATGTGCAGTGCAAAATAGACAACACTACAGCAGTTGCTTATATGAATCACATGGGTGGAATCAAATCGTTATCATATGACAGGTTGGCAAATAAAATTGGACCTGGAGTATGGATATTTGGATTGGAGCTATCTGCCAGGGAAACTTAATGTAGTACCAGATGGCAGCTCATGGAAATTCCGTGATAATACAGAGTGGATGTTGAACCAGGATGTGTTCAAGAACATAGTACTTCTATATGGAAGGCCAAAATATGTTTCATGGGCACCAGATCCAGGGGCAGTGGCAATTGATGCTTTTTCACTAAATTGGGATGATATGTTTGTGTACATTTTCCCACCATTCTGCCTCATAGCTCGGTGTTGGAGAAAATCAAGCAGGATGCCGCTTCAGGGGTTTTGGTGATACCAAATTGGCCGATTCAACCATGGTTCCCTCTGATGTTACAGATAGCGATCCAACCTCCTTTTGCTGATTCCAAACAGTAGGAATTTGCTGGACCATCCAGTAATGCGTTAAGTTCATCCGTTATGTGATCGTATTGATCTGTTAATTTGCAGGTTTTTAAGAATGCCTTACATTGGTCGAGGACTTTCTAGGCCGACGGTGGATATACTCACTGCAGCCTGGAGAAAGAGTACTCAAAAGCAGTATATGACTTATGTAACAAATGGGAACAATATGGTGTTCAAAAGAATATTCAATATGATACTGTAGTTATTGAAAATGTGTTAGAGTTTATCTACACTTTATTATGATGAGGGTCTTAGCTATACTGCTATCAATACAGCTAGAAGTGCTTTGTCGGCATATCTTGTAATAGGTACACGGACACAAAGTATAGGTTCTCACCCTCTCATATCTAGGTTGATGAAAGGAATCTTTAATTCTAAACCGCCTAAGCCTAGGTATATGGTAATCTGCGAGGTAAGCGTTGTTCGTAACATACTTCGTCATTGGGTCCCTGTCACGTCTATAACTTTGTTAAAATTAACCATGAAATTGGCTATGCTAATGGCATTGGTGTCAGTACAGAGAGTGCAGATTTTCCAAAAACTTCAGTTCGAGAGAATGGAAGTGAATAGAGAATGTTCTGTTTTATATTTCTGACCTGATCAAACAAAGCAGGCCAGGTGTGACAGGTTTTAAGATTGTGTTTCTCAGCATATCCTACAGCTCCATGTTTATGTGTAACGACACAATTGTTACATTACATTGAAGCGACAAGGGCTTTAAGAAGAAACAGGATTATTTGTCAGTTACAAGAAGCCAACATAAAAGAGTGGCAGTTCAGACTATCTCAAGGTGGTTAAAGCAAGAGTTGGTTCAGGCAGGAATTAACATTTATGTGTTTACATCTCATTCCACTAGCGCAGTAGCAACATCCGCGGCCAGGGCGATGGACGTTCCCATCGACCATATATTAAAAGCCGCAGGTTGGAAAAATGAACTTGTGTTTCAGCAATACTACCATCGGCCGATTGCCGATGGAGGGCTGTTTGCCAACTCAATATTGAGTGCTGTTGCTATTGTTTAAAGTCTGTTTTCAATACTGTTTCATTCTGTTTCGTTTGTTGCCCTACATTAAGAGGGTTTATTGGTTGTTTTATGACCAAAAATAAAACTGTTTTGTTTTTGCATGATATGCAATGTCATGTTTACAGCATTATTGATGATACTCAGAGTCAATCAATGCAGTGAGAAGCCGGGATTTTGATCTGCGGCATAAAAATCACAGAGCTTTAAAATCTTCACGTAGTCACTCACGTGACTCCGAAGTAAAATAGTAAAATTAAACGAGAACTTACCAGTTTGAAGTTCGATCTTTATTTTATGAGGAGTTACGTTGGTGATTACGTGCCCGCCACGCCCAACCCTCTCTCATAGAAAAAAGGTCATAATGGTAGTTCTCATGTTGATCATCTTAATATGTTACTTCAATTATGGTTTTGTCTGTGATTTCATACCGCTGCTTTGAAGATTGACGCGCATGCGCCCTGACGGGGTCCTTCACGTAATCACCAACGTAACTCCTCATAAAATAAAGATCAAACTTCAAACTGGTAAGTTCTCGTTTAATCTTACTATTCTATCTTACATCTCCAGGGACAATTTACAGAAGCCAATTATCCTACAAACCCTACATATCCGGAAGTGGCGGCGCTGTTGCACAGCTGCGGCTCGCCTGCAGTCCGTCTGTTTTTACTTTTTTTGTTGTTTTCTTTTTGTCCTGTTTTAATCAAATTTTAGTTTATTGGGTTGTGTATGTGTTGGGGGGGGGGGTTGAAACATGTTTTTTGTCTCTTCCTTCGGGGGAATGCGACTTTTTCTTGTTGTATCCCCCTTCTCTGCCTCCGTCTGTGCTGAGGCCAAAATGGCGGAGCTGCCGGCCTCCAACTCCAACTGCGACCGACCGACCTCGAGGCTCTGGAGGCAGAGCCAGGACTTACCAGCGCGGGGCTGGCCGGCTTCGGGGCTGCGGTGGCGTTCCGGTGGTGGCGACCGAGGACACTGGTGGCGACCTGAATCCGGAGGCTCGGCCGCGGTTGACGACATCGTCGGGTGCTCGCAGGTCACAGGTGGGTGACCTGTTTTTCTGGGGCTCCCGCAACTACAGCTGCATCCGCTGGACTGGAGGGCGGCAGCTTCGGCCACCCCGGGCCGCGGAGTTTGAACCGGCCCGTCGCGGACGGAGCATGGATTCAGCCGCGGGACTGACTTGCCATCACCCGGCGGGGTCACAGCGTCAGAAGCCTGGATCGCCTCAGCGCAGAGGGAGAACAAAGAGGGAAGAGACAGAGACTTTAAGACTTTTGTCTCCATCACAGTGAGGAGGTGCCTGGTGAACTCACTGTGGTGGATGTTAATTTGTGTTTATTGTGTGTTTTGTTATTTATTATATGTATGACTGCAGGCAACGAAATTTTGTTCAGACCGGAAGGTCTGAATGACAATAAAGGAATCTAACGTCTTGGAATGTTGGAGGAAACCCATGTGGTCAGAGGGAGAACGTGCGAACGCCGTACAGATATCACCCGTCATCAGGATCGAACCCGGGTCTCTGGCGCTGTAAGGCAGCAATTCTACTGCTGCACCACCGTGCCGCCTTACATTAGTTTAAAGTCTTTAATGTTGCACCTATCAGCGACATTAAAGACGGTATAAATAAAGTAAAGTAATCCAAACACATTTATTCCACAGGAATATTGACTCCAATTAGATGAATGTTGTTGCTGTCCATTTGCCGATCTTCCTCCCTTCAGAGTGTCAAGAGTCAAGAAAGTCAAGAGTGTTTTATTGCCATATGTCCCAGATAGAACAATGAAATTCTTACTTGCAGCAGCACTACAGAATATGTACATAGTACACTGTAAACAACATAATAAATATATATATGTGTGTGTGTGGATATATATATATGTATATATATGCACACACATACACGCACACATACGTACACACAAAAAGCAGACAATAGTAGTGTGATAATATAATGATAATAATAGTCTATTGTAGTTTAGAGCTTATTTGAGGTTACAGTGTTTAATAGCCTGATGGCTGCAGGGAAGAAGTTGTTCCTGGACCTGGACGTTACAGTTTTCAGGCTCCTGTACTTTCTTCTCAGTGGCAGGGGTGAAATGAGTGTGTGGCCAGGGTCTCTGATGATGCTGGCTGCCTTTTTGAGGCAGCGACTCCGGTAAATCCCTTCGATGGTGTGGAGGTCAGAGCCGGTGATGGACTGGGCAGTGGTCACTACTTTTTGCAGTCTTTTCCGCTCCTGGACGTTCAAGTTGCTGAACCAGGCCATGATGCAACCAGTCAATATGCTCTCTACTGTACACCTGTAGAAGTTCAAGAGAATCCTCTCTGACATACAGAATCTCCGTAATCTTCTCAGAGAGGCGTTGATGTGCTTTATTTAGAATTGCATCAGTGTGCATCCAGGAAAGATCTTCGGAAATATGCACGCCCACGATTTTTTAAGTTTTTGACTCTCTCCACCATTGATATGAAAAGGATTGTGAGTCCTCATCCTTCCTCTTCCAAAGTCCACAATCAGTTCATTGGTTTTACTGATATTGAGAGCCAGGTTGTTGTGGTCGGATGGCCATCCAGGTTGGATGGCCATCTTGGCCAGGCCCAGGAGCAACCCAACCAGGACATCCTCGGCCCTACCCACAGGGTGTCCAAAGATGAGGATGGTGGGTGAGAAATGCAGCCAGAAGGCAAGGAGCAGCCCCTTTAGATAATGGAACAGGGGCTGCAACCTCACACACTCCATATACACATGGTACACAGACTCTTCGAGCCTGCAAAAGTGGCAGGCGGTGGGCGAGTAGTGAACCACGAGAGAAACAGGTTACAAAGGGACTCCTCAGTGCAATATCCTCCACCCCAGGTCCCCAATGTAGAGGGTGGGCATCCCTGCGTAGAAGGACCCCCACCGCGGGCCCCTCTCGCAACCGGAAGGCAACACTGGCCGCCAGTTAGTGTCCGGACGGTGGACCAGGGCGAGAAAGTGCAGGGTGTGGAGGAGGAGCCCGTACAGGACATGCTTCCCTGCATCTCGGAGAGAGATGAAGGGTGTCGAGGAAAGGCGGCTCATGTTGTGGGACTGGCTCCCGAGAAGAGTTACGGCGCCTGAGTGCGACGAGTACTTCCAGCTGAGCGGGGGTTTGCTCAGCCGCGTGCACTCCACACAATCGAGCTGTCCCGACACGCGATGGGGTGAGAGGTAACCAGCTTTTTAAAAAAAAATCTGATAATTAATCATTTATGAAAAATAATATTTACAATACAATTTAAAAAAAAACACCACCATAATACAAGACAAACAAATATATGAAATAAACTTCTACACAAACTATGTTACCATCCTTGTCAAGGATGCACCCCGCGGTGCCCTGCAGTCCTGGAAATCCCCCAGGGTGCCCGTGGGCAGTGCGTAGTCCCTCTCTAACACCACCCGGGCGCGGACATAACCCCGGAAAAGTGGCAGGCAGCTGGCTCGGGCAGAGCCCTCTTCCGCCTGGCGCCGTGACTCGCGGATGGCCATCTTGGCCAGGCCCTGCGTAGAGGGACTCTGCACTGGGGGCCGAGGTAACCAACTTTTTTTTTAATCCAAAATATTTATTCAAATATTAAAATAATATTTACAATACAATAAAACAAAACAGAACTGACAACCATAATACAAGACAAACAAATATACTAAGTAAACTACTAAACAACTATATTGCAATCCTTGTCCAGGATACATTCAACCCACCTCAGTGCCCAGCGGTCCCGTAAATCCCCCAGGGTGCCCGTGGACAGGGCGTAGTCCCGCTCTTCATCACCACGGACGTTAGTGCCACGATCGATAGTCGTTGAGGCTCGCCTCCTTACTTTTCTTGGGAACCGGTATCATTGATGCCCTCTTAAAGCAGGTGGGAACCTCAGACCTCAGTAATGAGAGGTTGAAAATGTCCGCAAAATCTCCAGCCAGTTGTTCTGCACAGGTTTTGAGAACTTGGTCGGGTATACCATCAGGTCACTGCTCCACTGCTGGGACACCATGGTGAGACTCTGCTAGTGGAGCAGAAGGTTTCACCCACTAGCATCTGACCACCAGTTCCTCTTGCAATCCTGTGCTTCTCTGACCACATGTAGAAGTTTAACATGTGCCGAGGCCCCAAAGGACTGAGTGCCGGAGGTTCCCTACGGAGCTGCCAGCTGACTCAACCTGCTGCTGGCTTTTGGATTGGAAAGATTTATGAAACTTAACCGAGAGACCAGCCAGATGTAGCATTCCACCACATTTGTCAGTGCAAATAAGCTGTTTGTCACGATCACTGAAGTATAAAAGAGCGTACAGAGATATTATAACGCAGCCATCAGGGTAATAATTCTCTTGACAAAGCATCCCTTTATTAAGAATTAGATTGATGTTTCACTTGAAAGACATTGATTAATCCTGTTCCACTGCAGCGACTGCACTTCAAAGTGACCTATTTATTGCAGAAGCACTTTTAAAACAACCCTGAAAATCTGTGAAGGATTAGTGTCATTCTTCTCGATGCTGAAGAGAGTGGTGGCTTACTGACTGATAATGGCACAATGACACTGAGCATCAGGCCTCAAATGTTTAATTATGGAGGAGATTTTCAGGTCACGGAAATATGGTCTTTACATTTTAGCGCCTGGAGTTTAATTTGAAGTTTGATTACAAGTGGCTTAATGGAAATTAGTTACTTTCTTGACTGGATGAGAGAACTCATCAATGTCAATGTGCAACACTTACTGTTTTTTGTAGCAACGTGTCTGCTTAAATATTGCCTTACATTCCATTGGAGCATTAAGAGCAATGGCAGCCTGGTTTTAATACAGATGTAATACAGAGCTTAATACAAATACATTGGAGAGGTTAAGAAGAATAAGGTCGAGTGGCATTCCACACAATTAACCTGTCGATTGTCTTAATGTAAAAACATTAGATGGGGTGGAATTGTTAAAATGTGTCAAGGAGTGTTTTTGTGCCAATACACAGCGAGACCATAAAATCAGACTGAAGAACGTTCCCAACCCAAGACATCACCCATTCATTCCTTCCATATATGCTGCCTGACCTGCTGAATTCCTCCAGCACAGGGTCTGCACAGTGACTCAGCCATACAGTTGCTGCCTCACAGCACCAGAGAGCCAGGTTCGATCCTGACCACGGGTGCTGTCTGTACAGAGTTTGGACTTTCTCCCCGTGACCGCGTGGGTTTTCACTTGGTCTTCCCCCATGTCCCAAAGATTTACAGGTTTGTAGGTTAATTGGTTTCTGTGGGGCTGACCTTAAGCCGATTGGACCGATTGCTCCCAATTGGGCCCCGCGCCTAAGGGGGCCCAATGCTAATTTTCCGTATTTCGTACGGAAATACGAATTCGCATTGTTAAGTACAGATTTTTTTTTTTTAAACATTCGCCTTGTTAAAAACGAACATGGATAAAAACCGCTGCACCGGCCATCAGAAAAAAACAATTTGTTAACTACCACTGTTAGCACTTGTTAACAGCCAGTAGTTAACACGTAGTTATACAATGTGTCATCAATGCATTGTATAACTACGCATTCCTCAGTAAATGTAATTGTGTTTTGACCAAGTATTAATGATGCCGCGTTCCTTTGAATAAAATTCACGGGACTCCCGTGAATTTTATTTAAAGGAACGCGGCATCATTAATACTTGGTCAAAACACAATTACATTTACTGAGGAATGTAGATCGATGTATTGATGACACATTGGGAGTTTCTTAAAACTCACACCTCACTTCCTGAAGTGCACCACTGGCTCACTATTGTTTGTGATGTTTGCTTTTCAAATATATTCAAGTATTCCACCTGTCTTCCTCTTGCAAAAACGGAATGCATTAATAGCATCTCAATCTCGTCTGGTTAGTTCACCTCATGAACTGCAACTCTCCAGAATGCAGCTTTCTTTACTCCAGAATTTAATGTCTACCTTTAAAATAAATCCGTGGTCTGCTGAAGAAACAACACGATAGACCACTCTGGAAGTGCAAGTTTTGCTGTACACTTCATACTGTAGAACACATCATGAACCTCGTACTGTCACACCTTGATCGGAAAAATACTTATGCCAGGATCCTCTTCATAGACTTCAGCTCTGCTTTTAATACAATCATTCCGCAGCAGCTGGTGGAGAAGTTGGAGCTATTGGGGGTTGATGCTGGCACATGTAACTGGGTCCTGAACTTTCTATCGCAACGGCAGCAGACAGTCAGGGTGGGCAGTAGGACATCAAAAACCATAGCCGTGAGCACTGGCTCGCCCCAAGGCTGTGTCCTAAGCCCCCTGCTGTTTAGTCTGCTAACACACGACTGTACTGCTAGACTCAACAACAACTTCATCAACAAGTTCGCTGATGACACAACAGTGGTGGGTCTCATCAGCGACAATGATGAGTCGGCGTACAGGATGGAGGTGGAGCTGCTCACAGGATGGTGCAAATCCCACAACCTCATTCCCAACGTGGGAAAAACTAAGGAGATGGTGGTTGACTTCAGGAGGGCGGGAAAACAACACCATACACCTCTGCACATCGATGGAGCTGATGTGGAAAGGGTCAACAGCGTGAAGTTCCTAGGACTCCACCTGTCAGATGACCTGACGTCCACGACCAACACCACAGCACTGGTCAAGAGAGCCCAGCAGCGACTACACCCTCTCCGAAGACTACGTAAAGCAGGTCTCCCCACTACACACCTACGAACTTTTTATAGGGGGACAATCGAGAGCTCATTAACCTACGGCATCACTTCCTGGTTCGGGAGCTGCAAGGCGTACGAACGGCACCAACTAGACAGGATTGTGAAGACCGCCAGCAGGATTATTGGTGCTCCACTCCCTTTCCTGCTGGTCATATACAGGAAGAGATGTATCAGCAGAGCCATCTCCATCATCAAAGACCCCTACCACCCATCGCATCACATATTCTCCATCCTGCCATCTGGGAAGAGGTACCGGAGCATTAGGTGCAAAACCAGCAGGATGCTCCTCAGCTTCTTCCCACAGGTTATAAGACTGATAAACGGACTTTGTCCCCTGCCAAAGTATCGTGCACCAACCACCAACCTGGACACACTGCAGCAGAGCCACTGTCGTGCCGCTGCCGATCGGAACGCCTGTTGATGTTTAGTAGAGTAGAGTGTTAATTTGTTCATGATATATGTCTTTTTACTTCTATTTATTTTTTACTGCACACTGGAATGGACACTGGTTGAGGAACGTTTTTTTGTTTCCTCTGGGTATGCGAATACTCAGGAAATGACAATAAAGATATCATAGAATCATAGAATCATAGAAAGTAGGTGCGAGAGCAGACCACCAGGTCCATCGAGCCCGCACCGCCATTCGCTCATGGCTGAACACCAAACAAACAAACACCCCCACCCACAAACAGTAGACACAAGACACAGAACACAAGACACTACCCTCCCCTTTATAGCGCTATCACCCCTCTCCACCCCAAGAACCGAGTGATCTCCTGGGGGAGGCAAAAAAACGGATAAAAACCCAGGTCCAATTCGGGAAAAAAATCCGGGAAATTCCTCTCCGACCCCAATCCAGGCGATCGACACTTGTCCAGGAGATCACTCAGGTCTTACTATACTAACCCTACCTAGGTCCATATCCCTGCCCTCTCCCCGTAGCCCCTTATCCCCTTGGCAGCTAAAAAACCATCTATTTTAGACTTAAATATATTTAATGTTTCTGCTTCCACTGCTCCCTGGGGCAGTGAATTCCATAAATTAACCACCCTCTGGGTGAAGAAGTTCTTCCTCATCTCAGTTTTAAAAGAGCCCCCCCTTATTCTACAACTATGTCCCCTAGTTCTAGTTTCCCCGATCATTGGGAACATCCTCGGTGCATCCACCCGATCAAGGCCCCTCACGATCTTATATGTTTCAATGAGATCGCCTCTCATTCTGCTAAACTCCAAAGAGTAGAGTTCCAGCCTACTTAACCTTTCCTCATATGTCAATCCCCTCATTGCAGGAATTAATCTTGTAAACCTTCGCTGCACTGCCTCCAGGGCCAGTACATCCTTTCTTAAGTATGGACCCCAGAACTGTACACAGTATTCCAAATGTGGTCTCACTAATACTGTGTACAGCTGCAGCAAGACCTCCGTGTTTTTATACTCAATCCCCCTAGCAATAAAGGCCAAAACTCCATTGGCCTTCCTGATAGCTTGCTGCACCTGCATACTAACTTTTAGTGATTCATGTACTACTACCCCTAGATCCCTTTGCGTTGCATTACAGCGCAGCTCCTCCTCATTTAGAAAATAACTTGCCCTATCATTTTTTTTCCCAAAGTGAATGACTTCACATTTATTAGTATTAAATTTCATCTGCCAAGTTGTTGCCCACTCACCTAGCTTATCTATATCCTTTTGCAGACTCTTCCTATCCTCCTCATCCCCTACTTTTCTTCCCATTTTTGTATCGTCCGCAAATTTTGATATATTACACTTGGTTCTCTCCTCCAAATCATTTATATAAATTGTGAACAACTGGGGTCCCAGCACCGACCCTTGCGGAACCCCGCTAGTTACCGGTTGCCATCCCGAATATGAACCATTTATCCCCACTCTCTGCTTCCTATTTGTTAGCCAATCCTCTACCCATGCTAATATATTACCCCCAATCCCATAATTTTTTATTTTTAGCAATAGTCTCTTATGTGGCACCTTGTCAAAAGCCTTTTGGAAGTCCAAGTATACCACATCCACCGGTTCCCCTTTATCCACCCGGGTTGTTACTTCCTCAAAGAATTCGAGCAGATTCGTTAAACAGGACTTCCCCTTCACAAAACCATGCTGGTTCTGTCCGATGAAGTCATGTCCATCCAAGTGCCCCGTTAGTGTTTCTTTAATAATTGTCTCTAACATTTTACCCACCACCGATGTTAGACTAACCGGTCTATAGTTACCCGCCTTCTGTTTACTTCCTTTTTTAAATATAGGTGTTACATTGGCCAATTTCCAATCCACTGGGACCGTTCCTGCCTCCAGGGAGTTTTGGAAAATTATCACCAATGCATCCACAATCCCCACCGCTATCTCCCTCAAGACCCTTGGATGTAATCCATCAGGCCCAGGGGATTTATCCTCCTTCAGTCTCATTAATTTCCCTAATACCACCTCCTTGGTGATCTTAATAGTATTTAGCGCCTCCATTCCTACCGCCCCCTGTTTATCCAGCGTTGGAATATTTTTTGTGTCTTCTATGGTGAAGACTGATACAAAATACTCGTTTAATGCCTTTGCCATTTCCATGTTCCCCACCAACAACTCTCCCGTCTCACCCTCCAATGGACCAACGTTCACCTTAGCCACCCTTTTTCTTTTTATATAGCTATAAAAACTCTTACTATTAGTTTTTATGTTGTTCGCTAAATTCCTTTCATAGTCTATTTTCCCCGTCTTAATTAATCTCTTAGTTATTTTTTGCTGACCTTTAAATGCTTCCCAATCCTCTACCCTCCCACTATCTCTGGCTACCTTATATGCCCTTGCCTTCAGCCGAATACTATCCTTTATAGTTTTACTGAGCCATGGCTGACTGTTCTTACCCTTACCCCTTTTTTTCTTCATAGGAATACATTTTTCTTGAAGGTTATACAGTAGATCCTTAAACGTACACCACTGCTCATGTACCGTCTTATTCTTGAGTCTGCTATCCCAGTCAACTTTGATCAGCTCAGTCCTCATACCTTCATAATCCCCCTTATTTAGACTAAGTACCCTAGCCTGAGTTTCAACCTGCTCCCCTTCTATTTGAATATGGAATTCGACCATATTGTGGTCACTTGTTCCCAACGAGTCCCTAACTATGACATTTTTAATTAATCCTGCTTCATTACACAGGACCAGATCCAAGATTGCCTCCCCCCTTGTCGGTTCTGTGACATACTGTTCTACAATAATACACCTTGAGTGAATTAATGGGGTTAGATTATTGTTTTTTAATCTGTTGTCCAGAATTAATCGATACCCACCCAATGTACCTTATATCAGATTTAAATCGGAATTCCGATTTTTTTGTTTTCCTATTTGTTCATTTTTTTGTGCCCGGTTATTTGGCGGCCAAACAACTGCTGTCTCTAAGGGGGTTGCGTCCAATCACCGGCCAGCTTGCCATAAAATTCCCGTCCAATCAACAAATCAGTCTCCTCCCGTCCAATCAGCCGCTGTCTCCAAGGGCATTGTGTCCAATCACATAATGCAGTTTAATGGTAATTAGCAGCTATGGTAAAGGTTGGAAGGTACTGACAGTCAGCCGGGAGCAGGAGAGATTCAGACAGTGTATAATCCATAGCACTTTAGTGTACAATTTCATAATATATACAAAATAACAGGGCTGACAGACCTTGGCTGGGAACCTGGGGCTCACCAAAATTGTTCCCAATTGGGCCCGCATCTCCTAAGGCCAGCCCTGGGTTTCTGTAAATTGCGAAATAGAACTAGAATATGGGTGATCATTGGTTGACATGGACTCGGTTGAGCAAAGGGCCTGTTTCCACGCTGTATCTCTCAACTAAACTAAACTAAACTAAACTAAACTAAAGTAAACTAAACTAAACCCTTGTGTGTAGGAAGGAACTACAGTAATAGTTTCTACCAAAGATAGATCCAAAATGCTGGAGTTACTCGACGGGTCAGGCAGCATCACTGGAGAAAAGGAATGGGTGATATTTCGGGTTGGAACCATTCCTGAGATCTTGACGTGTCTGAGGAAGGACTCCGACCCATAAAGTCACCTGTTCCTTTCCTCCAGAGGTTCTGCCTGACCCACTGAGTTACTCCAGCATTTTGTGTCTATCTAAATTAACACTTTGTGTTTTGTTCAAGATTCCTGCACCTGTGGTTGCTTGTGTCTCCATGCAGAATATCCCACTCGGGATGAGGCTCTCCTGGACCTAATTCATGAAATGAAGCCAAGCAATTGGGTGAACACCTTGGGGATAGTGACCATAACTTGATAAATTTCAATGTTGTTCTGAAGAGGGATAAGGATAATCCAGAAATTAAGTTCTGAACAAAGGAAAGGCTGATTACAATACCATTGGACAGGAGTAAGACTGGGACCAGCTACTTGCAGGTGACTCTGCATTCAGGAAAGTGAAGACATTTAGAAGTTTAAGAGTGGAACGTTTTGCTATAGGTAGCATTAGCAAATGTTCAGATGACACAATGCTGGGTGGCAGTATGAACTGTGAGGAGGATGCTTTTGCAGGGTGATTTGCACAGGTTGGGTGAGTGGGCAGATGCATGGCAGATGTAGTTTACTGTGGATAAATGTGAGGTTATCCACTTTGGTGGCAAAACAGGAAGGCAGACTATTATCTAAATGGTGTCAAGTTAGGAAGTACAACGGGATCTGGGGGGTCCTTGTTCATCAGTCACTGAAAGTAAGCATGCAGGTAGAGCAGGCAGTGAAGAAAGCGAATGGTATGTTGGCCTTCATAACAAGAGGAGTTGACTATAGGAGCAAAGAGGTCCTCCTGCAGTTGTACAGGGCTCTAGTGAGACCACACCTGGAGTATTGTGTGCAGTTTTGGCTCCAAACTTGAGGAAGGACATTCTTGCTATTGAGGGAGTGCAGCGTAGGTTCACAAAGTTAATTCCCAGGATGGCGGGAGTCATATGTTGATAGATTGGAGCGGCTGGGCTTGTATACTCTAGAATTTAGAAGGTTGAGAGGGGATCATTGAAACATATAAGATTATTAAGGGTTTGGACACGCTCGAGTCAGGAAACATGTTCCCAATGTTGGGGGAGTCCAGAACCAGGGGCCATTGTTTAAGAATAAGTGGTAAGCCATTTAGAACGGAGATGAGGAAAACCGTTTTTACACAGAGAGTTGTGAGTGTGTGGAATTATCTGCCTCAGAGGGAGGTGGAGGCTGGTTCTCTGGCTGCTTTCAAGGGAGAGTTAGATAGAGCTCTTAGGGATAGTGGAGTTAAGGGATATGGAGAGAAGGCAGGAACAGGGTATTGATTGTGGATGATCAGCCATGACCACATTGAATGGCGGTGCTGGCTCGATGGGCCGAATGGCCCGCTCCTGCACCTATAGTCTATTGTCTATTGACGTGTTCCTGCATGGGTCAAGGGCAAGGATGGATTGTCCAGCGAACCCTCATATCAAGGGATATCCAAGGCTTGATGAAGATAAAAGTGAGCTTGTTGTTGGTTTAAAGGACTGAAAATGGGGGAGGATCTTCAGGAATATGGAGAGGGTAAAAAAGAAATTAGTAGGGCAAAGAGGGGCTGCTAAATGCTACTAGCTGATAAGATTAAGGAAAAATCCAAGGCATTTAATATTAAGAGCAAGAGGGTAAACAGGGAAAAAGTGAGGCCCAATCAGTGTGCAAATTCTGGGGGTGGCACAGTGGTGCAGTGGTAGAGTTGCTGCCTCACGGCACCAGAGATGGGTTCGATCCTGACCTCAGATTCTGTCTGTGCAGAGTTTGAAGGTTCTCCCTGTGACTGCATGGGTTTTCTCCGGGTGTTCCGGTTTCCTCCCACATGCCAAAGACGTGCGGGTTTGTAGGTTAAATGGCTTCTGTGAATTGTCCCTAGTGTGTAGGATAGAACTAATGTACGGTCAGCATGGATTTGGTGGGCCGAAGGGCCTGTTTCCACAATATATCTCACTAAACTAAACTAAACTAAAACTAAAATCTTTGGTGAGGTCTTAAATGAATACTTTACATCTATATTCACTGAAAAGAAAGAAAACTATAGTTGGAAATTTCCTACCCCAGGCAACGCCCTGGTGAATCTCCTCTGCATTCTCTCCGGTGTAGTTATCTCTTTTCTTTAGAAAGCAGCTGGTTCACCAAAACAGCACACAATAATCCAGCAGTGTCCTAACTGCCTAATGCGCTGTCTCATAGAGGGGCGAGTGGGCCGCTGGAGGCCCTGCAGCTGCCTGGGGCCCGACTGGACCGGGCGCCGCTCCACGAGGCCAAGCACGTGGACCGGACATCGGTGGAGCAGCGGCGGAGGACACCATGGCTACGCTTGGCCAGGCCGACCCTACAATACCGCCAGGACAACAGACCTTCATGGTCAGGTCAAGATCTCTGCACTTACAACAATTTGGACTTAAAAATGGCGCCAAACTGATGACTCTATAATGTCTCAATGTACTACTGCCATGCACTTATACTGTATCTGAGATACTTGTCTAATATGTATCTAAGTGCTTATGTATAGTGATACGTGTACTGAACTGTATACAAAAATGAATTTCACTGTGTTTAAGAAGGAACTGCAGAAGCTGGAAAATTGAAGGTAGACAAAAGTGCTGGAGAAACTCAGCGGGGGCAGCAGCATCTGTGGAGCGAAGGAAATAGGCAACGTTTCGGGCTGAAACCCTTCTTCAGACCCTTCACTGTACCTAGGTACACGTGAGAAATAAGGTACCATACCATACCAGGTTTGAAAATTCATACCTCCAGATTCATGGACTGTTTCTTCCCGGCTATCATCAGGCAACTGAACCCACTTCTTACCAACTAAAGAGCAATCCTGACCTATCTACCTCATTGGAGATCATCAAACTATCTTTAATTGGACTTTATTAGACTTCATCTTGCACTAAATGTTATACCCTTTATTCTGTATTGATACACTGGGCGGCTTGATTGTAATCATGTATTGTCATAGAGTCAAACTCAATCACACAGCGTGGTAAAAGGCCCACTTGCCTGTAGATTGATGATGCATGTGAATCAATCACACTTAGCTGGCATCACTAACTCCATCCCATTATAACATTTATACTAACGCCCATTCCCAGCACCGTTAGTTGAAGCAGCCAGGATGAACTGACAACACCTAATTCTGTAATGCTGCCAAGTTAAAGTGCTGAATAAAGATGTGTGTGAATCTTATATGCTTTGAAGTGATTTACATGGTGTCAGAAGTGGGATACGAACCCACGCCTCCAATTGTAGCGATCGTACCTTGTGGACTGTGAGGGAGCGGTTTACCAGAGAAGTCGTCAACACCTGCTTGCTGTGAAGGAGCCCCGACCACCGCCTGCCAATCCATATGCTCTGCCGCTCCAGTTCCAGCCGCCTTCCGCAATGTCTCCCGCCCGTCCCCGCATGCCTGGCACTCCCCCACGTCTATCGGTCTCCACTAACCACGGGGTTTCACCCACCGCATGTTTCCCCCCTCGGTCACCTCAATCCTCTCCCGTGCGGTTTTCACCTTCAGCCTCTCCGCCTCATCCTTCAGTTGAGGGAGGGGATGATTGGGTCCGCACACGTTCGGGCCGTGTTAGTAGACCACCGGACAGGTATGGCGAGTATGTTTAATATCCTTTTAATCTTTAGGGGAAAGGATGTAGATTGATGATGCATGTGAATCAATCACACTTAGCTGGCATCACTAACTCCACCCCATTATAACATTTATACTAACGCCCATTCCCAGCACCGTTAGTTGAAGCAGCCAGGATGAACTGACAACACCTAGCTCTGTAATGCTGCCAAGTTAAAGTGCTGAATAAAGATGTGTGTGAATCTTATATGCTTTGAAGTGATTTACATTGCCCACACCGACCAACATGCTGATGATCTCCAATGGGGTAGATAGGAGGTCAGGACCACTCTTTAGTTAGTAAGAAGGGCGGTTCAGTTCCCTGATAACTGGGAATAAACTGTCTCTGAATCTGGAGATACGCATTTTCATACCTCTGTACCTCTTGCCTAGTGGAAGAGGGAGTGGTCGGGGTGAGACTGGTCCATGATTATGCTGGTGGCCTTGCCGAGGCAGCAAGTTAGGCAGTTAAGCCACTGCTGGAATATTATGTGCTGTTTTGGTCATCGTTCTAAAGGAAAGACATAATTACATTGGAGAGAGTGCAGAGAAGATTTACCAAGGTGTTGCCTGGGACAGGATGTATCAGTTATGAGGCATGATTGAATTGGCCTAACCCGCTGAGTTACTCCAGCATTTTGTTTCTTTCTTTGGCATAAACCAGCATCTGCTGTTCCTTGCTATTACATTAGAGATTGAAGAGGTTGGATTTGTAATCCTTGGAGCAGAGGCAGCCGAGAGGGAAGCTGATAGAGGTATACAAAATTATGAAAGGCATATTATGGGTGAAGCAGTGGTATAATTGCTGCCTTACAGCGCCAGAGACCCGGGTTCAATCCTGATCACGGTTGCTGTCTGTACGGAGTTTGTATGTTCTCCCTGTGACTACGTGGGTTTTTTCCAGTTTCCTCCCACACTCCAAAGATGTAAAGGTTTGTAAGTTAATTAGCTTCTGTAAAATTGTCCCAATGTTTGCAGGATAGAACTAGTCGGTGCCGACGCTGTATCTCTAAAGTTAAAAGCATAGACAGGGCAGATGATAAAAGTGTTTTTTTGTATGACAGGAATGTCTACAATCAGAGGGTAGAGGTTTCAGGTGAGGGGCAAGAGGTATAGAAGGAATCTAAAGACTTTTTTCCTTCAGAGGGCATTTACAATTGGCAAGCACTGCTGGAAAAGGTGACAGAGGCAGATACTCTAGCAACATTTAAGAAGTCTTGAATAACCAAAGTATAGAAGGCTACAGACTGAAGGCTGGTAAATGGAATTAGCATACATAGAATTCGATGGTCAGCCTAGATATGTTGGGCTGAAGGGCCTGTTCCTATACTGTACGATTCTGTGCTATCACTTCAGATGTTGCTATGCAGAGTTCACTGATCAGAGTTTATTCCTTTCATCCTCAGCAGATATAATAAGATTACAAGTATAATCCGGTATCTATGAATCAATGTGAAACGTATTTTCTGAAATGTGGATGTTTCAAAGTTTTATTGTTAATCTGAAGAACATACAAGCTTGTACTGATTTTGCATTAACCATCAGATTTGGAGTCTAATACAAAAACAAGAGTATTAATACACAGTTGCTAAGGTAGCAGTGGTTATTTCATCCCCATTACATAATTTATGCATTTTAACTTACTGACCGATCTTAAGCCACATTTCTCAGATATAATTGTCTTTTTAGACAATAAAACAAGCCCATCATCTCTTTAAAGTTGAAATCTTACCAGATCTTACTGCATTGTCCTCAAAGGGAAAGTCAACCTGCTAATGGGATTTGTCTTAACTGAGTCAAATTTAAACATGAGTGTCAGTATTTCCCAAGGAATGAATCGGAGAACACTAATAAATCTGCATATAAGTATTTTGCCCATATTATTTGTTCAGGTTGGCAATAACTTCAGCATTTTAAAAATTATTTTAGCTTATCTTCATGGTATTGCATATCCACAGTGGGGGAACCGATAGATATCCTGAAACAATTCACAAGAGATTTTTTTATCTGTATGTGCATATATTCTTTCTTGAGCCTGCAAAGTGCTTTGCAAAACTGCTTTTTCTCCATTTTCAGGAAAAGATTAAAGTTCTTCGACCCGACACCATTAATTCTGTTTCTCTCTCCTAGCTTCCTAACCTGCTGAGTGCTTCAAGCAATTACTACTGTATTTCAGGCTTCCAGTATCTGAGTTTTTTTGAATTTTTAGTTCAAGAGGTTTGATTGCAGATACATGAATTTCACCGAACGACTCCGTGCTAGCATGCTGTCAGTGATTTTCATCAGAGTTCTGCCAATGATCCAGCGACAGATTAATGGAAGCCTGTGATAAATGGCCTAAATGTTACTGAGGTTTCCACCAAAATCACAATTTAAAATGAATCATGGAAATTCTCCCCCTTATGCTCATCAGAAAAGTGTAACCCTAAATTTTCTTCAGTAACAGAGCTTGTCCAATTATTTCTTAATTTTAATAATCTTAATTATTTCTTGATGTGAAGGGGATGTTTCCACTAGTGGGAGAGTCTAGGACCAGAGGTCAGAGCCTAAGAATAAAAGGCCGTTCCTTTAGGACGGAGAAGATGAGGAATTTCTTTAGTCAGAGGGTAGTGAATCTGTGGCATTCATTGCCACAGAAGGCTGTGGAGGCCAAGTCAATGGATATTTTTAAGGCAGAGATAGATTCTTGATTAGTACGGGTGTCATGGGTTATGAGGATAAGGCAGGAGAATGAGGTTAGTAGGGAGAGATAGATCAGCCATGATTGAATGGTGGAGTAGACTTGATGGGCCGAATGGCCTAATTCTGTTCCTACAACTTATGAACCTCTGAAAAGAGTTGTGTCCTGAACTACCAAGCTGTAGTTGTTCTCAAGATTTGATTTATAATCTTACTATAATCTGACAAAAGGTAAAAATTCGGAGACATTTGGGAGAGTAAACTAATTCCACCGGCCAGTGAGTCAAACATCAGAGGGCAGAGATTTAAAGGGAAATTAGTGAGCAAGCACCAGGCTTAGTCAACCCATTATGGCCAAATATTTCTGAATGGAACAAGAAATGTATCTTTATTTATGCAATGAGTCGATATGATGTGCAATAAATTACCTGTTATTTTTTTCAAAAGGGAGTCGGGATGTATATTTGAAAAGGAAAAAAATACTCTGGGTTCTGGAAAATGAGAAGAGTGATGCTAATTAGGATGTTATTTCTAAGCGTGGTACAGCCACGGACCAAGTGGCCCGAGATGTAAGATTCTATGAGCTGTTTCATTTCTGCATTTTCATGTTTGATTTGGAATATACTCGTTTCCTTCTATTCAGAGATAAAATACTCAGAGGTGACAGTGATTCAGATAGTTATGCATTTCGTAATGTGCTACCCTTTTAAAAACTCTTCTTCCTCCTTTCCAAGCGTTATTAGAAATAATTTTCTTCGTTAAAGCCCAGCATCCAAACAATCTTTGTAAAGGCTCACGCGTTGAAAGCTAGCACTTGATACATTTCTCATAACTTTGTTGACGTATATCCAGCGGCCTGTTTCTGATGAATAATGCGTTGAAGAAATTGGATTCTCTCAATTTCTCAAAGGATGTTCCTTCAAGTCTGCTTTGATGTTTCCACCCGTGGTCTTTTAAAGTGGTGGCACCAGAGTAAAGTGGATGTGGATATGCAAAAGCATCACATTTGAACAGCCATTTGCAGCCTTGTATGAACCAAGATGGGCTGACCTCCCTGTGTGTCAGTTACTGAAGCACATAGCCTTGCATATGGTTTCAGCAGACTATTTCCCACATGGAGCGGCATAAAAATGTCAATAATGCCTGCAAAACAAAAATAAACAAGCTGGAGGTATAACTTTGAGGTTTGCTGAAAGGCGGGAGAATAAGAGGATAAGAAGAAATGCTGCACTAGATCCAGATGGTAGATAAGATGTAATTGGGTGATGTAAATGACTCATCAATTAAGTGCACCGTGCAATTAATTAATTACCACTCAATAGATTTTTTTTGTGGAAATTTTGACCATTGAAAATGGTTGTTACTTAACCAAAAGCCCAGTAGCTCTAAAAAGCATCTTCAAAAGGCATCAACATGCTTGAAGCAAAATGTAATCCCGAGTTAATATGAGCATTGTATCAGTTACATTAATTGGCCAAAAATATCAATTGATATTTGCAAGGTAACATTAAGCTACTCCATTATGAGTATTTTACATTGTGAAAATGGTTCCTTCAAGCAATTAATAAAATTGACTTCAATGGGATGAATTTCAGAAGCAGAAAACAATGTGATAATGTGTTAACATTGTGCGTTTTAACACTACTGGGTGGGGATGTATTTCCAACGTTTTTTTAATGGTTGACTTTCCCTTTAATTCCATACACAAACCAATACATTCTTAAGTCACTCAGTGCATACAAGGGTTAGTAATTCTGCACAATCATAGACATGCTAACAGTCTAATGATTTGAATAGCTTGCAGTAAGATTAGTTTCTCAATTATTTTCTTCATAGCTCCAAAATGTTACAACACGCCGTCTGTTGTCCTTCACAGAGCCAATTGTAAAAGTATCACATCACTGGAAAAACAACTGCCTTGAACCTAAATGCAGCTCACTTTCCTTTCGGGAAGACGCAACTTCCCCAATGAAATTAGATCATGTTAACTTCCTCCTTCTCAACATAACAAATGAGTATATATGTAGCTTTATAAATGCCAGACTACATCTTGGTACTTGAGTTCCTGAATCCAAATCGATTTTGGTGTTGGGTATTTTGTGGAAATTTTTCTAGATTACCATAAAAGCATTGAAAACAGGTTCACAAATGTATCTGTCATGCAGCATCCTAAGTAATTCTAAAGAACAGACATCAATTATCCGCACTGAATTTGATCTGTTGGAACAGTTATTGGATAAAAATCATTTTCAACATTAAGAAAACAGCCTTTGGAGGCACAATAAAAAGGATTCGACAATTCTTGAGGGACTCATAAAAGTAGAAAAGAACCTAAGTAATTTGTACTTGCTCGTGTAAAAATTAAGTGATTTGTAAAGCTGCTCTGGTTAAATCCAAGAATTTGTATCGTTACCAGATTTCTGGCAGTGAAAATGAAACTTTCCCCTCTAAATTATGGAAATAATAGGATTGACAAACTGTATAAAATTTTCACACTGACGTGGCTTAGTAATGACCAGCCAAAAACATATGCATGGGTACGTCACAACAGGTCAAAACTCCTCATTTTCCAATCAAAGATAAAAAGAATCGCCGTGCATTAGGGCTGAAAGTTTACGGTTCAGTTTGCTGACTACTGACTCTCACTGTTATTCAAACTTTGGAGCTTCCCCACTTTATCCAGGAAAAACTATTGTTGTAGGACATTAAAAAGGGGGGAAAAATACACTGGCTGACACTTCCAATCTGATATTTTTGCAAGCTTTGTTACAGTTCCGTGCGCATACAGTATGGAAGCAATAAAAGACAGCACCACATGTGAAAACCTTTCTTCATAGACAGAGGCAACAACTAACAGAGCTAACATGGTTTACATCAGCTTACAACAAAATGATGCACACTGAAAATGGTCAATGATGTTATTAATATTGCCCACATAATATAAAGACATATGTAGTGAATGGTTGATGGATCTCAGAGAAAATGGATTATAATTTCTTCTTTCAGTATGCAATACCATCTATTAGCCTCAGTACACTCTGGGCTTCAGTGAATATGGTAGTGGCATTGAGTCTTAGTGAGAAATAAAAGTGCTTTAAACAAGAGGACGTTAATATGTAAAAGCAGGGATTATCTTTGATGAGGCAATGTTGGATTTGAACCGTGGGCAGGTCATTTCTGACAGTGACATGAATCACTGTTAAATTACATGGCTTTGAATTTTGCATGACTATTGCTGCGTTGCGAATATAAGCACTGAGGCAAAATTGACAAAACCACCTGTGTACATCAAGTCACAAAACAAAGGGACGACTTGAAATGCGTGACTTACAATGGCATCATATTATGTATTCATTGATATACAGAAGTCACTTCACATTCATCTGAATCAGAAGAGAACTAAATGGATCAGGACAGAGCAAATGGCTTGTGTCTAACATAAATCCACATTTCGTAATAATCACAAGAGCATTCCTTTCTCCTCCTATTTCTTTGCCATGATAGCATGTCTTTATTATTTAAAAAATAAAATTTGCAACAGAATAACTTAGGTTGGAAATGAAAACATGCTGTACAAAAATGATAACATTTGGAATCATTGAGTGTGCTCCAAGAAAAGACTGATGTGTGTACAAATATGAACTTTTTAATTATATTATATGTTCAGGGATTTATTATCTTGTGTATTCAGGGATCATAACATTTATTGCCGAATTATTTTGATATATTGCAGTAACCTAATATGCCATTCTGGGTTCCTTTTTCAGCATATTAATCATAAGCCCCATATATAGAATCGCACATTAATGTTTTTAAGTATGAAGGTATGTGAGTATACTATAAAGCATCTAGGGGGAAAAAGACAACTTAAAATAAATCTTCAGTCTGATAACAATGTAGAAGACAGGTACGCTTTGTTGAATGAAAGTTTTATCAGTGCTCAATTGCTTTAATGCCTGACTGTAATGACAAAGTGAAACTGAAACAAGACATTTCATTCTTAGGAGCCAAAGAGAGAGAAAAAAAAGAAACTTTTAAAAGTTTACAATAAATAAGATACAATACTGGCACCTGGAAGAATATTAGAAATATTAGCTTTGAAGAGAAAAGGGGGGGGGGGGGGGGGAAGGATGGGCAAAAGTTTGTAATCACATAAGTTTATTTCATTATGTACAAATTAACAAAACACAAGAAAATAAACTTCTAAGGAAGAAAAATCATCGTATGAAAGTCTGACTAAGGGCAGGCTGAGACCACCTAACTTGATCATGCCTATCACAAACTGAACACTTGTTCATGAAAACCCTTCAATATCTTACAGGTTTGTGCAGTTTTTGTTGAGTAATAGTAGGACAGTGATAACATTCTTGTCAGTAACCACCATTCATTGTCACTCTTCTGTGCATCCCAGTAACTCCGTCCGCAGAGTGATTCGGCCATACCATGACCAGGGCAAGATTCTAATATATTGTGCGTGGATTGGAGGATCTATTACATTTTTCCTGTGTGTATCATTGTCAAAATTACCTTGGAAAACCTGCCAAAAGAAAAAAAAACATTATTACTGAAGGAACCGTAATACAACACAGGTGCGGCACGGTGGCGCAGCTATAGAGTTGCTGCCTTACAGCGCTACAGACCCGGGTTCGATCCTGACTTCGGATGCAGTCTGTATGGAGATGGTACATTCTCCCCGTGACCGCATGGGTTTTCTCCATTTTCCTTCCACACGCCAAAATCGTACAGGTTTGTAGGTGAGAAAACCCACGCAATCACAGGGAAACTGTACAGACAGCACCCGTAGTCAGGATCGAACCGGGTCTCTGGGGCTGTAAGGCAGCAACTCTACCGCTGCGCCACTGTGTCATCCAATCAAATTTGACTGGGCCACACGGAGAGAACAGGACAGGAGACAAAATCTTGGTCAAAAAAATAGGTGCTTCAAATGCCTTAAAGAAGGTATGGAGCTAACAAAGGAAATTGCACAATTGATGGACTAGGTACCTGTAGGATGGTGGCACAATTAAAATCATTGATCTCTAAGATCTCTGCTTCCTTGGCGGGTTATCCATAAGATACGATAGTGACATTCACGAGACGTTTGGAAAGACATATGGATATGCCGTGAATGGAGGGATATGGATTATCTACAGACAGATGAGAGTTGAACTTGGTATCATGTTGAGCACATACATTGTGGGCCCTCATCCTGTGCTGTATTGTTCTATGTTATCAGGCTGGAGAAGGTTATCAGGTTCAGGCTATGAGGGGTTTACTGAGTATTTTGTTAAATAGGTCTTACTCAACCAAGAGGTAATCAAACATAAGGGTTTGAGTGATTGTGAATTCATGTGACATGGGGCAAGTGCAGCCGTATTTACGTGCTGCAAATTTACCAAGGAGGATTCCTCAGGCAAGCATTGGATATTTCAAAACGTAGGATAATGAAGGTATGGATAAGGCGGTTCTAATGACTGATAATTTGGGACAAGGATAGGGCTGTGCAGAGTTATCAATAGAAAGAATGGGATGACAAAAAGTTGTTAATCCATGGGATGTCGGCACGCTTAATACCCATCCCTTATAGCTTTTGAGAAGGTGGTGGTGAATCTACCTTCTTGAACTGTCGCAGATTGGTGCCAATACCTTTATTTGTTGTGAGTAGGAGGTTCCTAGACATGGGCCCATTAAAATGCAGACAAAGTGGAAGACTGCCACGACAGTTGGACGACAGAAAAGGAGAGAGCTAATGATATTTTTTAATGTGTCTGTTGCCATTATTCCGCTTGGTGGCAGAGGTCATATGTTATAGAGGCTGGTGAAGAGGTTTTTGAAAGAACTACAATGCATTTTGTAGATAGCACACATGCAGTCACAATGCACTGGTGGTGCAATATGCATGCAACTTCAATGAGTTTTAAATCACGTAGGCTGCTTTGTCTGGATTGCATCTAACCTTTTGCAAATGGAAGAACGACGCAGCCAGACAAATGAGCAGTGTTGCATCACCCTCCTGACTTACGCCTTGTGAATTCATAAGAGATTAGTTTGCAAAATTAAAACACATGGGACTGGGGCTAACACACAGGCATCAGTTGACAGATAAGTATAATCGTCAGTATAATCAAGTCTTTTTCTACATGCAGGCATTGACTACGGGATGTGGCAGGAATTGGTGCCTTTGCTCCAGCTATTCACAACATTGGTCTTGGTTTATTATTGTCAAGTATACAGAGATACAGAGAAAAGCTTTGTTTGGGTGCTATCCAGTCAAATCATGCCATGCACGAGGTACAATCACGCCATACATAAGTAGAACAGGGAGAAAAATAGTGCAGAGTGTTACAGCTACAGAGAAAGTGTGGATTAATAAGTGTAAGGGCTGCATTGAGGTAGAAATATGAGGTGAAGACTACACCCTCAGCTTTTGAAAGGTCCATTCCATGGTCCATTAACATTGGGTAAGAAGCTACTCCTGAATGGTTTACCGGTTCAATAGTTCTTTATTATCACGTGCAATTCTGTTTTTGCATACAGTTCAGCAAGATTATTGCCATACATAAGTACAATCGCCAATTAAGTACAGAATGTATAGAAACAGCTGAATGTGATGGACTGAGTGGCATTCACAAATCTCTGCAATTTCTTGCAGTCGTGGACTGAACAGTTGCCAGACAAAGTTTAGTTTAGTTTAGAGATACAGCGCGGAAACGGGCCCTTCGGCCCACCGAGTCCGCACCGACCAGTGATCCCGCACATTAACACTATCCTACACACACTAGGGACCAGTTACACTTATACCAAGCCAATTAACCTACAAACCTGTACGTCTTTGGAGTGTGGGAGAAAACCGAAGATCTTGGAGAAAACCCACGCGGTCACGGGGAATAAGTACAAACTCCGTACAGACAGCACCCGTAGTCGGGATCGAACCCGGGTTTCCGGCGCTGCAAGCGCGGCAAGGCGGTAACTCTACCGCTGTGCCACCGTGCCGCCCCAAGTTGTGATACATCCCCGTAAGGTGCTTTATATGATGCCTCTATAGGAATTGGTAAGAGGTTTGGGAGATACGCCAATGGAGACTATATTGATATATACTGCTATGGCCTATCAGTTTCTACTGATATTGTCTCCAGATCTAGATGATCCGTATCATTTACAGATGACACAAGACTGAGTGAGAAGGTGAGCTAAAGAAAATGGAAATGCTGGAAACACTCAACAAATCAGGTCCTATTTATTATTCCCCCTTCTCTTCCCTGTGCCCCATCTGGATTTGTACCCATTTCGTCCTTTCCCCTTCCCCATCTTCTTCCACCTATATTCCTTCCTCTGGCTTCACAATTTTCACAGAGTCCATGCCAACCAGAGTCCAGCAACCCCCATCTAATCCTATCCTACACACACACTAGCGTCAATTTACAGTTTTTACCAAAGCCAATTAACCTACAAACCTTTACGCCTTTGAAGTGTGGGAGGAAACTGGAGCACTCAGATAAAACCCACGGGGAGAATGTACAAACTCTGTACAGACAGCACCTGTGGTCAGGATTGAATCCAGATCTGTGGTGCTGTGCCACCGTGCCGCCCAAAAAATTAGTCTGAAGAAGGGTCCCGAATCAAAACATCACCTATTTAGGTTCTCCACAGATGCTGCCTGGCCCATTGAGTTATTCCAACACTTTATATCTTTTTTTCAAACCTAGCATCTGCAGTTCCTTGTGAATCTTATTTTAATTTTCCATGTTTCTATGTCTTGGGAGAATGGATAGGACTCTTGCCACAGAATACCCAGCTTCCGATAAGCTCTTGTGTCCACAGTATGTATGTGGGTAGCTTTCACTGGCTTCTGGTCAATGGTGAGTGCAGGATGCTGATGATAGGATTGAACTTTGTTAATGCTATTGAATGTCTGGAGAAATTCTCTCTTATTGAAGCTTAAGCTATTATCACGTGCACCGAGGTACAGTGAAAAACCTTTGCTGTGCGCTAACCAGTCAGCGGGAAGACAATATATGATTACAATCGAGAGTACAGATACATGATGAAGGGAATAACATTTAGTGCAAGGTAGTCCAGTAAAGGCGGATTGAAGATAGTCCGAGGGTCTCCAATGTGGTAGCTGGTAGCTCAGGACCGCTCTCTAGTTGTTGGTGGGATGGTTCAGTTGCCTGATCGAATATAAAGGATATATATACCTGGATTTATACAAAGAATCTGATAAGAGGGCCCTTGTTGGTGCTTGTTTGATATTTCTGGTAATGAGCATTCTCTCAGAACTTTTTCACACAAAGGGTGGAGGGTGTATGGAACGAGGTACTAGAGGAGGTAGTTGCGGCAGGGACTAGTAGTTGAAAGGATGGTCTGGATGCCAGATAACAGCTGGGAAGAAACCATTGGGGGTGTTGGAGGTGGTCAGTGCTTTGAGCTGGTGGGCAGAAGGTCAGGTGTGGTAGCAATGAAGCAAATAGCTTGCAGTTGCCCAGGTGAGAAATGAGGGCAAGAGTTAAAGAAGAGTTCTGACAAAGGGTGGCCATGCTGAAAGGAGAATTCCGTTTCCCATTCCACACTTGCCAGCTGATCTGCTGAATGTTTCCAGCATTTAAAAAAATATATATATTTTAGCTGATTTTGTGGTAAGTGCAAAAAGGAAAAATCTCCTCATTCACAGTTGTTAGGATATGGAAGTGGTTATGGCAAAAAAAAATGTTTAGGTGCCTTCCGAAGTAGATGAGAAAAAAAGGTCAGGTAAATATATTAGATTTGGTGGGAGTTGTTTGTGTAAATAAATACTAGCACCGAGTATTTGGTTGAAATGGTGCATTTGTGCTATATATGATCCACGTAATTTCATGTTCCACTCTCTCTTCTCTCTCCCATCAGGCAAAAGGTATAGAAGTGTGAAACTTGGGGTTAGGAGAGATAGATCAGCCATGATTGAATGGCGGTATAGACTTGATGGGCCGAATGGCCTAATTCTGATGATCCTATCACTTATGACCACCAGATTCAGGGACAGTTTCTTCCCAGATCTTATCAGGCAACTGAATAATCCTACCACAACTAGAGAGCAGTCCTGAAGTCTCGGACCATCTTTGATTGGACTTTACTGGCTTTACCTTGCACTAAACGTTATTCCCATATCATGATTCTATACACTGTAAATGGCTCAATTGTAATCATGGTATTGTCTTTCTGCTGACTGGTTAGCACGCGACAAAAGCATTTCACTTTACCTCGGTACACGTGACAATAAACTAACTGAACTGAACTTAATTCTATAGATAACATGTTTGAAATTATTTTTTATACTGTTCTCGTCTCATGCCACTTCACTTAAAATTCAGTTCTTTCCTTCCATCATCTGTAAAAAAAGTAACCCATGATATGCTGATCCCCTTTAAATCCCCCGGGATATCAACAATTCATTACAGTTCCTTATCCTTGTTTATTTTACAACCCTGTTACTGTTTAGATAATTGTACTTTTTTCTAAATTTATAGGCAATTAGAATAAAATAGAACATTTCTTACACCACTAAAACTAAACTGAGACACTAAATTGGTAACAATCAAAAGACTATTGTATTCTAATGGTAGCTGATTCAAACCTCTCCTTAGGGAGTAGACAGACATTATGGGAACTGCTGTCAATGCCTATTGATTTAGCAGTGTAACTGTAAAAGGTCTGAACGCCTTTATAGATATTTTCTCCAGAGGGATACAAGAAGAGATGGTTCTAAGTGCTAATCTAAACTTTTTGTGTCTTGGTTTCTGAAACTCTTCAATTACATGACAAAGGAATAGACTTTCCCCCAAAGAAGTACCAGTTTCCGACTCTGGACACAAGGTGCTGAAGTAACTCAGCGAGTCAGTCAGCATCTCTGGAGAACATGGATAGGTGACCCGCTGAGTTACTCCAGCACTTTGTGTCCAGATGCCGTGGAGGCCAAGTCAGTGGATATTTTTAAGGCAGAGATAAATAGATTCTTGATTAGTACGGGTGTCAGAGGTTATGGGGGGAAGGCCGGAGAATGGGATTAGGAGGGAGAGATAGATCAGCCATGATTGAATGGCAGTTGACTTGATCGGCCAAATGGCCTAATTCTACTCCTACCACTTATGACCTTATGCTGCCTGACCTGTTGCGTTACTCCAGCACTTGTGCATCTGCAGTTCCTTGTGTTGCATTTCCAACTGTGGCATTGATTGAAATTGGTTGTGGCATCTTCCACACTGCTGCCCCTCATGGGAGTCCATTGAGATAGCATGACCTTCTGTGGGCCTCCTAACCCTCAGGCTGGGAAATACACTGCTGGTTAGCGCCAGATTAAACATGTCATCAACACAACAGTGCCCATTCAACTGAATGGGAGATGGTGGCTCCTTGGAGAAGAGTAAGTTTTTATGCTTTGATTATTTATTTATGCAAGTTTGCATAATTTAAATTTATTTATAACGCGTGGATATTTTTAACTTCTTTAATGTAAATATTTTAACGTATCCCAAGTATAAAATGGCTGTGAAAGTCCCAAACATTCAATAGCCCCAAACACACTGACTAGGTTTGGAGCCTCACTGGCTGATATTGGATTCTGTGAGACTCATCTCCTGGAAACAAACACATAGGCAGACGGCCGATTACTATGGGTAACAGAAGATCTGTCCGAATGGTTCTGGAGCTGACATATTTAGCTGATACTGCTGACACTGGAGATACAAGGAACTGCAGATGCTGGAATCTTCAGTAAAATGCAAAGTGCTGGAGTAACTCAGCGGGTCAAGTAGCATTTGTGGAGGGAATGGATTGGCGACATTTTGAGATCATACAGCATGGAAACAGAGTTCTAGAGTCATACAGCATGGAAACAGGCCCCTTGACCTATGCCAACCAAGATGACCCGTCTATGCTAGTCCCATCTTCCCATGTTTGGCTCTTCTTCAGGATGGGATCCTTCTTCAGTACCAGTCTGAAGAGCAGTACAGAGATGCTACCTGACCCGCTGAGTTACTCCAGCACTTTGTGTTTACTGGAGGTGACACTGTTGATTTATTGTTTATATTGTCCATATAAATGCATGTCTAGCCCAGCTGTCAATACCAATCAGCTTTATCACTGAGATCTCAATTGAAATGGAAAAAAGACCTTTTAAATTGTGTAAGAAGGAACTGCAGATGCTGGTTTAAACTGAAAATATACATGTAAAGCTGGAGTAACTCAGCGGGACAGGCAGTATCTCTGGAGAGAAGGAATGGGTGACGATTTGGGTCGAGACGCTTCTTCAGTACCTTAGCTGGGCACTTGGTCGGCCTGGGCAAGTTGGGCCGTAGGGCCAGTTTCCATGCTGTGTTACTCTATGACTCGTCTGAATAAGCTCCTCTGTTGAATCATACCAATTTGCTAATTGGAAATCTTGTTGTTGCTAAACTCACCTTATCCTTTTGTTGTTTGTCATCTTTATAAATGGACCATTTCTTTCCATCGTTGCTGTAGGCCACCTTGTACGAACCAACAAACTGTATGTGACCAAAATCTTTTGCGCCTTGGGTTATTACACCAGTCACTTTTGTAGGAATAAGTAGATCAATCTGAAACAGGAAATTATGTAAAATATAAAACAGTTCCAGGGATACAAAATATATATATATATCACATTCTATATCACAAGTTTGAGGGAAAAATAAATGTTGTCCAAAATATCTCATATGTTTCATGTAAAATGGAAGTAATGTTCCTGTCTTCAATCTGCGAAATATTTTGCTTATCAAAGTGGCTTTCGTATATATTGTCCCTTGTATCATCTGCATCTTTCATAAATAACACATTATAAGTCATGCTATCAATATTTCTGCTGTGCTGTAAAGCACAAGATAGAAATGAAGAGACACGAGGTGAATCATTAAGATTCTCCTTTATTTCTTTAAAATAGTTTTTATGTTATTGCAGAGTTGCTACTACAAGTATAAGTAATTGTGTACATCAGTAAGCATTTGTATAATCCGGCTATAAGCTTGATATATTTAAGAGAAATTGCAAAGAATGAAGCCAATACACAATATTCCATGTCAGTGACTAATTTTCAAACAAGGCAGCCCTTTAAAACATTTAGCAAAAATGCGATATTTGACGTAATTAACGCATTCCATGCAATGTAAATATTTGAACACAATCTAGAAAATTACACAATTTCTAAATCTAATCATTACTTGAATATGTTTTTTGTTCTTTGGTTTTTAGTTTTAGATATACAGAGCGGAAACACCGAGTCCGCGCTGATCAGCGATCCCTGTCTACTAACACTATCCAACACACTAGGAACAATTTGTAGGCGCTGCAAGACCACTGCGTCACCGTGCCGCCCCTTTCTTTAAACAAATATCCTACACCCTTTATCATTTGTACAGATATTCCATTGACTAGAAATTCCACTACACACAAGATCATAAACATGTGCAAATTTGTTCTCCAGTCAGTAGTACAAAATGTAGCACGTCATAATATATGGCCACAACACCTTATAAGTTCATTAAGTTCAGTGGAATGAATTGCAGAGGCAGAATATAATGCAATGAGATTCAAACTATTGACACGTGATGAGTTTCCCCGTGATCTTGACTTTTGACATATGATGATATAATACAATATCAGGAATTTCTACACATGAGCATTTGTACTTCCAGCTACAAACAATAATTAAGGAAGAAATGCATAGTATTAAGATGCATACAGACTTCTTTGTTACTAATACAAATACCTTCTATTCAATTGCCTCTGCAACTCCCACTCCTTCCTTCGGCCTCTTTTCATGAGCACTACAACACACTGAAGATTAAAGGTGGAATCTCCAATCTTCATTTGTAAGTCATCAAAAAAAAAACAAGGAGCAAACTCTACAGAGGATGATCAAAGATGTTTGAATGAAAGGGTCCCTAGTTTTGCTCACAGCACTTGCAGATTGAACTTTTTGTGTTCAATGAAAAGTACAAGGATCACTGTGTGCTACCCTTGATGAGTGCAGCAGTTTATGCTGTGCAGTCATTGCCAGGCTAATCAGTCCATACCTCGTAGTGGCATGGAATCACTTGTAACGTGCAAAGCAATGAGGGCAGGTATGATGACTGCATAGTGAGGGGGGCACACGGAGATTTGCCATTTCTTACCATGCCACCACCACTCCATGGCATCCTTTTTAGCTGTTGTACAGAAAGGTGATAGAACCACTACCCGCACAGCGCAGGATCTATGACTCACTGAGGTCATGCCAACCATCAATCACCGCTTTACACTCATCCCAATTTATTCCCACCGCATACAAACAGTTCCCATCAATTTACCATTGTTTATGTTATCACACACACCCACACCCTTGGGGCAACTTCCAATGGCCAATTAACCTTCCAACCTGCACATCTGAGGGATGTGGGAAGAAACCAGAGCATTCCTTAAGTCTGAGGACCTTCCTATAGCTCAGCAAGCAACGATATGGCAGCAGTGATTTCTACATGCAGCTGTTGTCGGAAACTGTGCAGATAAATTTGTAGCTTAGTTTAGTTTAGTTTAGTTTATTGTCCTGCTGTACCGAGGTAAAGTGAAAAGCTCTTTTTTCTCACACACTGCACAGTATAATACATAGATACATAGAAAATAGGTGCAGGATACATAGATACATAGAAAATAGGTGCAGGAGTAGGCCATTCGGCCCTTCGAGCCTGCACCGCCATTCAATATGATCATGGCTGATCATCCAACTCAGTATCCCGTACCTGCCTTCTCTCCATACCCCCTGATCCCTTTAGCCACAAGGGCCACATCTAACTCCCTCTTAAATATAGCCAATGAACTGGCCTCAACTACCCTCTGTGGCAGAGAGTTCCAGAGATTCACCACTCTCTGTGTGAAAACGTTTTTTCTCATCTCGGTCTTAAAGGATTTCCCCCTTATCCTTAAGCTGTGACCCCTTGTCCTGGACTTTCCCAACATCGGGAACAATCTTCCTGCATCTAGCCTGTCCAACCCCATAAGAATTTTGTACGTTTCTATAAGATCCCCTCTCAATCTCCTAAATTCTAGCGAGTATAAGCCAAGTCTATCCAGTCTTTCTTCATATGAAAGTCCTGACATCCCAGGAATCAGTCTGGTGAACCTTCTCTGCACTCCCTCTATGGCTATAATGTCCTTCCTCAGATTTGGAGACCAAAACTGTACGCAATACTCCAGGTGTGGTCTCACCAAGACCCTGTACAACTGCAGTAGAACCTCCCTGCTCCTATACTCAAATCCTTTTGCTATGAAAGCTAACATACCATTCGCTTTCTTCACTGCCTGCTGCACCTGCATGCCTACTTTCAATGACTGGTGTACCATGACACCCAGGTCTCGCTGCATCTCCCCTTTTCCTAATCGGCCACCATTTACATTTACCAAGGCAATTAACCTACAAATCTGTATGTCTTTGAAGTGTGGGAGGAAACTGAAGATCTTGGAGAAAGCCCGCGCGTTCATGGGGAAAACGTACAAACTCCATGCAGACAGCACTTGTAGTTGGGATCGAACCTGGGTCTCCGGCACGGCAAGCGCTGTACGGCAGCAACTCTACCGCTGCGCCACCATGCCGTCCATTTGTGCCACTTTCCTGAAAACACTTTTCACTTGAATTTCCAATATATCTAAGCCCTGCCTCAAAACTGAAATAAGGACATAAATTTAAGGTGAGAGGGGAAAGATTTAATAAGAACCCGAGGAGCAACTTCTTTTCACACAGAACAAGCTGCCAGAGGAGGTATTTGAGGCAAGTACTATAACAACTTTTAAAATACATTTGGACAGGTACATGGATAGGAAGGGTTTAGAGGGATATGGGCCTAACGCGTGAAGGTGGAACGAGTGTAGTAAGGTCATCTTGGTCAGCATGGGCAAGTTGTGCCAAAGGGCCTGTTTCCATGCTGTAGGACTCCATGACACTAGGAGCAGCTTCCAAATACATAGCACCTCCTTCAGAAAAAAAATGATTTCTTCCCGAGTGCCATTGCCTAATTCATGGCCCAATGGCCTTCAGATTGGATTATTCTGCTGCTTGAGTGAGTGGTCTCCTGATTCCTACCATCAGTTCATCCAATACACTATCACCCATCAACTATCCTGCACCATTCTGGTCCCCGATCATCTATTGTCACCAGATGACATCTAACTCTGTAATTTGTTTTCATTAAGCCAGGTAAATTAAACCTTCCAAACTATCTAGCCTCTCTTGGTAGGAAAACTCAATTGAACCCAATGGTGGCCAATCATCCAATTTGGTGCCCTGTTTCCACATTCTTCCCATTTGCCTTGACCTCTTTCTGACATTAAATGTTCCCACTTCCTTAGAGTCATAGAGCCATACAGCACGGCAACAGGCCCTTCAGCCCAAGATGCCCCAGCTACACGAGTACCAACTGCCCGCGTTTGGCCCATATCCCTCTAAACCTTTCCTTCTTGAACATATTTAACAACACAACTTCCACCATAGAACATAGAAACATAGAAAAATAGGTGCAGGAGTACGCCATTCGGCCCTTTGAGCCAGCACCGCCATTCAATATGATCATGGATGATCATCTAAAATCAGTACCCCGTTCCTGCTTTCCCTCCATATCCCTTGATTCATATAGCCCAAAGAGATAAAGGGCCTGTCCCACTTGGCGAGTTTTTTGACAACTACCAGCATCATTGACTGACGTATCAGGTCACCGAAAACGTCGCGGCATGATGATGTATTGAGGCGTGGTGTTTCCTCAGGTAACGCAACCTTTTCTTTGTCGCCGCTGGATTTTGAACATTTCAAAAACCTGCAGCGACTGCTGTCAGTCGCCAAAAAAATCGCCAAGTGGGACAGGCCCTTTAAATCTAACTCTCTTGAAAACTTCTGTCACAGAGAATTCAACATGCTCACCACCCTCTGGCTGAGGAAATATCACCCGATCTCAGTTCTAAAGCCTGAGGTTTGACCCCTGGTGCTGGACTATACATGCCACATCACGGGGCAAACTGTGCTTGGGCAAGCAATTGTTGAGGCCATCCTTTATACAAGACACGACTGCAGCACTAGTTTAGTTAGTTTAGAGATACACCATTGAAACATGCTCACTGACCATTGAATACCCATTCACACCAGTTCTATCTTATCCCACATTTTTTCATCCAGTCCCAACACACCAGGGCCAATTTTACAGGTGTTAATTAACCTACAAACCTGCAATTCTTTGCGATGTGGGAAGAAACCGGAGCACTCAAAGAAAACCCACGCAGCCACAGGGAGAACGTGCAAACTCCACACAGACAGCACCCAATGTCAGGATCAATGTCTGGTGCTGCGAGACAGCAGCTTTAGACTTAAGAGATACAGTGTGGAAACTGGCCCTTCAGCCCACCGAGTCCACGGTGACCAGCCAACACCTCATCATTAGCACTATCCTACACACACTAGGGACAATTGACAATTTTATCAAAGCCAATTAACCTACAAACCTATATGTCTTTGGAGTATGGGAGAAAACCCACGCGATCCCAGGGAGAATGTACATACTCCATATGGACAGCAACCATAGTCCAGATTGAACCCGGGTCTCTGAACCCAGAACTCTACCGCTGCCGCCCAAACACAGCACAGCACAGCACAAACAAGCGAGTCACATTTTCTGATTTAGGAGAACCAGTGGCCACCCACTCAGAAGCACACTTTCCAAGTGTTCTATTTATTGCAACTGCCTAAACTAAATGACAGCACCCCCTCTTGTTACTTTTGCAATCTGCTGCGGCATTTGCTGATGTCTGCCTGGTGATACAGGAGCTGCAGGGCACCAACACGGCGAGACGGACTGGCATTTCTCCAGCTATTACTTATGTGCTCCATCTGCACCTGCAATGGTTCTGCTGGGTGCTCTCCAGGTACAGCTGCAAGACAAGCATCAGAAACAGCCCAAGGCATGAAAGTAGTCATGTTGTAGGGCCCCAGGGTCCAGCTCTGGAAGTGATCGCAATGAAGTTTGACCTGCCACTGGCTCTTGTTTTCTACTCTTGTCTCTCCCTCTCAGATAACATGCCTCCTGCACTTTTCAGTTCAGTTCAGTTTATTGTCACGTGTACAGTGGCAATTGTTTATTCTCCAAGGTACAGTGAAACTAGGGCTTTATGAATGGATTTTTTTCTTTGGCAAACATAAAGGTGAAATTTCTATTCCATGTAATGTAGGGGCTTGCACCAAAGTGCCAAGAGTGGAAATAAAGACACATAATAATGCACTATTCATGCTACATTAAAACTCTAGCCAAACCATTTAAAGATTTAGATAGCTTGGTTGCCATGCCAATTAGTCTAAGTAGAAACCTGAAACACGTGACCTTTAATTAATATGGTGAGGTAATAAATTGTATTGGAACAAATAAGCCTTCTTTGACAAACAGTTTCCATGTGTGAGATTAGAGCAGATACTGTAAATGTGAAATGTGAGTTTGTTATGTGGAGCCAAGATAACATGGTTATGATGACCTATTTAAGATATTGTCCAATATAAATCTTACATAATGAAGAGTGTGTTATTTGTTTTGTACCATAACATCAGGAAAAAAGTTTTGTGATTTCTTCAAAATCTTGATCATTCTAAATGTTGTGGTTAACTATGGAAAATTCTTGAGAGCCAAATGGCGGCACAGTGATGTATCGGTAGAGATGCTGCTTCACAGCGCCAGAGACATGGGTTTGATCCTGATTACGGGTGCTGTCCGTACGGAGTTTGTACATTCTCCAAAGACGTACACTCCAAAACCGTACAGGTTTATAGGTTAATTGGCTTCGGTAAAATTGTAAATTGTCTTTAGTATGTAGGATAGTGCTAGAGTATGGGGTGATCACTTGTCAGCGTGGAGTGGGTGGGCCGAAGGGCCTGATTCCACGCTGTATCTCTGAAGTCTAAAGTGGAGTGATTTATCCGCTCGGCATCAGTTAACTGATGAAAATAAAAATAAAACTATTTACCTGCCTTAAGGCCACATGATCTCTTAAGGTCTTACTTGATTTCCTGCCCAAAAACATAATGACTTTTGAGTTATATTTAAGACACCCTAAAGCTATGGGTTGGAGGCATGTTCATGAGGCATAGTAAACATTAAGTGTAGTTGAATGAGAGTTAAAAGGTGAGAAACAGAGAAACATAGAAAATAGGTGCAGGAGTAGGCCATTCAGCCCTTCGAGCCAGCACAGCCATTCAATATGATCATGGCTATTCATCCAAAATCAGTACCCCGTTCCTGCTTTTTCCCCATATCCCTTGATTCCGTTAGCCCTAAGACCTATATCTAACTCTCTCTTAAATACATCCAGTGAATTGACCTCCACTGCCTTCTGTGGCAGACAATTCCACAGATTCACAACACTCTGGGTGAAGAAGATTTTCCTCATCTCAGTCCTAAATGGCCTACCCCTTATTCTTAAACTGTGACCACTGGTTCTGGACTCCCCCAACATCGAGAACATTTCTCCTGCATCTAGCCTGTCCAATCCCTTAAGAATTTTACATGTTTCTATAAGATACCTCTCATCCTTCTAAATTCCAATGAATATGTTATTTTGTGAGACCCTCACAAGATCTATCAACATCATTATACTATTCAATTCAAAGGTTAAGATGAAAATGAATGCTCCTGTCCATGTTGATCCCCCCCACCCACCTCCCCCCATCATCTCCAACTCTGCTCTTCTTGAATTCCCTCTCAGGCGGCAAATGGTATGACTAAAACCGTACTTGGCAGAGGAGTCCCATAATTTTAAACTTCATTCATGAAAATATTTTGTTGCCCCAATCAAAAATCACCCCTTCACCTCACAAGTGCTCCCAAGTCTCATCTACATAAATGTTGCCTATAGTACACGATGGATAATTTTCCTCCCCTCAGGTCCAAGTACAGGGGAGAGAAAAAGGAAGACGTGCAATAGGTTCATACATTATAGGAGAAGAATTGGCCCATTTGGCCCATCATGTCTACTCCTCAATTCAATCATGGCTGATCTTTCTTTCCCTCTCGTTCCCCATTCTCCTGCTTTCTCCCCATAACCTCGCACACCCTTACTAATCAAGAACCTGTCAATCTCCACCCTAAAAATATCCATTGACCGTGGGAATGAATTCCGCAGATTTTCCAGCCTCTGACTAAAGAAATTCCTCCTCATCTCCTTTCTAAAGGTACGTCCTTTTATTCTGAGGTCATGGCGTCAGGTCCGTGAACCGGATTACCACTTCATTTAGCTCTTAGGGCTAAAGGAATCAAGGGATATGGGGAAAAAGCAGGAACGGGGAACTGATTTTAGATGATCAGCCATGAGCTGGCCTCAAGGGCCGAATGGCCTACTCCTGCACCTATTTTTCAACATTTACAAATGGATGAAGGGAGTGAAGCTTACTGGGACTGGACACAGAATATCTTAATGAGACAGAAGGGTGACCTCCCTCACTCAGGTTTCATCATTTAAAGGTGCTATGAAGAACACAGCCTTGGGCTCCTGGCCTGGACTTTTTCAGAGATTCCAAAACGATAGCAAGGAGGTGGAATGCATTATCAGTGACTAGTTCTGTGGCCTGAGGCCTGCTCAATGCTACTCGCAGGAAATAACAGGGACACTCTCACAACCAGGTCGTCCAAAAATCTCCAAAAGCCCCACTGTACTTTAGGAAATGATCTGCTGTACTCTCTGAATTTTTATTTGGTTCTGGCATAATGTACTATTTGCCTGAATAACACGCGGTATTGATAAAATAAAGAAATGCTGCTGGTATGACAAAAATAGCTGGATTTTTCCCTGTTCATTTTGGATCAAGACTGCATCTTGTTCACTCACGGAACTGTTCACTTCCAAGGAGGTAAATGTTATAACAATCTGAATATTTATGTGCAATCAACCATTTTGAGCTTGAATTATGCCCTTTGTGCATTAGGATGGTTTACAAGGATTCGTTTCAGGTTAGTTTCGGCTGTTACCAGATTAGAATCAATAAAATCATAAAATGTGCACAGCCACAGATAGTACCTGTGGAGCAACAACATATTTACTGCCTTATAACCATCAAATTTCCATTAAGGTTAAAATAAATCTACTCTGTTTATAACTGTTTCGATTCACATGAAATTTAGTGACTTTTAATGTTTCCATTTACCTAATCTTTGATTGATGTTAAACAGCATGAAATTATTTATTCCCAATAAGAAAAATTGCTTAAAATGACCATGACTGGGACATTAATAAACACTTACTTCATTGAACAAGAGCACAATCTTCATGACCAAGGCTGCAAAGCATATAATAAAGTGGTGGTTAAGGCTGTATGTGCTGAAGTGCTTGAAATGCCAACATATTTTGCATTAGAGTTTTGTGCTGAGGTTTAAGCAAAATAATTAATCTTTGTTCTCTGAGATAAGGATCATAATTACAATTTGTTCCTGGCTGTTAACATTATTTAGCTTTCAAAATTTTGATGCAAGAAACAGTCAACAAATCCTGTGAAGGCATAAATCTTTGCCTTTAAACAATGAGTGCTTTGAAGTATTTAAGGAAATCATTATTTAGCCTTTAAAACAAATGTTTTTCATTTTAAAAGTGTATTTCAGAAAGGGGTTTCTCAATAGAACTACACATTCAAAAGCCAAAGCTGAGCCAATGCCTGCCACATAAGGTCATTTTTAATAAGCTTTACGGTATAAGAGAATTTTGTAACAGCTTCAATGTACTTGGGTGGCCATAGTCAGAATGTTGCAGCTCATAATAATACAGCAATATAACTCAAGCTGCATCATATTTATATATCATAGTTTTTTTATGGCATAGAGTGAGTCCATTTGGCCCATTGAGTCTATGCTGGGACTCGGTGCAAATCCATTCCCCTATTTATTTGCCTTATCTTATTCTGTGGTGAATCTGTGGAATTCATTGCCACAACGGCTGTGGAGGCCAAGTCGATGGATATTTTTAGACAATAGACAATAGGTGCAGGAGTAGGCCATTTGGCCCTTCGAGCCAGCACCGCCATTCAATGTGATCATGGCTGATCATCCACAATCAGTACCCCGTTCCTGCCTTCTCCCCATATCCCCTGACTCCGCTATTTTTTAGGAGCCCTATCTAGCTCTCTCTTGAAAGCATCCAGAGAACCTGTCTCCACCGCCCTCTGAGGCAGAGAATTCCACAGACTCACCAACCTCTCTGAGTTTTTAAGGAGGAGATTGATAGATTCTCGATTAATACAGGTGTCAGGGGTTATGGGGAGAAGGCGGGAGAATGGGGCTGAGAGGGAGAGATGATCAGCCATGATTGGGTGGCAGAGTAGACTTGATGGGCCAAATGGTTTAATTCCACTCCTTGAACATGATTCTTTGTCAGACTTCATCCTATCCACATAACAATATGAAAGTTTTACAATAGCTAATAATTTGACAAATGGAGCACTGAGGGGAAGCCCACACAGTCACAGGAGAATGTGCAAATACCATTCACCTATTTTAATGAAAAACATTGTTCTGCAGGCCGAAACTAATGATTCCATTAAATATTTCAAAGCACTAATTTGTATAAATGCAAAGATGCAATACAGCAAATTCAATTGGGACAATATTTGTACAAGTGGATGGAGATCAGGTAACGAACATATTATGAAAGAAAGACTGGGTTTATATTCACTGGAATTAGAAGGATGAGAGGGGATTTTATAGAGACATAAAATTCTAAAGGGGATTGGACAGGCTAGATGCAGGAAAAAATTCCCCATATTGTGGGAGTCCAGAACTAGGGGGCGCAGTTAAGAATAAGGGATAGGCTATTTAGAACTGAGATGAGGAAAAAACTTTTTCAGCCACAGAGTTGTGAATCTATGGAATTCTCTGCCACAGAAGGCAGTGGAGGACAATTCACTGGATGTTTTCAAGAGAGAGTTAGATATGGCTCTTAGGGCTAATGGAATCAAGGGATTTGGGGAGAAAGGAGGAACAGGGTACTATTCAGGGGCCGGCAGAACGTTTTTCAAAGTGGGGGGGGGGGCTGAGCAATCACTGATCACCGGCCTCGGGGGTACCCGGTGAGGAAGCGGAGCGAGGGTGTGGGAGGGTGCACAATTATTATATTTTGTTGTTGCTCGACCTCCAAAAACTGGGGGATAATACAGGCCATCCCCCAAACTCAAAAAGTGGGGGGGATATATCCCCCATCTCCCCCCTCCCTCTCTCTCTCGTGGCCGACTCTTCTCCCTCTCTCTTTCTGGGCCGACTCTCTCTCTCCCTCTCTCTCTCGGGGCCCGACCTCTCTCTCTCCCTCTTGGGAGCGTCTCTCTCTCTCTCGGCGGGCCCTACCTCCTTCCTTCCGCTCGGCGGCTAATCACAGCGCTTCGTTCACTGTCCCATACCTCGACTGGGAACCATGCTGTGATTGGCAGTTGAGCGGAGGGAAGGGAGGGTTTTGGGGGGGCAGTCGGTTTCCGCCACGGCTGGTCTTGTTTTGCCGCGCTCACTGTGCGCTTGTTCTGAGATACTGGATGTCGGGGGTCCTCAGAAGAAGAGAAAAATATGCCTGCGGGCGGATAATTTCGGGTTATGCAGCATATCTCGCCAAAAAAGTGGAAGGGCTGCAACCCCCCCATTCCCTCCCCCCCCCCCCCCCCGGTTCCACGGCCCATGCTGATCCTGATGATCAGCCATGATCATATTGAATGGCGTTGCTGGATATTTTCTATGTTTCTAACTGGGGCGGTGAAATAGAGATGTGTGTCGATAGAGATGTGGGTCACATCCTATCAGGATGGTTATGCAATGGATGATTGCAAGGTTGTGGACCCCAGCTGACTGGTGGGTTATGTGACAGTGTAGGAGGCCGGATTAAGGTTGGGAAACATGCATCGGTGCCTGGGCTTGGCAGGGTGATCGAAGAAAGGTAAGCCTCTATCCAGGTCTGTGTCCCTGACAAAAGAACATAGAACCACATTTACATTCTTTATGATGAATTTCCCAGAATGAGTGGGTTAATATATGATGAGCATTTGACAACAATACTTCACTCACTGGTGTTAGGATGAGGGGAGACCTCATTGAAACTTATCAATTGTGAAAGGCATGGATAGAGTGGACGTGGAGATGATGTTTCCACTTGTGGGAGAATCTGGGACCAGAGGGCATAGCCCCAGAATAAAAGGAGCTATCTTTAGAAAGAAGATGTGGAGGACTTTCTTTAGTGAAAGGGTGGAGAATCTGTGGAATTCATTGCAGCAGACGGCAGTGGTGCCAAGTCAATTGATATTTTTACAGTGGAGATTGATAAGATTCATGATTAGTAAGGGTGTCAGAGTTATGGGGAGAAGGTAGGAGAACGGGGTTGAGGGGAAAAGATAGATCAGCCATGATTGAATGGTGGGGGGGTAGGGACTTGATGAACCGAATGGCCTAATTCTGCTCCTACAACTTATGAACATGAAAAGAGTTATCTCTTGAC
>CM075977.1:208406069-208517735 GCA_038087875.1 Malacoraja senta | reverse complement strand
CACCTGTTCCTTTCCTCCAGAGGTTCTGCCTGACCCACTGAGTTACTCCAGCATTTTGTGTCTATCTAAATTAACACTTTGTGTTTTGTTCAAGATTCCTGCACCTGTGGTTGCTTGTGTCTCCATGCAGAATATCCCACTCGGGATGAGGCTCTCCTGGACCTAATTCATGAAATGAAGCCAAGCAATTGGGTGAACACCTTGGGGATAGTGACCATAACTTGATAAATTTCAATGTTGTTCTGAAGAGGGATAAGGATAATCCAGAAATTAAGTTCTGAACAAAGGAAAGGCTGATTACAATACCATTGGACAGGAGTAAGACTGGGACCAGCTACTTGCAGGTGACTCTGCATTCAGGAAAGTGAAGACATTTAGAAGTTTAAGAGTGGAACGTTTTGCTATAGGTAGCATTAGCAAATGTTCAGATGACACAATGCTGGGTGGCAGTATGAACTGTGAGGAGGATGCTTTTGCAGGGTGATTTGCACAGGTTGGGTGAGTGGGCAGATGCATGGCAGATGTAGTTTACTGTGGATAAATGTGAGGTTATCCACTTTGGTGGCAAAACAGGAAGGCAGACTATTATCTAAATGGTGTCAAGTTAGGAAGTACAACGGGATCTGGGGGGTCCTTGTTCATCAGTCACTGAAAGTAAGCATGCAGGTAGAGCAGGCAGTGAAAAAAGCGAATGGTATGTTGGCCTTCATAACAAGAGGAGTTGACTATAGGAGCAAAGAGGTCCTCCTGCAGTTGTACAGGGCTCTAGTGAGACCACACCTGGAGTATTGTGTGCAGTTTTGGCTCCAAACTTGAGGAAGGACATTCTTGCTATTGAGGGAGTGCAGCGTAGGTTCACAAAGTTAATTCCCAGGATGGCGGGAGTCATATGTTGATAGATTGGAGCGGCTGGGCTTGTATACTCTAGAATTTAGAAGGTTGAGAGGGGATCATTGAAACATATAAGATTATTAAGGGTTTGGACACGCTCGAGTCAGGAAACATGTTCCCAATGTTGGGGGAGTCCAGAACCAGGGGCCATTGTTTAAGAATAAGTGGTAAGCCATTTAGAACGGAGATGAGGAAAACCGTTTTTACACAGAGAGTTGTGAGTGTGTGGAATTATCTGCCTCAGAGGGAGGTGGAGGCTGGTTCTCTGGCTGCTTTCAAGGGAGAGTTAGATAGAGCTCTTAGGGATAGTGGAGTTAAGGGATATGGAGAGAAGGCAGGAACAGGGTATTGATTGTGGATGATCAGCCATGACCACATTGAATGGCGGTGCTGGCTCGATGGGCCGAATGGCCCGCTCCTGCACCTATAGTCTATTGTCTATTGACGTGTTCCTGCATGGGTCAAGGGCAAGGATGGATTGTCCAGCGAACCCTCATATCAAGGGATATCCAAGGCTTGATGAAGATAAAAGTGAGCTTGTTGTTGGTTTAAAGGACTGAAAATGGGGGAGGATCTTCAGGAATATGGAGAGGGTAAAAAAGAAATTAGTAGGGCAAAGAGGGGCTGCTAAATGCTACTAGCTGATAAGATTAAGGAAAAATCCAAGGCATTTAATATTAAGAGCAAGAGGGTAAACAGGGAAAAAGTGAGGCCCAATCAGTGTGCAAATTCTGGGGGTGGCACAGTGGTGCAGTGGTAGAGTTGCTGCCTCACGGCACCAGAGATGGGTTCGATCCTGACCTCAGATTCTGTCTGTGCAGAGTTTGAAGGTTCTCCCTGTGACTGCATGGGTTTTCTCCGGGTGTTCCGGTTTCCTCCCACATGCCAAAGACGTGCGGGTTTGTAGGTTAAATGGCTTCTGTGAATTGTCCCTAGTGTGTAGGATAGAACTAATGTACGGTCAGCATGGATTTGGTGGGCCGAAGGGCCTGTTTCCACAATATATCTCACTAAACTAAACTAAACTAAAACTAAAATCTTTGGTGAGGTCTTAAATGAATACTTTACATCTATATTCACTGAAAAGAAAGAAAACTATAGTTGGAAATTTCCTACCCCAGGCAACGCCCTGGTGAATCTCCTCTGCATTCTCTCCGGTGTAGTTATCTCTTTTCTTTAGAAAGCAGCTGGTTCACCAAAACAGCACACAATAATCCAGCAGTGTCCTAACTGCCTAATGCGCTGTCTCATAGAGGGGCGAGTGGGCCGCTGGAGGCCCTGCAGCTGCCTGGGGCCCGACTGGACCGGGCGCCGCTCCACGAGGCCAAGCACGTGGACCGGACATCGGTGGAGCAGCGGCGGAGGACACCATGGCTACGCTTGGCCAGGCCGACCCTACAATACCGCCAGGACAACAGACCTTCATGGTCAGGTCAAGATCTCTGCACTTACAACAATTTGGACTTAAAAATGGCGCCAAACTGATGACTCTATAATGTCTCAATGTACTACTGCCATGCACTTATACTGTATCTGAGATACTTGTCTAATATGTATCTAAGTGCTTATGTATAGTGATACGTGTACTGAACTGTATACAAAAATGAATTTCACTGTGTTTAAGAAGGAACTGCAGAAGCTGGAAAATTGAAGGTAGACAAAAGTGCTGGAGAAACTCAGCGGGGGCAGCAGCATCTGTGGAGCGAAGGAAATAGGCAACGTTTCGGGCTGAAACCCTTCTTCAGACCCTTCACTGTACCTAGGTACACGTGAGAAATAAGGTACCATACCATACCAGGTTTGAAAATTCATACCTCCAGATTCATGGACTGTTTCTTCCCGGCTATCATCAGGCAACTGAACCCACTTCTTACCAACTAAAGAGCAATCCTGACCTATCTACCTCATTGGAGATCATCAAACTATCTTTAATTGGACTTTATTAGACTTCATCTTGCACTAAATGTTATACCCTTTATTCTGTATTGATACACTGGGCGGCTTGATTGTAATCATGTATTGTCATAGAGTCAAACTCAATCACACAGCGTGGTAAAAGGCCCACTTGCCTGTAGATTGATGATGCATGTGAATCAATCACACTTAGCTGGCATCACTAACTCCATCCCATTATAACATTTATACTAACGCCCATTCCCAGCACCGTTAGTTGAAGCAGCCAGGATGAACTGACAACACCTAATTCTGTAATGCTGCCAAGTTAAAGTGCTGAATAAAGATGTGTGTGAATCTTATATGCTTTGAAGTGATTTACATGGTGTCAGAAGTGGGATACGAACCCACGCCTCCAATTGTAGCGATCGTACCTTGTGGACTGTGAGGGAGCGGTTTACCAGAGAAGTCGTCAACACCTGCTTGCTGTGAAGGAGCCCCGACCACCGCCTGCCAATCCATATGCTCTGCCGCTCCAGTTCCAGCCGCCTTCCGCAATGTCTCCCGCCCGTCCCCGCATGCCTGGCACTCCCCCACGTCTATCGGTCTCCACTAACCACGGGGTTTCACCCACCGCATGTTTCCCCCCTCGGTCACCTCAATCCTCTCCCGTGCGGTTTTCACCTTCAGCCTCTCCGCCTCATCCTTCAGTTGAGGGAGGGGATGATTGGGTCCGCACACGTTCGGGCCGTGTTAGTAGACCACCGGACAGGTATGGCGAGTATGTTTAATATCCTTTTAATCTTTAGGGGAAAGGATGTAGATTGATGATGCATGTGAATCAATCACACTTAGCTGGCATCACTAACTCCACCCCATTATAACATTTATACTAACGCCCATTCCCAGCACCGTTAGTTGAAGCAGCCAGGATGAACTGACAACACCTAGCTCTGTAATGCTGCCAAGTTAAAGTGCTGAATAAAGATGTGTGTGAATCTTATATGCTTTGAAGTGATTTACATTGCCCACACCGACCAACATGCTGATGATCTCCAATGGGGTAGATAGGAGGTCAGGACCACTCTTTAGTTAGTAAGAAGGGCGGTTCAGTTCCCTGATAACTGGGAATAAACTGTCTCTGAATCTGGAGATACGCATTTTCATACCTCTGTACCTCTTGCCTAGTGGAAGAGGGAGTGGTCGGGGTGAGACTGGTCCATGATTATGCTGGTGGCCTTGCCGAGGCAGCAAGTTAGGCAGTTAAGCCACTGCTGGAATATTATGTGCTGTTTTGGTCATCGTTCTAAAGGAAAGACATAATTACATTGGAGAGAGTGCAGAGAAGATTTACCAAGGTGTTGCCTGGGACAGGATGTATCAGTTATGAGGCATGATTGAATTGGCCTAACCCGCTGAGTTACTCCAGCATTTTGTTTCTTTCTTTGGCATAAACCAGCATCTGCTGTTCCTTGCTATTACATTAGAGATTGAAGAGGTTGGATTTGTAATCCTTGGAGCAGAGGCAGCCGAGAGGGAAGCTGATAGAGGTATACAAAATTATGAAAGGCATATTATGGGTGAAGCAGTGGTATAATTGCTGCCTTACAGCGCCAGAGACCCGGGTTCAATCCTGATCACGGTTGCTGTCTGTACGGAGTTTGTATGTTCTCCCTGTGACTACGTGGGTTTTTTCCAGTTTCCTCCCACACTCCAAAGATGTAAAGGTTTGTAAGTTAATTAGCTTCTGTAAAATTGTCCCAATGTTTGCAGGATAGAACTAGTCGGTGCCGACGCTGTATCTCTAAAGTTAAAAGCATAGACAGGGCAGATGATAAAAGTGTTTTTTTGTATGACAGGAATGTCTACAATCAGAGGGTAGAGGTTTCAGGTGAGGGGCAAGAGGTATAGAAGGAATCTAAAGACTTTTTTCCTTCAGAGGGCATTTACAATTGGCAAGCACTGCTGGAAAAGGTGACAGAGGCAGATACTCTAGCAACATTTAAGAAGTCTTGAATAACCAAAGTATAGAAGGCTACAGACTGAAGGCTGGTAAATGGAATTAGCATACATAGAATTCGATGGTCAGCCTAGATATGTTGGGCTGAAGGGCCTGTTCCTATACTGTACGATTCTGTGCTATCACTTCAGATGTTGCTATGCAGAGTTCACTGATCAGAGTTTATTCCTTTCATCCTCAGCAGATATAATAAGATTACAAGTATAATCCGGTATCTATGAATCAATGTGAAACGTATTTTCTGAAATGTGGATGTTTCAAAGTTTTATTGTTAATCTGAAGAACATACAAGCTTGTACTGATTTTGCATTAACCATCAGATTTGGAGTCTAATACAAAAACAAGAGTATTAATACACAGTTGCTAAGGTAGCAGTGGTTATTTCATCCCCATTACATAATTTATGCATTTTAACTTACTGACCGATCTTAAGCCACATTTCTCAGATATAATTGTCTTTTTAGACAATAATAAAACAAGCCCATCAACTCTTTAAAGTTGAAATCTTACCAGATCTTACTGCATTGTCCTCAAAGGGAAAGTCAACCTGCTAATGGGATTTGTCTTAACTGAGTCAAATTTAAACATGAGTGTCAGTATTTCCCAAGGAATGAATCGGAGAACACTAATAAATCTGCATATAAGTATTTTGCCCATATTATTTGTTCAGGTTGGCAATAACTTCAGCATTTTAAAAATTATTTTAGCTTATCTTCATGGTATTGCATATCCACAGTGGGGGAACCGATAGATATCCTGAAACAATTCACAAGAGATTTTTTTATCTGTATGTGCATATATTCTTTCTTGAGCCTGCAAAGTGCTTTGCAAAACTGCTTTTTCTCCATTTTCAGGAAAAGATTAAAGTTCTTCGACCCGACACCATTAATTCTGTTTCTCTCTCCTAGCTTCCTAACCTGCTGAGTGCTTCAAGCAATTACTACTGTATTTCAGGCTTCAGTATCTGAGTTTTTTTGAATTTTAGTTCAAGAGGGTTTGAATTGCAGATACATGAATTTCACCGAACGACTCCGTGCTAGCATGCTGTCAGTGATTTTCATCAGAGTTCTGCCAATGATCCAGCGACAGATTAATGGAAGCCTGTGATAAATGGCCTAAATGTTACTGAGGTTTCCACCAAAATCACAATTTAAAATGAATCATGGAATTCTCCCCCTTATGCTATCAGAAAAGTGTAACCCTAAATTTTCTTCAGTAACAGAGCTTGTCCAATTATTTCTTAATTTTAATAATCTTAATTATTTCTTGATGTGAAGGGGATGTTTCCACTAGTGGGAGAGTCTAGGACCAGAGGTCAGAGCCTAAGAATAAAAGGCCGTTCCTTTAGGACGGAGAAGATGAGGAATTTCTTTAGTCAGAGGGTAGTGAATCTGTGGCATTCATTGCCACAGAAGGCTGTGGAGGCCAAGTCAATGGATATTTTTAAGGCAGAGATAGATTCTTGATTAGTACGGGTGTCATGGGTTATGAGGATAAGGCAGGAGAATGAGGTTAGTAGGGAGAGATAGATCAGCCATGATTGAATGGTGGAGTAGACTTGATGGGCCGAATGGCCTAATTCTGTTCCTACAACTTATGAACCTCTGAAAAGAGTTGTGTCCTGAACTACCAAGCTGTAGTTGTTCTCAAGATTTGATTTATAATCTTACTATAATCTGACAAAAGGTAAAAATTCGGAGACATTTGGGAGAGTAAACTAATTCCACCGGCCAGTGAGTCAAACATCAGAGGGCAGAGATTTAAAGGGAAATTAGTGAGCAAGCACCAGGCTTAGTCAACCCATTATGGCCAAATATTTCTGAATGGAACAAGAAATGTATCTTTATTTATGCAATGAGTCGATATGATGTGCAATAAATTACCTGTTATTTTTTTCAAAAGGGAGTCGGGATGTATATTTGAAAAGGAAAAAAATACTCTGGGTTCTGGAAAATGAGAAGAGTGATGCTAATTAGGATGTTATTTCTAAGCGTGGTACAGCCACGGACCAAGTGGCCCGAGATGTAAGATTCTATGAGCTGTTTCATTTCTGCATTTTCATGTTTGATTTGGAATATACTCGTTTCCTTCTATTCAGAGATAAAATACTCAGAGGTGACAGTGATTCAGATAGTTATGCATTTCGTAATGTGCTACCCTTTTAAAAACTCTTCTTCCTCCTTTCCAAGCGTTATTAGAAATAATTTTCTTCGTTAAAGCCCAGCATCCAAACAATCTTTGTAAAGGCTCACGCGTTGAAAGCTAGCACTTGATACATTTCTCATAACTTTGTTGACGTATATCCAGCGGCCTGTTTCTGATGAATAATGCGTTGAAGAAATTGGATTCTCTCAATTTCTCAAAGGATGTTCCTTCAAGTCTGCTTTGATGTTTCCACCCGTGGTCTTTTAAAGTGGTGGCACCAGAGTAAAGTGGATGTGGATATGCAAAAGCATCACATTTGAACAGCCATTTGCAGCCTTGTATGAACCAAGATGGGCTGACCTCCCTGTGTGTCAGTTACTGAAGCACATAGCCTTGCATATGGTTTCAGCAGACTATTTCCCACATGGAGCGGCATAAAAATGTCAATAATGCCTGCAAAACAAAAATAAACAAGCTGGAGGTATAACTTTGAGGTTTGCTGAAAGGCGGGAGAATAAGAGGATAAGAAGAAATGCTGCACTAGATCCAGATGGTAGATAAGATGTAATTGGGTGATGTAAATGACTCATCAATTAAGTGCACCGTGCAATTAATTAATTACCACTCAATAGATTTTTTTTGTGGAAATTTTGACCATTGAAAATGGTTGTTACTTAACCAAAAGCCCAGTAGCTCTAAAAAGCATCTTCAAAAGGCATCAACATGCTTGAAGCAAAATGTAATCCCGAGTTAATATGAGCATTGTATCAGTTACATTAATTGGCCAAAAATATCAATTGATATTTGCAAGGTAACATTAAGCTACTCCATTATGAGTATTTTACATTGTGAAAATGGTTCCTTCAAGCAATTAATAAAATTGACTTCAATGGGATGAATTTCAGAAGCAGAAAACAATGTGATAATGTGTTAACATTGTGCGTTTTAACACTACTGGGTGGGGATGTATTTCCAACGTTTTTTTAATGGTTGACTTTCCCTTTAATTCCATACACAAACCAATACATTCTTAAGTCACTCAGTGCATACAAGGGTTAGTAATTCTGCACAATCATAGACATGCTAACAGTCTAATGATTTGAATAGCTTGCAGTAAGATTAGTTTCTCAATTATTTTCTTCATAGCTCCAAAATGTTACAACACGCCGTCTGTTGTCCTTCACAGAGCCAATTGTAAAAGTATCACATCACTGGAAAAACAACTGCCTTGAACCTAAATGCAGCTCACTTTCCTTTCGGGAAGACGCAACTTCCCCAATGAAATTAGATCATGTTAACTTCCTCCTTCTCAACATAACAAATGAGTATATATGTAGCTTTATAAATGCCAGACTACATCTTGGTACTTGAGTTCCTGAATCCAAATCGATTTTGGTGTTGGGTATTTTGTGGAAATTTTTCTAGATTACCATAAAAGCATTGAAAACAGGTTCACAAATGTATCTGTCATGCAGCATCCTAAGTAATTCTAAAGAACAGACATCAATTATCCGCACTGAATTTGATCTGTTGGAACAGTTATTGGATAAAAATCATTTTCAACATTAAGAAAACAGCCTTTGGAGGCACAATAAAAAGGATTCGACAATTCTTGAGGGACTCATAAAAGTAGAAAAGAACCTAAGTAATTTGTACTTGCTCGTGTAAAAATTAAGTGATTTGTAAAGCTGCTCTGGTTAAATCCAAGAATTTGTATCGTTACCAGATTTCTGGCAGTGAAAATGAAACTTTCCCCTCTAAATTATGGAAATAATAGGATTGACAAACTGTATAAAATTTTCACACTGACGTGGCTTAGTAATGACCAGCCAAAAACATATGCATGGGTACGTCACAACAGGTCAAAACTCCTCATTTTCCAATCAAAGATAAAAAGAATCGCCGTGCATTAGGGCTGAAAGTTTACGGTTCAGTTTGCTGACTACTGACTCTCACTGTTATTCAAACTTTGGAGCTTCCCCACTTTATCCAGGAAAAACTATTATTGTAGGACATTAAAAAGGGGGGAAAAATACACTGGCTGACACTTCCAATCTGATATTTTTGCAAGCTTTGTTACAGTTCCGTGCGCATACAGTATGGAAGCAATAAAAGACAGCACCACATGTGAAAACCTTTCTTCATAGACAGAGGCAACAACTAACAGAGCTAACATGGTTTACATCAGCTTACAACAAAATGATGCACACTGAAAATGGTCAATGATGTTATTAATATTGCCCACATAATATAAAGACATATGTAGTGAATGGTTGATGGATCTCAGAGAAAATGGATTATAATTTCTTCTTTCAGTATGCAATACCATCTATTAGCCTCAGTACACTCTGGGCTTCAGTGAATATGGTAGTGGCATTGAGTCTTAGTGAGAAATAAAAGTGCTTTAAACAAGAGGACGTTAATATGTAAAAGCAGGGATTATCTTTGATGAGGCAATGTTGGATTTGAACCGTGGGCAGGTCATTTCTGACAGTGACATGAATCACTGTTAAATTACATGGCTTTGAATTTTGCATGACTATTGCTGCGTTGCGAATATAAGCACTGAGGCAAAATTGACAAAACCACCTGTGTACATCAAGTCACAAAACAAAGGGACGACTTGAAATGCGTGACTTACAATGGCATCATATTATGTATTCATTGATATACAGAAGTCACTTCACATTCATCTGAATCAGAAGAGAACTAAATGGATCAGGACAGAGCAAATGGCTTGTGTCTAACATAAATCCACATTTCGTAATAATCACAAGAGCATTCCTTTCTCCTCCTATTTCTTTGCCATGATAGCATGTCTTTATTATTTAAAAAATAAAATTTGCAACAGAATAACTTAGGTTGGAAATGAAAACATGCTGTACAAAAATGATAACATTTGGAATCATTGAGTGTGCTCCAAGAAAAGACTGATGTGTGTACAAATATGAACTTTTTAATTATATTATATGTTCAGGGATTTATTATCTTGTGTATTCAGGGATCATAACATTTATTGCCGAATTATTTTGATATATTGCAGTAACCTAATATGCCATTCTGGGTTCCTTTTTCAGCATATTAATCATAAGCCCCATATATAGAATCGCACATTAATGTTTTTAAGTATGAAGGTATGTGAGTATACTATAAAGCATCTAGGGGGAAAAAGACAACTTAAAATAAATCTTCAGTCTGATAACAATGTAGAAGACAGGTACGCTTTGTTGAATGAAAGTTTTATCAGTGCTCAATTGCTTTAATGCCTGACTGTAATGACAAAGTGAAACTGAAACAAGACATTTCATTCTTAGGAGCCAAAGAGAGAGAAAAAAAAGAAACTTTTAAAAGTTTACAATAAATAAGATACAATACTGGCACCTGGAAGAATATTAGAAATATTAGCTTTGAAGAGAAAAGGGGGGGGGGGGGGGGGGGAAGGATGGGCAAAAGTTTGTAATCACATAAGTTTATTTCATTATGTACAAATTAACAAAACACAAGAAAATAAACTTCTAAGGAAGAAAAATCATCGTATGAAAGTCTGACTAAGGGCAGGCTGAGACCACCTAACTTGATTCATGCCTATCACAAACTGAACACTTGTTCATGAAAACCCTTCAATATCTTACAGGTTTGGCCAGTTTTTGTTGAGTATAGTAGGCAGTGATAACATTCTTGTCAAGTAACCACCATTCATTGTCACTCTCTGTGCATACCAGTAACTCCGTCCGCAGAGTGATTCGGCCATACCATGACCAGGGCAAGATTCTAATATATTGTGCGTGGATTGGAGGATCTATTACATTTTTCCTGTGTGTATCATTGTCAAAATTACCTTGGAAAACCTGCCAAAAGAAAAAAAAACATTATTACTGAAGGAACCGTAATACAACACAGGTGCGGCACGGTGGCGCAGCTATAGAGTTGCTGCCTTACAGCGCTACAGACCCGGGTTCGATCCTGACTTCGGATGCAGTCTGTATGGAGATGGTACATTCTCCCCGTGACCGCATGGGTTTTCTCCATTTTCCTTCCACACGCCAAAATCGTACAGGTTTGTAGGTGAGAAAACCCACGCAATCACAGGGAAACTGTACAGACAGCACCCATAGTCAAGATCGAACCGGGTCTCTGGGGCTGTAAGGCAGCAACTCTACCGCTGCGCCACTGTGTCATCCAATCAAATTTGACTGGGCCACACGGAGAGAACAGGACAGGAGACAAAATCTTGGTCAAAAAAATAGGTGCTTCAAATGCCTTAAAGAAGGTATGGAGCTAACAAAGGAAATTGCACAATTGATGGACTAGGTACCTGTAGGATGGTGGCACAATTAAAATCATTGATCTCTAAGATCTCTGCTTCCTTGGCGGGTTATCCATAAGATACGATAGTGACATTCACGAGACGTTTGGAAAGACATATGGATATGCCGTGAATGGAGGGATATGGATTATCTACAGACAGATGAGAGTTGAACTTGGTATCATGTTGAGCACATACATTGTGGGCCCTCATCCTGTGCTGTATTGTTCTATGTTATTCAGGCTGGAGAAGGTTATCAGGTTCAGGCTATGAGGGGTTTACTGAGTATTTTGTTAAATAGGTCTTACTCAACCAAGAGGTAATCAAACATAAGGGTTTGAGTGATTGTGAATTCATGTGACATGGTGCCAAGTGCAGCCGAACTTACGTGCTGCAAATTTACCAAGGAGGATTCCTCAGGCAAGCATTGGATATTTCAAAACGTAGGATAATGAAGGTATGGATAAGGCGGTTCTAATGGCTGATAATTTGGGACAAGGATAGGGCTGTGCAGAGTTATCAATAGAAAGAATGGGATGACAAAAGTTGTTAATCCATGGGATGTCGGCACGCTTAATACCCATCCCTTATAGCTTTTGAGAAGGTGGTGGTGAATCTACCTTCTTGAACTGTCGCAGATTGGTGCCAATACCTTTATTTGTTGTGAGTAGGAGGTTCCTAGACATGGGCCCATTAAAATGCAGACAAAGTGGAAGACTGCCACGACAGTTGGACGACAGAAAAGGAGAGAGCTAATGATATTTTTTAATGTGTCTGTTGCCATTATTCCGCTTGGTGGCAGAGGTCATATGTTATAGAGGCTGGTGAAGAGGTTTTTGAAAGAACTACAATGCATTTTGTAGATAGCACACATGCAGTCACAATGCACTGGTGGTGCAATATGCATGCAACTTCAATGAGTTTTAAATCACGTAGGCTGCTTTGTCTGGATTGCATCTAACCTTTTGCAAATGGAAGAACGACGCAGCCAGACAAATGAGCAGTGTTGCATCACCCTCCTGACTTACGCCTTGTGAATTCATAAGAGATTAGTTTGCAAAATTAAAACACATGGGACTGGGGCTAACACACAGGCATCAGTTGACAGATAAGTATAATCGTCAGTATAATCAAGTCTTTTTCTACATGCAGGCATTGACTACGGGATGTGGCAGGAATTGGTGCCTTTGCTCCAGCTATTCACAATTCACAACATTGGTCTTGGTTTATTATTGTCAAGTATACAGAGATACAGAGAAAAGCTTTGTTTGGGTGCTATCCAGTCAAATCATGCCATGCACGAGGTACAATCACGCCATACATAAGTAGAACAGGGAGAAAAATAGTGCAGAGTGTTACAGCTACAGAGAAAGTGTGGATTAATAAGTGTAAGGGCTGCATTGAGGTAGAAATATGAGGTGAAGACTACACCCTCAGCTTTTGAAAGGTCCATTCCATGGTCCATTAACATTGGGTAAGAAGCTACTCCTGAATGCTTTACCGGTTCAATAGTTCTTTATTATCACGTGCAATTCTGTTTTTGCATACAGTTCAGCAAGATTATTGCCATACATAAGTACAATCGCCAATTAAGTACAGAATGTATAGAAACAGCTGAATGTGATGGACTGAGTGGCATTCACAAATCTCTGCAATTTCTTGCAGTCGTGGACTGAACAGTTGCCAGACAAAGTTTAGTTTAGTTTAGAGATACAGCGCGGAAACGGGCCCTTCGGCCCACCGAGTCCGCACCGACCAGTGATCCCGCACATTAACACTATCCTACACACACTAGGGACCAGTTACACTTATACCAAGCCAATTAACCTACAAACCTGTACGTCTTTGGAGTGTGGGAGAAAACCGAAGATCTTGGCGAAAACCCACGCGGTCACGGGGAATAAGTACAAACTCCGTACAGACAGCACCCGTAGTCGGGATCGAACCCGGGTTTCCGGCGCTGCAAGCGCGGCAAGGCGGTAACTCTACCGCTGTGCCACCGTGCCGCCCCAAGTTGTGATACATCCCCGTAAGGTGCTTTATATGATGCCTCTATAGGAATTGGTAAGAGGTTTGGGAGATACGCCAATGGAGACTATATTGATATATACTGCTATGGCCTATCAGTTTCTACTGATATTGTCTCCAGATCTAGATGATCCGTATCATTTACAGATGACACAAGACTGAGTGAGAAGGTGAGCTAAAGAAAATGGAAATGCTGGAAACACTCAACAAATCAGGTCCTATTTATTATTCCCCCTTCTCTTCCCTGTGCCCCATCTGGATTTGTACCCATTTCGTCCTTTCCCCTTCCCCATCTTCTTCCACCTATATTCCTTCCTCTGGCTTCACAATTTTCACAGAGTCCATGCCAACCAGAGTCCAGCAACCCCCATCTAATCCTATCCTACACACACACTAGCGTCAATTTACAGTTTTTACCAAAGCCAATTAACCTACAAACCTTTACGCCTTTGAAGTGTGGGAGGAAACTGGAGCACTCAGATAAAACCCACGGGGAGAATGTACAAACTCTGTACAGACAGCACCTGTGGTCAGGATTGAATCCAGATCTGTGGTGCTGTGCCACCGTGCCGCCCAAAAAATTAGTCTGAAGAAGGGTCCCGAATCAAAACATCACCTATTTAGGTTCTCCACAGATGCTGCCTGGCCCATTGAGTTATTCCAACACTTTATATCTTTTTTTCAAACCTAGCATCTGCAGTTCCTTGTGAATCTTATTTTAATTTTCCATGTTTCTATGTCTTGGGAGAATGGATAGGACTCTTGCCACAGAATACCCAGCTTCCGATAAGCTCTTGTGTCCACAGTATGTATGTGGGTAGCTTTCACTGGCTTCTGGTCAATGGTGAGTGCAGGATGCTGATGATAGGATTGAACTTTGTTAATGCTATTGAATGTCTGGAGAAATTCTCTCTTATTGAAGCTTAAGCTATTATCACGTGCACCGAGGTACAGTGAAAAACCTTTGCTGTGCGCTAACCAGTCAGCGGGAAGACAATATATGATTACAATCGAGAGTACAGATACATGATGAAGGGAATAACATTTAGTGCAAGGTAGTCCAGTAAAGGCGGATTGAAGATAGTCCGAGGGTCTCCAATGTGGTAGCTGGTAGCTCAGGACCGCTCTCTAGTTGTTGGTGGGATGGTTCAGTTGCCTGATCGAATATAAAGGATATATATACCTGGATTTATACAAAGAATCTGATAAGAGGGCCCTTGTTGGTGCTTGTTTGATATTTCTGGTAATGAGCATTCTCTCAGAACTTTTTCACACAAAGGGTGGAGGGTGTATGGAACGAGGTACTAGAGGAGGTAGTTGCGGCAGGGACTAGTAGTTGAAAGGATGGTCTGGATGCCAGATAACAGCTGGGAAGAAACCATTGGGGGTGTTGGAGGTGGTCAGTGCTTTGAGCTGGTGGGCAGAAGGTCAGGTGTGGTAGCAATGAAGCAAATAGCTTGCAGTTGCCCAGGTGAGAAATGAGGGCAAGAGTTAAAGAAGAGTTCTGACAAAGGGTGGCCATGCTGAAAGGAGAATTCCGTTTCCCATTCCACACTTGCCAGCTGATCTGCTGAATGTTTCCAGCATTTAAAAAAATATATATATTTTAGCTGATTTTGTGGTAAGTGCAAAAAGGAAAAATCTCCTCATTCACAGTTGTTAGGATATGGAAGTGGTTATGGCAAAAAAAAATGTTTAGGTGCCTTCCGAAGTAGATGAGAAAAAAAGGTCAGGTAAATATATTAGATTTGGTGGGAGTTGTTTGTGTAAATAAATACTAGCACCGAGTATTTGGTTGAAATGGTGCATTTGTGCTATATATGCTCCACGTAATTTCATGTTCCACTCTCTCTTCTCTCTCCCATCAGGCAAAAGGTATAGAAGTGTGAAACTTGGGGTTAGGAGAGATAGATCAGCCATGATTGAATGGCGGTATAGACTTGATGGGCCGAATGGCCTAATTCTGATGATCCTATCACTTATGACCACCAGATTCAGGGACAGTTTCTTCCCAGATCTTATCAGGCAACTGAATAATCCTACCACAACTAGAGAGCAGTCCTGAAGTCTCGGACCATCTTTGATTGGACTTTACTGGCTTTACCTTGCACTAAACGTTATTCCCATATCATGATTCTATACACTGTAAATGGCTCAATTGTAATCATGGTATTGTCTTTCTGCTGACTGGTTAGCACGCGACAAAAGCATTTCACTTTACCTCGGTACACGTGACAATAAACTAACTGAACTGAACTTAATTCTATAGATAACATGTTTGAAATTATTTTTTATACTGTTCTCGTCTCATGCCACTTCACTTAAAATTCAGTTCTTTCCTTCCATCATCTGTAAAAAAAGTAACCCATGATATGCTGATCCCCTTTAAATCCCCCGGGATATCAACAATTCATTACAGTTCCTTATCCTTGTTTATTTTACAACCCTGTTACTGTTTAGATAATTGTACTTTTTTCTAAATTTATAGGCAATTAGAATAAAATAGAACATTTCTTACACCACTAAAACTAAACTGAGACACTAAATTGGTAACAATCAAAAGACTATTGTATTCTAATGGTAGCTGATTCAAACCTCTCCTTAGGGAGTAGACAGACATTATGGGAACTGCTGTCAATGCCTATTGATTTAGCAGTGTAACTGTAAAAGGTCTGAACGCCTTTATAGATATTTTCTCCAGAGGGATACAAGAAGAGATGGTTCTAAGTGCTAATCTAAACTTTTTGTGTCTTGGTTTCTGAAACTCTTCAATTACATGACAAAGGAATAGACTTTCCCCCAAAGAAGTACCAGTTTCCGACTCTGGACACAAGGTGCTGAAGTAACTCAGCGAGTCAGTCAGCATCTCTGGAGAACATGGATAGGTGACCCGCTGAGTTACTCCAGCACTTTGTGTCCAGATGCCGTGGAGGCCAAGTCAGTGGATATTTTTAAGGCAGAGATAAATAGATTCTTGATTAGTACGGGTGTCAGAGGTTATGGGGGGGAAGGCCGGAGAATGGGATTAGGAGGGAGAGATAGATCAGCCATGATTGAATGGCAGTTGACTTGATCGGCCAAATGGCCTAATTCTACTCCTACCACTTATGACCTTATGCTGCCTGACCTGTTGCGTTACTCCAGCACTTGTGCATCTGCAGTTCCTTGTGTTGCATTTCCAACTGTGGCATTGATTGAAATTGGTTGTGGCATCTTCCACACTGCTGCCCCTCATGGGAGTCCATTGAGATAGCATGACCTTCTGTGGGCCTCCTAACCCTCAACTGGGAAATACACTGCTGGTTAGCGCCAGATTAAACATGTCATCAACACAACAGTGCCCATTCAACTGAATGGGAGATGGTGGCTCCTTGGAGAAGAGTAAGTTTTTATGCTTTTGATTATTTATTTATGCAAGTTTGCATAATTTAAATTTATTTATAACGCGTGGATATTTTTAACTTCTTTAATGTAAATATTTTAACGTATCCCAAGTATAAAATGGCTGTGAAAGTCCCAAACATTCAATAGCCCCAAACACACTGACTAGGTTTGGAGCCTCACTGGCTGATATTGGATTCTGTGAGACTCATCTCCTGGAAACAAACACATAGGCAGACGGCCGATTACTATGGGTAACAGAAGATCTGTCCGAATGGTTCTGGAGCTGACATATTTAGCTGATACTGCTGACACTGGAGATACAAGGAACTGCAGATGCTGGAATCTTCAGTAAAATGCAAAGTGCTGGAGTAACTCAGCGGGTCAAGTAGCATTTGTGGAGGGAATGGATTGGCGACATTTTGAGATCATACAGCATGGAAACAGAGTTCTAGAGTCATACAGCATGGAAACAGGCCCCTTGACCTATGCCAACCAAGATGACCCGTCTATGCTAGTCCCATCTTCCCATGTTTGGCTCTTCTTCAGGATGGGATCCTTCTTCAGTACCAGTCTGAAGAGCAGTACAGAGATGCTACCTGACCCGCTGAGTTACTCCAGCACTTTGTGTTTACTGGAGGTGACACTGTTGATTTATTGTTTATATTGTCCATATAAATGCATGTCTAGCCCAGCTGTCAATACCAATCAGCTTTATCACTGAGATCTCAATTGAAATGGAAAAAAGACCTTTTAAATTGTGTAAGAAGGAACTGCAGATGCTGGTTTAAACTGAAAATATACATGTAAAGCTGGAGTAACTCAGCGGGACAGGCAGTATCTCTGGAGAGAAGGAATGGGTGACGATTTGGGTCGAGACGCTTCTTCAGTACCTTAGCTGGGCACTTGGTCGGCCTGGGCAAGTTGGGCCGTAGGGCCAGTTTCCATGCTGTGTTACTCTATGACTCGTCTGAATAAGCTCCTCTGTTGAATCATACCAATTTGCTAATTGGAAATCTTGTTGTTGCTAAACTCACCTTATCCTTTTGTTGTTTGTCATCTTTATAAATGGACCATTTCTTTCCATCGTTGCTGTAGGCCACCTTGTACGAACCAACAAACTGTATGTGACCAAAATCTTTTGCGCCTTGGGTTATTACACCAGTCACTTTTGTAGGAATAAGTAGATCAATCTGAAACAGGAAATTATGTAAAATATAAAACAGTTCCAGGGATACAAAATATATATATATATATCACATTCTTTGAAGTTTGAGGGAAAAATAAATGTTGTCCAAAATATCTCATATGTTTCATGTAAAATGGAAGTAATGTTCCTGTCTTCAATCTGCGAAATATTTTGCTTATCAAAGTGGCTTTCGTATATATTGTCCCTTGTATCATCTGCATCTTTCATAAATAACACATTATAAGTCATGCTATCAATATTTCTGCTGTGCTGTAAAGCACAAGATAGAAATGAAGAGACACGAGGTGAATCATTAAGATTCTCCTTTATTTCTTTAAAATAGTTTTTATGTTATTGCAGAGTTGCTACTACAAGTATAAGTAATTGTGTACATCAGTAAGCATTTGTATAATCCGGCTATAAGCTTGATATATTTAAGAGAAATTGCAAAGAATGAAGCCAATACACAATATTCCATGTCAGTGACTAATTTTCAAACAAGGCAGCCCTTTAAAACATTTAGCAAAAATGCGATATTTGACGTAATTAACGCATTCCATGCAATGTAAATATTTGAACACAATCTAGAAAATTACACAATTTCTAAATCTAATCATTACTTGAATATGTTTTTTGTTCTTTGGTTTTTAGTTTTAGATATACAGAGCGGAAACACCGAGTCCGCGCTGATCAGCGATCCCTGTCTACTAACACTATCCAACACACTAGGAACAATTTGTAGGCGCTGCAAGACCACTGCGTCACCGTGCCGCCCCTTTCTTTAAACAAATATCCTACACCCTTTATCATTTGTACAGATATTCCATTGACTAGAAATTCCACTACACACAAGATCATAAACATGTGCAAATTTGTTCTCCAGTCAGTAGTACAAAATGTAGCACGTCATAATATATGGCCACAACACCTTATAAGTTCATTAAGTTCAGTGGAATGAATTGCAGAGGCAGAATATAATGCAATGAGATTCAAACTATTGACACGTGATGAGTTTCCCCGTGATCTTGACTTTTGACATATGATGATATAATACAATATCAGGAATTTCTACACATGAGCATTTGTACTTCCAGCTACAAACAATAATTAAGGAAGAAATGCATACAGACTTCTTTGTTACTAATACAAATACCTTCTATTCAATTGCCTCTGCAACTCCCACTCCTTCCTTCGGCCTCTTTTCATGAGCACTACAACACACTGAAGATTAAAGGTGGAATCTCCAATCTTCATTTGTAAGTCATCAAAAAAAAAACAAGGAGCAAACTCTACAGAGGATGATCAAAGATGTTTGAATGAAAGGGTCCCTAGTTTTGCTCACAGCACTTGCAGATTGAACTTTTTGTGTTCAATGAAAAGTACAAGGATCACTGTGTGCTACCCTTGATGAGTGCAGCAGTTTATGCTGTGCAGTCATTGCCAGGCTAATCAGTCCATACCTCGTAGTGGCATGGAATCACTTGTAACGTGCAAAGCAATGAGGGCAGGTATGATGACTGCATAGTGAGGGGGGCACACGGAGATTTGCCATTTCTTACCATGCCACCACCGCTCCATGGCATCCTTTTTAGCTGTTGTACAGAAAGGTGATAGAACCACTACCCGCACAGCGCAGGACTTATGACTCACTGAGGTCATGCCAACCATCAATCACCGCTTTACACTCATCCCAATTTATTCCCACCGCATACAAACAGTTCCCATCAATTTACCATTGTTTATGTTATCACACACACCCACACCCTTGGGGCAACTTCCAATGGCCAATTAACCTTCCAACCTGCACATCTGAGGGATGTGGGAAGAAACCAGAGCATTCCTTAAGTCTGAGGACCTTCCTATAGCTCAGCAAGCAACGATATGGCAGCAGTGATTTCTACATGCAGCTGTTGTCGGAAACTGTGCAGATAAATTTGTAGCTTAGTTTAGTTTAGTTTAGTTTAGTTTAGTTTATTGTCCTGTGTACCGAGGTAAAGTGAAAAACTCTTTTTTCTCACACACTGCAAAGTATAATACATAGATACATAGAAAATAGGTGCAGGATACATAGATACATAGAAAATAGGTGCAGGAGTAGGCCATTCGGCCCTTCGAGCCTGCACCGCCATTCAATATGATCATGGCTGATCATCCAACTTAGTATCCCGTACCTGCCTTCTCTCCATACCCCCTGATCACTTTAGCCACAAGGGCCACATCTAACTCCCTCTTAAATATAGCCAATGAACTGGCCTCAACTACCCTCTGTGGCAGAGAGTTCCAGAGATTCACTACTCTCTGTGTGAAAACGTTTTTTCTCATCTCGGTCTTAAAGGATTTCCCCCTTATCCTTAAGCTGTGACCCCTTGTCCTGGACTTTCCCAACATCGGGAACAATCTTCCTGCATCTAACCTGTCCAACCCCATAAGAATTTTGTAAGTTTCTATAAGATCCCCTCTCAATCTCCTAAATTCTAGCGAGTATAAGCCGAGTCTATCCAGTCTTTCTTCATATGAAAGTCCTGACATCCCAGGAATCAGTCTGGTGAACCTTCTCTGCACTCCCTCTATGGCTATAATGTCCTTCCTCAGATTTGGAGACCAAAACTGTACGCAATACTCCAGGTGTGGTCTCACCAAGACCCTGTACAACTGCAGTAGAACCTCCCTGCTCCTATACTCAAATCCTTTTGCTATGAAAGCTAACATACCATTCGCTTTCTTCACTGCCTGCTGCACCTGCATGCCTACTTTCAATGACTGGTGTACCATGACACCCAGGTCTCGCTGCATCTCCCCTTTTCCTAATCGGCCACCATTTACATTTACCAAGGCAATTAACCTACAAATCTGTATGTCTTTGAAGTGTGGGAGGAAACTGAAGATCTTGGAGAAAGCCCGCGCGTTCATGGGGAAAACGTACAAACTCCATGCAGACAGCACTTGTAGTTGGGATCGAACCTGGGTCTCCGGCACGGCAAGCGCTGTACGGCAGCAACTCTACCGCTGCGCCACCATGCCGTCCATTTGTGCCACTTTCCTGAAAACACTTTTCACTTGAATTTCCAATATATCTAAGCCCTGCCTCAAAACTGAAATAAGGACATAAATTTAAGGTGAGAGGGGAAAGATTTAATAAGAACCCGAGGAGCAACTTTTTTTCACACAGAACGAGCTGCCAGAGGAGGTATTTGAGGCAAGTACTATAACAACTTTTAAAATACATTTGGACAGGTACATGGATAGGAAGGGTTTAGAGGGATATGGGCCTAACGCGTGAAGGTGGAACGAGTGTAGTAAGGTCATCTTGGTCAGCATGGGCAAGTTGTGCCAAAGGGCCTGTTTCCATGCTGTAGGACTCCATGACACTAGGAGCAGCTTCCAAATACATAGCACCTCCTTCAGAAAAAAAATGATTTCTTCCCGAGTGCCATTGCCTAATTCATGGCCCAATGGCCTTCAGATTGGATTATTCTGCTGCTTGAGTGAGTGGTCTCCTGATTCCTACCATCAGTTCATCCAATACACTATCACCCATCAACTATCCTGCACCATTCTGGTCCCCGATCATCTATTGTCACCAGATGACATCTAACTCTGTAATTTGTTTTCATTAAGCCAGGTAAATTAAACCTTCCAAACTATCTAGCCTCTCTTGGTAGGAAAACTCAATTGAACCCAATGGTGGCCAATCATCCAATTTGGTGCCCTGTTTCCACATTCTTCCCATTTGCCTTGACCTCTTTCTGACATTAAATGTTCCCACTTCCTTAGAGTCATAGAGCCATACAGCACGGCAACAGGCCCTTCAGCCCAAGATGCCACAGCTACATGAGTACCAACTGCCCGCGTTTGGCCCATATCCCTCTAAACCTTTCCTTCTTGAACATATTTAACAACACAACTTCCACCATAGAACATAGAAACATAGAAAAATAGGTGCAGGAGTACGCCATTCGGCCCTTTGAGCCAGCACCGCCATTCAATATGATCATGGATGATCATCTAAAATCAGTACCCCGTTCCTACTTTCCCTCCATATCCCTTGATTCATATAGCCCAAAGAGATAAAGGGCCTGTCCCACTTGGCGAGTTTTTTGACAACTACCAGCATCATTGACTGACGTATCAGGTCACCGAAAACGTCGCGGCATGATGATGTATTGAGGCGTGGTGTTTCCTCAGGTAACGCAACCTTTTTTTTGTCGCCGCTGGATTTTGAACATTTCAAAATCCAGCAGTGACTGCTGACAGTCGCCAAAAAAATCGCCAAGTGGGACAGGCCCTTTAAATCTAACTCTCTTGAAAACTTCTGTCACAGAGAATTCAACATGCTCACCACCCTCTGGCTGAGGAAATATCACCCAATCTCAGTTCTAAAGCCTGAGGTTTGACCCCTGGTGCTGGACTATACATGCCACATCACGGGGCAAACTGTGCTTGGGCAAGCAATTGTTGAGGCCATCCTTTATACAAGACACGACTGCAGCACTAGTTTAGTTAGTTTAGAGATACACCATTGAAACATGCTCACTGACCATTGAATACCCATTCACACCAGTTCTATCTTATCCCACATTTTTTCATCCAGTCCCAACACACCAGGGCCAATTTTACAGGTGTTAATTAACCTACAAACCTGCAATTCTTTGCGATGTGGGAAGAAACCGGAGCACTCAAAGAAAACCCACGCAGCCACAGGGAGAACGTGCAAACTCCACACAGACAGCACCCAATGTCAGGATCAATGTCTGGTGCTGCGAGACAGCAGCTTTAGACTTAGACTTCAGAGATACAGTGTGGAAACTGGCCCTTCAGCCCACCGAGTCCACGGTGACCAGCCAACACCTCATCATTAGCACTATCCTACACACACTAGGGACAATTGACAATTTTATCAAAGCCAATTAACCTACAAACCTATATGTCTTTGGAGTATGGGAGAAAACCCACGCGATCCCAGGGAGAATGTACATACTCCATATGGACAGCAACCATAGTCCAGATTGAACCCGGATCTCTGAACCCAGAACTCTACCGCTGCCGCCCAAACACAGCACAGCACAGCACAAACAAGCGAGTCACATTTTCTGATTTAGGAGAACCAGTGGCCACCCACTCAGAAGCACACTTTCCAAGTGTTCTATTTATTGCAACTGCCTAAACTAAATGACAGCACCCCCTCTTGTTACTTTTGCAATCTGCTGCGGCATTTGCTGATGTCTGCCTGGTGATACAGGAGCTGCAGGGCACCAACACGGCGAGACGGACTGGCATTTCTCCAGCTATTACTTCTGTGCTCCATCTGCACCTGCAATGGTTCTGCTGGGTGCTCTCCAGATACAGCTGCAAGACAAGCATCAGAAACAGCCCAAGGCATGAAAGTAGTCATGTTGTAGGGCCCCAGGGTCCAGCTCTGGAAGTGATCGCAATGAAGTTTGACCTGCCACTGGCTCTTGTTTTCTACTCTTGTCTCTCCCTCTCAGATAACATGCCTCCTGCACTTTTCAGTTCAGTTCAGTTTATTGTCACGTGTACAGTGGCAATTGTTTATTCTCCAAGGTACAGTGAAACTCTACTAGGGCTTTATGAATGGATTTTTTTCTCTGGCAAACATAAAGGTGAAATTTCTATTCCATGTAATGTAGGGGCTTGCACCAAAGTGCCAAGAGTGGAAATAAAGACACATAATAATGCACTATTCATGCTACATTAAAACTCTAGCCAAATCATTTAAAGATTTAGATAGCTTGGTTGCCATGCCAATTAGTCTAAGTAGAAACCTGAAACACGTGACCTTTAATTAATATGGTGAGGTAATAAATTGTATTGGAACAAAATATCATAAGCCTTCTTTGACAAACAGTTTCCATGTGTGAGATTAGAGCAGATACTGTAAATGTGAAATGTGAGTTTGTTATGTGGAGCCAAGATAACATGGTTATGATGACCTATTTAAGATATTGTCCAATATAAATCTTACATAATGAAGAGTGTGTTATTTGTTTTGTACCATAACATCAGGAAAAAAGTTTTGTGATTTCTTCAAAATCTTGATCATTCTAAATGTTGTGGTTAACTATGGAAAATTCTTGAGAGCCAAATGGCGGCACAGTGATGTATCGGTAGAGATGCTGCTTCACAGCGCCAGAGACATGGGTTTGATCCTGATTACGGGTGCTGTCCGTACGGAGTTTGTACATTCTCCAAAGACGTACACTCCAAAACCGTACAGGTTTATAGGTTAATTGGCTTCGGTAAAATTGTAAATTGTCTTTAGTATGTAGGATAGTGCTAGAGTATGGGGTGATCACTTGTCAGCGTGGAGTGGGTGGGCCGAAGGGCCTGATTCCACGCTGTATCTCTGAAGTCTAAAGTGGAGTGATTTATCCGCTCGGCATCAGTTAACTGATGAAAATAAAAATAAAACTATTTACCTGCCTTAAGGCCACATGATCTCTTAAGGTCTTACTTGATTTCCTGCCCAAAAACATAATGACTTTTGAGTTATATTTAAGACACCCTAAAGCTATGGGTTGGAGGCATGTTCATGAGGCATAGTAAACATTAAGTGTAGTTGAATGAGAGTTAAAAGGTGAGAAACAGAGAAACATAGAAAATAGGTGCAGGAGTAGGCCATTCAGCCCTTCGAGCCAGCACAGCCATTCAATATGATCATGGCTATTCATCCAAAATCAGTACCCCGTTCCTGCTTTTTCCCCATATCCCTTGATTCCGTTAGCCCTAAGACCTATATCTAACTCTCTCTTAAATACATCCAGTGAATTGACCTCCACTGCCTTCTGTGGCAGACAATTCCACAGATTCACAACACTCTGGGTGAAGAAGATTTTCCTCATCTCAGTCCTAAATGGCCTACCCCTTATTCTTAAACTGTGACCACTGGTTCTGGACTCCCCCAACATCGAGAACATTTCTCCTGCATCTAGCCTGTCCAATCCCTTAAGAATTTTACATGTTTCTATAAGATACCTCTCATCCTTCTAAATTCCAATGAATATGTTATTTTGTGAGACCCTCACAAGATCTATCAACATCATTATACTATTCAATTCAAAGGTTAAGATGAACATGAATGCTCCTGTCCATGTTGATCCCCCCCACCCACCTCCCCCCATCATCTCCAACTCTGCTCTTCTTGAATTCCCTCTCAGGCGGCAAATGGTATGACTAAAACCGTACTTGGCAGAGGAGTCCCATAATTTTAAACTTCATTCATGAAAATATTTTGTTGCCCCAATCAAAAATCACCCCTTCACCTCACAAGTGCTCCCAAGTCTCATCTACATAAATGTTGCCTATAGTACACGATGGATAATTTTCCTCCCCTCAGGTCCAAGTACAGGGGAGAGAAAAAGGAAGACGTGCAATAGGTTCATACATTATAGGAGAAGAATTGGCCCATTTGGCCCATCATGTCTACTCCTCAATTCAATCATGGCTGATCTTTCTTTCCCTCTCGTTCCCCATTCTCCTGCTTTCTCCCCATAACCTCGCACACCCTTACTAATCAAGAATCTGTCAATCTCCACCCTAAAAATATCCATTGACCGTGGGAATGAATTCCGCAGATTTTCCAGCCTCTGACTAAAGAAATTCCTCCTCATCTCCTTTCTAAAGGTACGTCCTTTTATTCTGAGGTCATGGCGTCAGGTCCGTGAACCGGATTACCACTTCATTTAGCTCTTAGGGCTAAAGGAATCAAGGGATATGGGGAAAAAGCAGGAACGGGGAACTGATTTTAGATGATCAGCCATGAGCTGGCCTCAAGGGCCGAATGGCCTACTCCTGCACCTATTTTTCAACATTTACAAATGGATGAAGGGAGTGAAGCTTACTGGGACTGGACACAGAATATCTTAATGAGACAGAAGGGTGACCTCCCTCACTCAGGTTTCATCATTTAAAGGTGCTATGAAGAACACAGCCTTGGGCTCCTGGCCTGGACTTTTTCAGAGATTCCAAAACGATAGCAAGGAGGTGGAATGCATTATCAGTGACTAGTTCTGTGGCCTGAGGCCTGCTCAATGCTACTCGCAGGAAATAACAGGGACACTCTCACAACCAGGTCGTCCAAAAATCTCCAAAAGCCCCACTGTACTTTAGGAAATGATCTGCTGTACTCTCTGAATTTTTATTTGGTTCTGGCATAATGTACTATTTGCCTGAATAACACGCGGTATTGATAAAATAAAGAAATGCTGCTGGTATGACAAAAATAGCTGGATTTTTCCCTGTTCATTTTGGATCAAGACTGCATCTTGTTCACTCACGGAACTGTTCACTTCCAAGGAGGTAAATGTTATAACAATCTGAATATTTATGTGCAATCAACCATTTTGAGCTTGAATTATGCCCTTTGTGCATTAGGATGGTTTACAAGGATTCGTTTCAGGTTAGTTTCGGCTGTTACCAGATTAGAATCAATAAAATCATAAAATGTGCACAGCCACAGATAGTACCTGTGGAGCAACAACATATTTACTGCCTTATAACCATCAAATTTCCATTAAGGTTAAAATAAATCTACTCTGTTTATAACTGTTTCGATTCACATGAAATTTAGTGACTTTTAATGTTTCCATTTACCTAATCTTTGATTGATGTTAAACAGCATGAAATTATTTATTCCCAATAAGAAAAATTGCTTAAAATGACCATGACTGGGACATTAATAAACACTTACTTCATTGAACAAGAGCACAATCTTCCATGACCAAGGCTGCAAAGCATATAATAAAGTGGTGGTTAAGGCTGTATGTGCTGAAGTGCTTGAAATGCCAACATATTTTGCATTAGAGTTTTGTGCTGAGGTTAAGCAAAATAATTAATCTTTGTTCTCCTGAGATAAGGATCATAATTACAATTTGTTCCTGGCTGTTAACAATTATTTAGCTTTCAAAATTTTGATGCAAGAAACAGGTCAACAAATCCTGTGAAGGATAAATCTTTGCCTTTAAACAAATGAGTGCTTTGAAGTATTTAAGGAAATCATTATTTAGCCTTTAAAACAAATGTTTTTCATTTTAAAAGTGTATTTCAGAAAGGGGTTTCTCAATAGAACTACACAATTCAAAAGCCAAAGCTGAGCCAATGCCTGCCACATAAGGTCATTTTTAATAAAGCTTTACGGTATAAGAGGAATTTTGTAACAGCTTCAATGTACTTGGGTGGCCATAGTCAGAATGTTGCAGCTCATAATAATACAGCAATATAACTCAAGCTGCATCATATTTATATCTCATAGTTTTTTATGGCATAGAGTGAGTCCATTTGGCCCATTGAGTCTATGCTGGGACTCGGTGCAAATCCATTCCCCTATTTATTTGCCTTATCTTATTCTGTGGTGAATCTGTGGAATTCATTGCCACAAACGGCTGTGGAGGCCAAGTCGATGGATATTTTTAGACAATAGACAATAGGTGCAGGAGTAGGCCATTTGGCCCTTCGAGCCAGCACCGCCATTCAATGTGATCATGGCTGATCATCCACAATCAGTACCCCGTTCCTGCCTTCTCCCCATATCCCCTGACTCCGCTATTTTTAGGAGCCCTATCTAGCTCTCTCTTGAAAGCATCCAGAGAACCTGTCTCCACCGCCCTCTGAGGCAGAGAATTCCACAGACTCACCAACCTCTCTGAGTTTTTAAGGAGGAGATTGATAGATTCTCGATTAATACAGGTGTCAGGGGTTATGGGGAGAAGGCGGGAGAATGGGGCTGAGAGGGAGAGATGATCAGCCATGATTGGGTGGCAGAGTAGACTTGATGGGCCAAATGGTTTAATTCCACTCCTTGAACATGATTCTTTGTCAGACTTCATCCTATCCACATAACAATATGAAAGTTTTACAATAGCTAATAATTTGACAAATGGAGCACTGAGGGGAAGCCCACACAGTCACAGGGAGAATGTGCAAATACCATTCACCTATTTTAATGAAAAACATTTGTTCTGCAGGCCGAAACTAATGATTCCATTAAATATTTCAAAGCACTAATTTGTATAAATGCAAAGATGCAATACAGCAAATTCAATTGGACAATATTTGTACAAGTGGGATTGGAGATCAGGTAACGAACATATTATGAAAGAAAGACTGGGTTTATATTCACTGGAATTTAGAAGGATGAGAGGGGATTTTATAGAGACATAAAATTCTTAAGGGATTGGACAGGCTAGATGCAGGAAAAAAATTCCCCATATTGTGGGAGTCCAGAACTAGGGGGCGCAGTTTAAGAATAAGGGATAGGCTATTTAGAACTGAGATGAGGAAAAAACTTTTTCAGCCACAGAGTTGTGAATCTATGGAATTCTCTGCCACAGAAGGCAGTGGAGGACAATTCACTGGATGTTTTCAAGAGAGAGTTAGATATGGCTCTTAGGGCTAATGGAATCAAGGGATTTGGGGGAGAAAGGAGGAACAGGGTACTATTCAGGGGCCGCAGAACGTTTTTCAAAGTGGGGGGGGGGCTGAGCAATCACTGATCACCGGCCTCGGGGGTACCCGGTGAGGAAGCGGAGCGACCGAGCGGGGCGAGGGTGTGGGAGGGTGGCACAATTATTATATTTTGTTGTTGCTCGACCTCCAAAAACTGGGGGATAATACAGGCCATCCCCCAACTCAAAAAGTGGGGGGGATATATCCCCCATCTCCCCCCGCCCTCTCTCTCTCGTGGCCGACTCTCTCTCCCTCTCTCTTTCTGGGCCGACTCTCTCTCTCCCTCTCTCTCTCGGGGCCCGACTCTCTCTCTCTCCCTCTTGGGAGCGTCTCTCTCTCTCGGCGGGGCCCTACCTCCCTTCCTTCCGCTCGGCGGCTAATCACAGCGCTTCGTTCACTGTCCCATACCTCGACTGGGAACCATGCTGTGATTGGCAGTTGAGCGGAGGGAAGGGAGGGTTTTGGGGGGGCAGTCGGTTTCCGCCACGGCTGGTCTTGGTTTTGCCGCGCTCACTGTGCGCTTGTTCTGAGATACTGGATGTCGGGGGTCCTCAGAAGAAGAGAAAAATATGCCTGCGGGCGGATAATTTCGGGTTATGCAGCATATCTCGCCAAAAAAGTGGAAGGGCTGCAACCCCCCCATTCCCTCCCCCCCCCCCCGGTTCCACGGCCCATGCTGATCCTGGATGATCAGCCATGATCATATTGAATGGCGTTGCTGGATATTTTCTATGTTTCTAACTGGGGCGGTGAAATAGAGATGTGTGTCGATAGAGATGTGGGTCACATCCTATCAGGATGGTTATGCAATGGATGATTGCAAGGTTGTGGACCCCAGCTGACTGGTGGGTTATGTGACAGTGTAGGAGGCCGGGATTAAGGTTGGGAAACATGCATCGGTGCCTGGGCTTGGCAGGGGTGATCGAAGAAAGGTAAGCCTCTATCCAGGTCTGTGTCCTGACAAAAGAACATAGAACCACATTTACATTCTTTATGAGAATTTTCCCAGGAATGAGTGGGTTAATATATGATGAGCATTTGACAACAATACTTCACTCACTGGTGTTAGGATGAGGGGAGACCTCATTGAAACTTATCAAATTGTGAAAGGCATGGATAGAGTGGACGTGGAGATGATGTTTCCACTTGTGGGAGAATCTGGGACCAGAGGGCATAGCCCCAGAATAAAAGGACGTATCTTTAGAAAGAAGATGTGGAGGACTTTCTTTAGTGAAAGGGTGGAGAATCTGTGGAATTCATTGCAGCAGACGGCAGTGGTGGCCAAGTCAATTGATATTTTTACAGTGGAGATTGATAAGATTCATGATTAGTAAGGGTGTCAGGAGTTATGGGGAGAAGGTAGGAGAACGGGGTTGAGGGGAAAAGATAGATCAGCCATGATTGAATGGTGGGGTAGACTTGATGAACCGAATGGCCTAATTCTGCTCCTACAACTTATGAACATGAAAAGAGTTATCTCTTGACTATCTAGCTGTGGCTGTTTTCAAGAGAACCCAGTGTATTTCTCCTCTACATGTAACCGTCGGGAGGTACATGGAGAATGGCATCACCCTGTGAACATCAGGCATAGAATGCCTGCAAGTCACTGATCATTTTTTACATGGCTCAATCTGCCTGTAAATGGTCACATTTGGAAATAAATGTTTCTCAAACACATTCCATTGAATAATCGTTTGCCCTTTCCCTCTGAAAATGCTCAGAATTCACATTCCATTTACTGATCCTATAGATTGCCCAAAATCATCGATTCATAGAACAAGATCAAACAATGTCAACATTCAAATCTCAACTGATTTTTACCAACTTTCATAATTGCTATTGATAGTTTACCTTTGCATGGAAAAGAGCTGAAGAATTTCAATTGCACGCCTATTATGAAATAGGCGTACAATTGAAATTCTTCAGCTCTTTTCCATGCTAATGTCATCATACTTGAATTAGATTGAATTGAATTGAAAGATACCTTGGAAACAGGCCCTTCGGCCTACCGAGTCCACGTTGACCATCGATCACCCGTTCACACCAGTTCTACCTTATCCCGCTTTCGCATCCACTCCCTACACGTTGATGCAATTTGCAGAGCCCAATTAACCTTCAAACCCGCGATGTGGGAGGAAATTGGAGCACGCAGAAAAAACATATGTGGTCACAGGGGGAACATATAAACTTCACACAGACCTCACCCGAGATCTATAAGATCACCCCTCATCCTCCTACGCTCCATGGAATAGAGACCCAGCCTACTCAACCTCTCCCTCTAGCTAGTCCTAATTCTTAATCATCCTGGACTTAATCATCAAAATCTGTATTCTCCACCTCTAGTGGATAATTTCCAACTAATTTTCTCATTGATTCTAGTCTCTTTTTAATCATGTGGAAACCAGCCACTTTGCTCATCTAGTTCCCAATATTCTTAACTGAAAGTCCCCAAAGACCATGGGGCACCAATTGCCCAAACACACGTACAATATTTTCCACTAATGCTCTGAAGAATGAATTAACCAAAAGCCACTTCTGTTATTTTAAAATTGTAAATACATTTGAATTCTCACCATAGGCTGTCATGTCAGACATAGAAGTTAATGGACCACTTTAAAAGAAAAATAGTATAATCGCTCAGAAAAAAAGTTTTCCTCTGGCATTGAGTTATTGCAAATGTGGACATTCATCTAACCACACAGCCAAAACAAATTAATGCAACAAGAGTGGTTGTTATTAAGTTTAACGTGAATTCCAATGTCAATACCAGAAAGGTTCATGAAAAGAATCAATTAGAAACCCAAATCGTGCATTAATACTGAGCTGGGAAGGAAAACTGCTATCTTCACACAGCCTGGGCTGTATGTATTTCTCATGCTGTAACTCTATGAGGTGGGGTTAGTAATCAATTCAGTTGCATCAGTTCAATGCACAGCCAATGGATTGAGAAGATAGCCCCACTTCCACCAACAGTTCCTATGTTCTGCTTGCCCTCAGTCGCAACACGAACCCAAAGACATCAAGCTCAAGTTCTGTTCAAGTTTTCAAAATTAATCTTCTGCTACAAGTTATTTATAAATTCTTCTGTATCTTCCTCCTGTTTATCTGATATCCCTGGCACCATCACCTAGAAAGTTAAAACCCATTCAACATTTTTATTATACACACACCATTTAGCATCTATCCCCTATGAGTTGGACTGCTTCCTTTTCCTTCGAGACACTGTATACTTTCACTGGTCTCTTACATCTTGGATGTATATAAAAGTCTTTACTGTTTTACTTTGGGTTTGTTTATGTGAGGAAATGCTAGCAATTTCCAACATATCTGTGGACATTTTCCAATGCAACTTACTGTGATTTGGGGATTTCACTGTGCTTGCCAAAGCCTCAAAGTTGCTGTCAAGTGTAGTGCTTATTCGATTAAGCTCTGATACTGGGCTCCATGTGAAATCGGCTGTTATCAGGCAACTGAACCATCCTACCGTAACTGGAGAGCAGTCCTAACTACTATCTACCTCATTGGCGACCCTCAGACTATCTTTGTTCAGACTTTACTATCTTGCACTAACAGTTATTCCCTTATCATGTATCTTTACACTGCGGGTGGCTTGATTGTAATCATGTATTATCTTTCCGCTGACTGGGTAGCAGGCAACAAAAGCTTTTCACTGTACCTCGGTACACATGACAATAAAGTAAACTGAACTAAAGAACAGCCACTTGGTCAGTTACTCAAATAGGCCTCAAACCCATCATGAAAATCTGTTCCAGTCTGCATCTGACATGAGGATATGATGTCCATTGACTTTAATGGAGGAGAATGACTGTGAGAACTCGAGGTCAATGTTAGTTTTGTAGGATTTCTTGAAGTGATTATATTTACATGTTGAATATATTGAAGGTAGACAAAAATGCTGGAGAAACTCAGTGGGTGAAGCAGCATCTATGGAGCAAAGTAAATAGACAACGTTTCGGGTCGAAACCATTCTTCAGATTGAAGAAGGGTTTCGAAACGTTGACCTATTTCCTTCGCTCCATAGATGCTGCTTCACCCGCTGAGTTTCTCCAGCATTTTTGTCTACCTTCGATTTTCCAGCATCTGCAGTTCCTTCTTAAACATTGAATATATTGATGAATGATTACATTGATTATTGAAAGATACAGCATGGAAACAGGCCCTTTGGTGCACCGAATCGATGCCAACCTGTTCACAATAGTACAATGTTATCCCACTCCCACATACATTCCCTACATACCAGGAGCAATTTACAGAGGACGATTAACCTGTAAACCCACAGATCTTTGGGATGTGGTGGAAACTGGAACTCCCAATGGAAACCCACATGGTTACAGGAAAAAACATGCAAACTTCTCACAGACAGAATCCTACACACTATGGGGATTTTACAGAAGCCAATTAACCAACAGACCACACGTCTTTGGAATGTGGGAGGAAATCGGATAACCTGGAGAAAACAGACACGTAGTCAGGATTGAACCCGGGTCTCTGGAGCTCTGAGGCAGCAGCTCTATTGCTGTGCCACTGTGCCGCCCTTGGTGCTGTTATAGTTCCAATAGGAAGTGAATGAGTGGGTAAGTCCCTTACTCAAGCCATTGGTATATTATTAATTGATTTATATTGTGAAATTTTACAATACTTTTTCCGGTGACTAGTGGGGTGCATCAGGGGTCTGTGTTGGGTCCACTGTTGTTTGTCATGTACATCAATGATCTGGATGATGGTGTGGAAAATTGGATTAGTAATTATGCAGATGATACTAAGATAGGTGGTGTGGTGGATAATGAAGTAGATTTTCAAAGTCTACAGAGAGATTTAGGCCATTTGGAAGAGTAGGCTGAAAGATGGCAGATGGAGTTTAATGCTGATAAATGTGAGGTACTACATCTCGGCAGGACATATCAAAATAGGACGTACATGGTAAATGGTAGAGAATTGAGGAATGCAGTTGAACAGAGGGATCTAGGAATAACTGTGCATAGTTCCCTGAAGGTGGAATCTCATGTAGATAGGGTGGTAAAGAAAGCTTTTGGTGTGCTGGCCTTTATAAATCAGAGCATTGAATATAGAAGTTGGGATGTAATGTTAAAATTATACAAGGCATTGGTGAGGCCAATTCTGGAGCATGGAGTACAATTTTGGTCGCCTAATTATAGGAAGGATGTCAACAAAATAGAGAGAGAGTACAGAGGAGATTTACTAGAATGTTGCCTGGGTTTCAGCAACTAAGTTACAGAGAATGGTTGAACAAGTTAGGTCTTTATTCTTTGGAGCGCAGAAGGTTAAGAGGGGACTTGATAGAGATCTTTAAAATTATGAACGGGTTAGACAGAGTTGACGTGGATAAGCTTTTTCCATTGAGAGTAGGGAAGATTCAAACAAGGGGACATGACTTGAGAATTAAGGGACAGAAGTTTAGGGGTAACATTAGGGGGAACTTCTTTACTCAGAGAGTGGAGGCTGGTTCAATTTTATCCTTTAAAAATAGATTGGATGGGTATATGGACGGGAAAGGAATGGAGGGTTATGGTCTGAGTGCAGGTAGATGGGACTAGGGGGAAGTATTTATTTAAAAATAAAATAAAAATAAAAAAATAATAATAATAACAATAATAAATAAAAGAATTAAAAAAAATTAAAAAAATGTTCGGCATGGACTTGAAGGGCCGAGATGGCCTGTTTCCGTGCCGTAATGGTTATATGGTTAATACAATTATCAAAGGTGCAAGGATTCATAAAAATTGAGGGTAGTAATGACCTTGCTACTTTTGTCAGAGCTTTAACTGTAGTGGAAATTGTATCGAGCAGACATCAGGGTAACATGGAAGATAGATGCAAAAAGCTGGAGTAACTCAGCGGGACGGGCAGCATCTCTGGAGAGAAGGGATGGGTGACGTTTACGGACGAGATCCTTCTTCAGACTGGTAACAAGGAGTCTGAAGATATTTATTTTCAAACTTTAATAGGTACCTGTGTGTGGGCATAGAGTTATATGGGCTCACATTAACAGTTTTGCATTTTAAGCTTTCCTTGCCTTAAGCCACACTTTTCAATTTTAATTCCTGCTAAATATTCCACATAAAAGCATATTTTTAGTAATGTTAAAATGAGAGAAATGGCATGCTTTCAATGACTATAACATTTCTAATAATTACTATCGTATCAGGGTTAGAGTTAACAGTTTGAAGTAGGATTATGCAATTTCTGTTTTTTATCAGTTGGAAAGATCTGAAAAACAGCTTGAGGTCCAGAATTTCCCCAGATCAGAATTTGATTAATTTTGTAATATTCTACTGGGAGAGCTAAAACCAGAGGGCACAGCTTCAGAATAAAAGGATGTACCTTTAGAATGGAGATGAGGAGGAATTGTGAAATGAGGTTATGAATCTGTGGAATTGATTGCAACAGACGGTGGTGGAGGCCAAACTATTCTTCTTCTTCTTCTTCTTAAGCCCTTTGCTCCTCTAGGGAGCATAGGCAAATGACAAATGTCCTCCACCTCACTCGTTGTTGGCAGTTCTTTCGAGTTCTACCCAGTTAAGCCCACTCTCAGACATTTCTGGCAAGCCATTGGGTATTTTTAAAGTGGAGATTCATAGGTTCTTGATTAGTAAGGGAGTCAAAGGTTACAGGGAGAAGGCAAGAAAATAGGCTTGAGAGGGAAAAATAGATCGGCCACGATTGAATAGTGAGAAAGTAACTGCACAACAGGCACTGCAATATTAAATATCAGGCATTATTATCTTATCTGATATTAAGCTCCATGCTCCCTTCAAGGAAATCTGCTGGAAATTCAAAGTATTTTTTTATCAAGAATATAAAATGTATATAAGCATTTTTGTAGTGTGGAACATCAGAATACTGAATAGGCGTTGTAGGCAGAAACTGTTATCCTAGATTTCCACCCACATTCCACTGTGTTAATGCTGTTGGAATAAGGCTGGACATATTTTTGAGGCTTACTCTAATTAGGTGGCGGGACCAAATAGCACCATACAGTTTGTACCGTTGGCAAAGCCTGAATATGCAGAAATTCAGCAGTACAGGCAACATGCCAGGGAACACTTAAGTGAGGAAAACGGAGTGCCAAATCAATTGTGCATTCATCAATGCACAAATTCAAACAATTTTATTATTGATTCTGCACTGAGCTCTGCTACGAGTAATTTCTGGAGGCATTTGAAGCCAATACCAGTTGTCATTTCCTGCTCCTTAGAGAGTGCAAGGTACTTACCCAGAGGTCATTCAGGAGGCTGAACTTCATAAGTTCATACGGGAGCAGAATTAGGCCATTCGGCCCACCACATCTACTCCGACATTCAATCATGGCTGATCTATCTTTCCCTCTCAACCCCATTCTCCTGCTTTCTCCCCATAACTCCCGGCAGTTGTACTAATCAAGAATCTGTCGATCTGTGCCTTAAAAATACCCAATGGCTTGGCCTCCACAGCCGTCTGTGGCAATGTATTCCAGATTCAACACCCTCTGACTAAAGTGACTTGTGCCAACTCTCTGCAAACGTAATTGAGTTAAACCCATTCCTAGTACTTTTCACTGTGCAGCTACAATTCTTCCTCGATATAATTTCCATAGCAAGGAGTCACTACCATCAGTTTTTCATTTCACCTACAGTAGATTATTTTTTATCTAATAGAAATTGAGTAACAGCTGGAGTTATTACTGTGATTTAGTTCATTTTGTAATATTCTTCTCCTCTCCCTTCTTCCCCCACCTCTAAGATATCCATTTCTTTAGCAAACATGGACTCCGCCCGCTGTCATAGATAGATCCCTCATCCAGTTCTTGTCTGCGTCCCATAGTTCTGCTCTCGCTCCCCCTCACCCCAGATGAAACAAGAAACAGTTCCCCTGGCCCTCACCTTTCACCCCACCAGCCACCACACCCAACACATCATCCTCTGACATTTCCGTCACCTCCAAAGTGATCCCACCACCAGTCCCATCGATCCTATTCCACCTCCACCAGAGATCGCACCCACCGCAACTCCTTGGTTCACTCACCCCTTCCCACCCAAACCACCTCCTCCCCAGGTACTTTCCCCTACAACCACAGGAGATGCAACACCTTTCCCTATATCTCCTTCCTCACCACCATCCAGGGACCCCAGCAGTCCTTCCAGGTGCAAAGAAGGTTCACATGCCCCTCTTTTAACATCATCTACCTCATCCGGTGTTCCTGATGTGGCCTCCTGTATATTGGCAAGGCCAAGCATAGTCGGAGACTATTTTGCTGAAAGCAGGCACTTGGAACGTCAATCCTATCGGATCTCTTGATTGGCAATCATTTAAAGTTCTCTTTCCATACTGACCTTTATGTTATGTGCCTCCTCCATTGCCAGACTAAAGGCCACACGCAAACTGGAGGAACAGCACCTCTTATTCCGCTTGGGTAGCTCACAACCCAACGGTAGGAACATTGGATTCTCAAATTTTTAGGTAACTACAACTCCCCTCCCCACCTTCACCCCCTCACCTGGGCCTGCATCTATTTCTCCCCTCACCTTCCACCTACATTCCTTCCTCCAGCTTTACAACTCTTCAATCCTCTTGTCTCACACCTTCTGTCTTTCATCTCTGCCCATTGTCCGCTTATTGACCCCACCTCCCCAAACTCCCATATCCACCTATTATCTGCCAGGTTTTATCCAGCCCCCTCTTCTAGCTTTCTTTCAATGCCTACCCCACCCCACCCCCCTTTCTGACTCCAGTAGTAATGGAACAATGCTGAAAATCAGGCATAAGGCTTCTCTGGAAAGCATTAGAGTGTGAAGAAGGGGGGGAAGAAGCTTGGGATAGGAAAAGGAGGGGAGAGAAAAGGTGGAGAGATGACTATTGGAAAGGATTGAGAAAAAAGACAGTACAGTGGCGCAGTCGTAGAACCTTACAGCACCAGAGACCCGGATTCGATCCTGACTATGGGTGCTACCTGTATGGAATTTGTACATTCTCCCTGTGAGCTTGGCTTTTCTCCGGGTGCTCTGGTTTCCTCCCATATTCCAAAGTCCTATGTTTGTATGTTAATTAGCTTCTGTAAATTGTCCCTAGTGTATAGGATGTGAAACTGGGATAACATGGAACTAGTGTATGTGTTATCGTTGGTCGGTGCAGACTCCATGGGCCGGAGGGCCCATTTATACACTATCTCAAAACTCAACTAAACAAAATATTTTGAAGACTTGTAGTTCTTGTAGGAAGGAGATGAGGAGAAATGTATTTAGTCAGAGGGTGGTGAATCTGTGGAATTCTTTACCAAAGAAGGCTGTGGAGGCCAAGTCAGTGGATATTTTTAAGGCAGAGATAAGACAGATTCTCGATTAATACAGGTGTCGGAGGTTATGGGGAGAAGGCAGGAGAATGGGGTTAGGAGGGAGAGATAGATCAGCCATGATTGAATGCAAGAGTAGACTTGATGGGCCGAATGGCCTAATACTACTGCTTTTCCTTATGACCTTATGAAGCGATAGTGAGGTCATGGGTCAGGAAGATAGCAACTGACTGTGATTGATGAGGATGAAGGGAAGGACATGATTTACAAGGGAGTGCCAGGTTTTTCTGGTGGAGCCCGTCGGAGCCTTAAGGGGATCAGGAAGCCTACATATTTCTCCAAATTACATCCCCTGGACTTCTCAGGCAAGGTTCTGGTTCTTAACAGGCTTTGGCAGGACTCCGTTTGAGATTTCAGATCTGACGGCATCATTTGACCTCATCTACAAGGTCAAGGATTGAACCTTCTTTTTCTTCCTCTAGGTGTCCTGCTTGCTTGCACAGAGGCGTGTGTTCATTTGGGAAAGGTTAGCGAGGGAATGAGACAATTACTCACAGTAAACCTTCTTTTTAACCATCTTTTAACCAACTTTTAACCATCTTTCTCACAGGTTTCTTCCAGTTAATACCGGTCAGAAATTTGGAGTCAGTAAGTTGTTAATTCAACAGAAAGTACTCCCTTCTCACTTTCTTGAACTAGCAACGGCATGTGGATAGGTTAATGGCCAATGTAAATTTCCCTTGGTTTGTGAGCGCATGGCAGAATTCTTGTCCCCAGTGTGTAGGATGAGAAACTGAGATAACATGGAACCAGTGTACGTGTTATTGTTAGTCGGTGTGGACCCCATGGGTCGGAGGGCGAAATGATAATTAATTGAAGTGTAAGGTGAAAAATATGGCATAAGTGTAGGATGAGTGTAGGTTGGTGTTTGATAGTTGGAGGAGAACGAGTACGATGTGAAGAAGGGTCTCGACCCGAAACGTCACCCATTCCTTCTCTCCAGAGATGCTGCCTGCCCCGCTGAGTTACTCCAGCATTTTGTGTCTATCTTCGGACAATTTTAATGTTATGTGACTCTGGGAAACTATTGTCTTTCGTTACAAATTGATATGGAATGACTTGGAAATAAATTACGTTTTTTAAAATAGCACCATTCAGTAAGAATTAGTCCAAGTAATATTTCCATTTCCTCAAATCAGAAGAAACAAACAGAAAATTACCTCCACTTCCTATTTTGCTTTACTTAAGGGCCTGTCCCACTTGGGCAACCTAATCCTCGAGTACTGGAGAGTTTGCCCTCGATTCATACTCGCAGCATGGTCGACACAAGGTCATAGGAGGTCTTCGTAACTCTCCTACATGCTCGAGAGTGGTCTCCGCGTACTCGAGGCCTCAGCTAGGTCGCGGCATTTTTTTCAATATGTTAAAAAGAGATAAAAGAGTAAGGTCAGGGCCAATTGCGAGCGGTGGGAGGGGGGACGTGAATACATACGAAGGCCAAAGTGTTGTATATGAATGCGCGAAGTATAAGAAATAAAGTGGACGAGCTTGAGGCTCAGTTAGAAATTGGCAAGTATGATGTTGTGGGAATTACAGAGACATGGCTGCAAGAGGGCCAGGGCAGGGAACTGAATATTCAAGGGTATACCTCCTATCGAAAAGACAGACAGGTGGGCAGAGGGGGTGGGGTAGCTCTGTTGGTGAGGAATGAAGTTCAGTCCCTTGCAAGGGGTGACATTGAAACAGGAGATGTGGAGTCAGTATGGATAGAACTAAGGAATTGTATGGTTAAAAATACCCAAATGGTACTTATCTACAGGCCCCCTGGACATAGGGTGCAAGTTGAATCAGGAGTTTAAATTGGCATGTAGCAAAGGTAATGCTGTGGTTGTTAGGGGAGATTTCAGCATGCAGGTAGACTGGGAAAATCAGGTTGGTACTGGACCCCAAGAAGGGACTTTGCAGAGTGCCTTCGTGATGGATTCTTAGAGCAGCTTGTATTGGAGCCTACCAGGGAGAAGGCAATTCTGGATTTAGTGTATGTAGTGAACCGGATTTGATAAAGGAACTTGAGGTTAATGAGCCATTAGGAGGTTGTGACCATAATATGGTCAGGTTTAATCTACAATTGGAGAGGGAGAAGGGTAGATCGGAGGTGTCCGTGTTACAGTTGAATAAAGGGGATTATGGGGCCATGAGGGAGGAGCTGGCCAAAGTTGACTGGAAAGATACCCTAGCAGGGATGACAGTGGAACCACAATGGCAGGTATTTCTAGGAAGAATACAGAAGGTGCAGGATCAGTTCATTCCTAGGAGGAAGAAAGATTCCAAGGGGAGTAAGGGGCGACCGTGGCTGACAAGGGACGTCAGGGACAGTATACAAATAAAAGAGAAGTACAATGTAGCAAAGATGAGCGGGATTCAAGAGGATTGGGTAAAGTTTAAAGAGCATCAGAAGATAACTAAAAAGATAATATGGGGAGAAAAGATGAGGTACAAAGATAAGCTAGCCAAGAATATAAAGGAGGATAGTAAAAGCTTCTTTAGGTATGTGAAGAGGAAAAAATTAGTTAAGACCAAAGTTGGACCCTTGAAGACCGAAAAAGGTGAATTTATTATGGGGAACAAGGAAATGGCAGATGAGTTGAACAGGTACTTTGGATCCGTCTTCACTAAGGAGAACACAAACAATTTTCCTGATATAGTAGTGCCCAGAGGATCTGGGGTATCGGAGGAGCTGAAGGAAATCCACATTAGGCAGGAAATGGTGTTGGGTAGACTGATGGGAATGAAGGCTGATAAATCCCCAGGGCCTGATGGTCTGCATCCCAGGGTACTTAAGGAAGTGGCTCTAAAAATCGTGGATGCATTGGTGATAGTTTTCCCATGTTCTGTAGACTCAGGATCAGTTCCTGTGGATTGGAGGGTAGCTAATGTTATCCCACTTTTTAGGAAAGGCGCGAGAGAGAAAACAGGGAATTATAGACCAGTTAGCCTGACATCGGTGGTGAGGAAGATGCTGGAGTCAATTATAAAAGATGAAATAGCCGCACATTTGGATAGCAGTAACAGGATCGGTCCGAGTCAGCGTGGATTTACGAAGGGGAAATCATGCTTGACTAATCGTCTGGAATCTTTTGAGGATGTAACTAGGAAAATGGACAAGGGAGAGTCAGTGGATGTAGTGTACCTGGACTTTCAGAAAGCATTTGATAAGCTCCCACATAGGAGATCAGTGGCCAAAATTAGGGCACATGGTATTGGGGGTAGAGTGCTGACAGGGATAGAAAATTGGTTGGCAGACAGGAAACAAAGAGTAGGGATTAACGGGTCCCTTTCAGAATGGCAGGCAGTGACAAGTGGGGTACCGCAAGGCTCGGTGCTGGGACCACAGCTATTTACAATATACATCAATGATTTGGATGAAGGGATTCAAAGTAACATTAGCAAATTTGCAGATGACACAAAGCTGGGTGGCAGTGTGAACTCTGAGGAGGATGTTATGAGAATGCAGGGTGACTTGGACAGGTTGGCGGAGTGGGAAGATGCATGGCAGATGAAGTTTAATGTGGATAAATGTGAGGTTATCGACTTTGGTATCAAAAACAAGAAGGAAGATTACTATCTAAATGGCGTCAAGTTGGGAAAAGGGGAAGCGAATGGCAGGTTGGCCTTTATAACAAGAGGAGTCGAGTATAGTAGCAAAGAGGTCCTTCTGCAGTTGTACAGAGCCCTAGTGAGACCACACCTGGAGTATTGTGTGCAGCTTTGGTGCTCTAATATGAGGAAGGACATTCTTGCTATTAAGGGAGTGCAGCGTAGGTTTACAAGGTTAATTCCCGGGATGGTGGGACTGTCAAATGCTGAGAGAATGGAGCGGCTGGGCTTGTACACTCTGGAGTTTAGAAGGATGAGAGGATATCTTATTGAAACATATAAGATTGTTAAGGGTTTGGACACGCTAGAGGCAGGAAACATGTTCCCAATGATGGGGGAGTCCAGAACCAGGGGCCACAGTTTAAGAATAAGGGGCAAGCCCTTTAGAACGGAGATGAGGAAACGCTTTTTCTCACAAGAGAGTTGTGAGTCTGTGGAATTCTCTGCCTCAGAGGGTGGTGGAGGCCGGTTCTCTGGATACTTTCAAGAGAGAGCTAGATAGGGCTCTTAAAGATAGCGGAGTCAGGGGATATGGGGAGAAGGCAGGAACGGGGTACTGATTGGGGATGATCAGCCATGATCACATTGAATGGCGGTGCTGGCTCGAAGGGCCGAATGGCCTACTCCTGCACCTATTGTCTATTAAAAAATGCCCGCGAGTAAAAGGTCGCCATGGAAAAAATCGATACTTTTTTTACAGGTTTAGTCGTAGTAGGTCATAGTAGGTCGTCATGTTATTCGTAGGTAATCGAAGTAGTCAAAGGTAATTGGCTTTGATATAATTATAAATTGTCCCTAGTGTGTAGGATAGTGCTAGTATTCGGGATGATCGCAGGTCGGCGCAGACTCGGTGGGCCGAAGGGCCTGTTTCGGTGCTGTATCTCTAAAGTCTAAAAGGACTGGTGTTGAAATTTACGAGCCCTGGATTATAAGGAAGTGACTGCAAGGGGAGGGAAGACTAAGGAGAAAAAGCTGCTTAATACTGTAAGTGAGTGACAATAGGAAAAACACATCAAATTAAGTTATTCACCACTACACTAATAGATTTGAATCATTTCTTTTATCACCAGAGTTCAGTTGCTTTACCACTATTCCCTACTTTCTTTCCCAAGTACAGGATTCTAGTTGCCTTGCATCCCGCTTTACTCACCCCAGACTGATTAGTTTCATGAACGGGGAACTTCTGAGCACTGGAAAGCATCAAATCTTCACACTGTGGTCAATCATCTGTTTAATTAACCTAATAAATAGTTATCAGACATTTTGATCACAAGGGACTTCAGCCCATCTGTCAACTTTGAAGCCTGCAGGAATGCGTGCACCAGCCAACTGTTAAGAGTGTAAATAAATCAGCTTCTGCACCTTCCCTTAATGAACAGAGGGAAATCAACACTTAACATAACATCTGCACTGACTTTGGTGAGGGGAATGCTAACCACATACACGATACTCCTAATGGGTTTGATAAACAGTCAGTGCAGCAATTGAATTATTCTCTCTCCTCTGATTAGGTAATGTATAAGATAAAAAAGAAATCTTGATTGTTATCTGAAACATTGTTGCACAATAATTTGCATTTTATGTCGGTGACGTGCGGTGAGGTCAATGGCTGGGGAGGCACTGGCTAGTATCAGTGGCTTCCCTGTATTAATCACCGCGTCTCCCCGGGGAGAGAGGTGGAGCCGGGGCTGTGTGCGTGAAGCACGGCGACTGGAGGGGCGGGAGTGTTGCCCCGGGACCGTGAGGGAATGACCCAACTCCCCCTCTCCCCCTTCTCCATTTCCCCTCTCACTCACCCTCCCCGTCTACCACTTGCTTCCCCCCCCCACCCCTCTAATCCCTCTCCACCCCTCTCTCCCCCCTCCACCCGGGGTAGATCTACCCGAGCCTACTCCAGCGCGGGGCCCCCTTAGGCACGGGGCCCAATTGGGAGCTCTCAGCGGCCCAGAGCCTTCGATTTGGCCGCTACAAATCAACCTACCAGTCAGCGCCGCCAGCGGTGGAATCCAGAGCTGCGCTGCCACTGCTGAAGCTAGCTAACATGGAGGGAGAGTGAGGTAGCATCAATTACGTGGGCTGAGCCTACGTAATTGACGCTCGCTCTCCCTCCACTGGGCTCAAGACACGCCCCCTCAGTGAGGCAGATGTGATCGCTGCCTCCCCTGGTGCTTTTTCATTGCAGTTTTATGACGAGACCAGCAAGCCTAAATTTAATATATTTACATGTGAAATAAGTTACCTGGACTATGGAAGGCGAAGACATGTAATGAAGGGGTTTACAAACATTACATTGGTGACATACAGAGAGATAATAACAGGCACATGCTGATTGCCCACGCTCCATCTAGTTTAACCATATAACCATATAACCATTACAGCACGGAAACAGGCCATCTCGGCACTTCAAGTCCGTGCCGAACATTTTTTTATTTTTTTATTATTATTATTTTTTTAAATTTACTTCCCCCTAGTCCCATCTACCTGCACTCAGACCATAACCCTCCATTCCTTTCCCGTCCATATACCCATCCAATCTATTTTTAAAGGATAAAATCGAACCTGCTTCCACCACTTCCACTGGAAGCTCATTCCACACAGCTACCACTCTCTGAGCAAAGAAGTTCCCCCTAATGTTACCCCTAAACTTCTGTCCCTTAATTCTCAAGTCATGTCCCCTTGTTTGAATCTTCCCTACTCTCAATGGGAAAAGCTTATCCACGTCAACTCTGTCTAACCCGCTCATAATTTTAAAGACCTCTATCAAGTCCCCTCTTAACCTTCTGCGCTCCAAAGAATAAAGACCTAACTTGTTCAACCTTTCTCTGTAACTTAGTTGCTGAAACCCAAGCAACATTCTAGTAAATCTCCTCTGTACTCTCTCTATTTTGTTGACATCCTTCCTATAATTAGGCGACCAAAATTGTACTCCATACTCCAGAATTGGCCTCACCAATGCCTTGTACAATTTTAACATTACATCCCAACTTCTATATTCAATGCTCTGATTTATAAAGGCCAGCACACCAAAAGCTTTCTTTACCACCCTATCTACATGAGATTCCACCTTCAGGGAACTATGCACAGTTATTCCTAGATCCCTCTGTTCACCTGCATTCCTCAATTCGCTACCATTTACCATGTACGTCCTATTTTGATTTGTCCTGCCGAGATGTAGCACCTCACATTTATCAGCATTAAACTCCATCTGCCATCTTTCAGCCCACTCTTCCAAATGGCCTAAATCTCTCTGTAGACTTTGAAAATCTACTTCATTATCCACAACACCACCAATCTTAGTATCATCTGCATACTTACTAATCCAATTCTCCACACCATCATCCAGATCATTGATGTACATGACAAACAACAGTGGACCCAACACAGACCCCTGAGGCACCCCACCAGTCACCGGCCTCCAACCTGACAAACAGCCATCCACCATTACTCTCTGGCATCTCCCATTCAGCCACTGTTGAATCCATCTTGCTACTCCACCATTAATACCCAACAATTGAATCTTCTTAACCAACCTTCCATGAGGAACCTTGTCAAAGGCCTTACTCAAGTCCATATAGACAACATCCCCTGCTTTACCCTCATCAATTTCCCTAGTAACCGCTTCGAAAAATTCAAGAAGATTAGTCAAACATGATCTTCCAGGCACAAATCCATGTTGACTGTTCCTAATGAGACCCTGCTTATGCAGATGCTTATATATATTATCTTTAAGTATCCTTTCCATTAATTTGCCCACCACTGACGTCAAACGAACAGGTCTATAATTGCTAGGTTTACTCTTAGAACCCTTTTTAAACAACGGAACAACATGCGCAGTACGCCAATCCTCCGGCACTATTCCCGTTTCTAATGACATTTGAAATATTTGTCATAGCCCCTGCTATTTCTACACTAACTTCGCTCAATGTCCTAGGAAATATCCTGTCAGGACCTGAAGACTTATCTGTTTTCATATTTTTCAAAAGTGTCCGCACCTCCTCTTCTTTGAATCTCATAGTTTCCCTTACCTCACATAATTCCATATCCTTCTCCTTGGTGAATACCGAAGAAAATAAATTGTTCAATATCTCCCCCATCTCTTTTGGCTCTGCAGATAGCTGTCCACTCTGACTCTCTAATGGACCAATTTTATTCCTTGTTATCCTTTTGCTATTAATATAGCTGTAGAAACCCTTTGGATTTACTTTCACCTTACTTGCCAAAGCAACCTCATATCTTCTTTTAGCTTTTCTAATTTCTTTCTTAATATTCTTTTTACATTCTTTATACTCCTCAAGCACCTCATTTATTCCATGCTGCCTATAATTATTGTAGATCTCTCTCTTTTTCCGAACCGTCCAATTTCCCTTGAAAACCATGGCTCTTTCCTATTTTTACTTTCCTTTCAACCGAACAGGGACATAAAGATTCTGTACTCTTAAAATATCACCTTTAAATGTCCTCCATTTCTCATCTACATCCTTCCCATAAAACAACATGTCCCAATTCACTCCTTTTAAATCCTTTCGCATCTCCTCAAAGTTAGCCTTTGTCCAATCAAAAATCTCAACCCTAGGTCCAGTTCTGACCCTCTCCATAATTATATTGAAACTAATGGTATTGTGATCACTGGACCCGAAGTGCTCCCCGACGCATACCTCCGCCACCTGCCCTGTCTCATTTCCTAACAGGAGGTCCGGCACTGCCCCTTCTCTAGTAGGTACCTCTATGTATTGCTGCAAAAAACTATCCTGCACACATTTTACAAACTCCAAACCATCCAGCCCTTTTACAGAATGTGTTTCCGAGTCTATGTGTGGAAAATTGAAATCTCGCACAATCACTACCTTGTGCTTACTACTAATATCTGCTATCTCCTTACATATTTGCTCTTCCAATTCTCGCTCCCCATTTGGCGGTCTATAATACACCCCTATAAGTGTTGCTACACCTTTCCCATTTCTCAGTTCCACCCAAATAGCCTCCCTAGCCGAGCCCTCTAATCTATCCTGCCAAAGCACTGCTGTAATATCTTCCTTGATAAGCAATGCAACACCCCCACCTCTTGCCCCTCCAATTCTATCACCCCTGAAGCAACGAAATCCTGGAATATTTAGTTTCCAATCACAGCCCTCCTGCAACCATGTTTCACTGATCGCCACAACATCATACTTCCAGGTGTCAATCCAGGCTCTAAGCTCATCCACCTTTATTACAATGCTCCTAGCATTAAAATATACACATTTAAGAAACCCACCACCACTTATTCTCTGTTTATTATCTTTTTCTTCTTTCTCCCCTACATTTTGGGTCCGAGTACTTCCCTTCTCTGCCCCCTGCCTCACACACTGCCTACTAGCTTTCTCTATTTGAGTCCCTCCCTCCAACCGTTCTAGTTTAAGGTCTCCCCAGTAGCCTTTGCAAATCTCCCCGCCAGGATATTGGTCCCCCTCGGGTTCAAGTGCAACCCATCCTTTCTGTACAGGTCACACCTTCCCCAAAAGAGGTCCCAATGATCCAGAAATTTGAATCCCTGCCCGCTGCACCAGTTCCTTAGCCACGCATTTATCCTCCACCTCATTCCATTCCTACTCTCACTGTTGCGTGGCACAGGTAGTAATCCTGAGATTGTTACTTTTGCGGTCCTTCTGCTTAACTCTCCTCCCAACTCCCTAAATTCTCCTTTCAGGACCTCTTCTCTTTTTCTGCCTATGTCATTGGTACCTATATGTACCACAACCTCAGGCTCCTCTCCCTCCGATTTCAGGATATCTTGGACGCGTTCAGACACATCCCTGACCCTGGCACCAGGGAGGCACACTACCATCCGGGACTCCTGACTGCGTCCACAGAATCGCCTATCCGACCCCCTAACCATAGAGTCCCCTATTACTATTGCCCTCCTCTTCTTTTCCCTACCCTTCTGAGCAATAGGGCCGGTCTCTGTGCCGGAGACCCGGCCGCTGTCGCTACCCCCAGGAAGGCTGTCCCCCCCAACAGTACTCAAACAGGAGTACTTATTTTCAAGGTGTACAGCCACCGGGGTACTCACTAGTCCCTGCCTCTGCCCCTTGCCCTTCCTAACCGTGACCCACTTGTCTGCCTCCCGTGGTCTTGGAGTGGCCACCTCCCTATAACTCCTTTCTATGACCTCCTCACTCTCCCTGATCAGACAGAGGTCATCGAGCTGCTGCTCCAGGTTCCTAACACGGTCCCTTAGGAACCCCATCTCGACGCACCTGGCTCAGATGTGGACGTCTGGAGGGCTATCAGACTCCATGACCTCCCACATCTGACATCCAGAACAGTAAACTGCCCTGGCCCTCATTCTCCCCCCTTACCCTGGATACAATACAAAGCCTTACCCTGGATACAATACAAACTGGTGGAGGAAATCAGCAGGGATCTGACTCCCAGTTTCTGAGGGGTTGCGCAATCAGAGGGGAGGCTCAGCTCGTCGCTGCCTCACCTCTCATCTCTCCCTGTATTTGCAGCGGCTGTGCAAATTTGGCGATTTTTACTATAAAAAATGATTAGATTCATACAGAATTGACATTTATAACAGATCAGTGAAAGAATCTTTATATTTATTTTATTTTATTATTATTTTCCTTTACTTTTCTTAACAGCTATTTTCATTGGGAGTATGACAGGTGAGGCTCTGCCTCCCCTGACCGCACGGCCCTGCTTTATGCTAATTATACACCTGTCTACTTTACATAAAGATACATTTTGTTAATTACACACTTATATTTTGCATTTGCCGAATTGATTACCTTGTATGGGGAAATTGAATATATTGAACTACTTAAATTGTATTTATCTAGTGCACCAGTATATTCCTTATTCTCAGTTTTCCTCAACAAGGAAAGTAAGTTGAAAAACAACAAACACAAGGGCATAAGAACATTTTGTGGCCTCTGATATTTATCAAGGTCTTGGACACCTCAAAGTCTAATTGGATTTTTTTTATTTTCTCAAGAATAAAATCAACTATACACATAGGGCAACAGCTTGGCACCGTGGTAGAGCTGCTGCCTTAAGGGCCTGTCCCACTTGGACGACCTAATCCACGAGTTTAGAAGACCCTAGACGAGTTGAAAAAAATGTCACGGTCATGTTGACTCGCCAAAGTAAAAGACCTCCTACGACTATGTCTACAACCTCCTACGACTATGTCTACGACCTCCTACGACTCTGTCTACCACCTCCTACGACTATGTCTACGACCTCCTACGACTCTTTCTACGACCTCCTACGACTATGTCTACGACCTCCTACGACCCCCCTCGACCTCAGTCTTCCACACCTAAGACCAACTACGACTAGTTACGAGTGGAAAATTATCACATGATAAAATGATGTCATGTTTGCATTTTTTTTCTCAGGCCAGTCACCAACCTACGACTGCCTATGACTATCTACGACTATCTACAACTACCATCACGACCTACTACGACCTATCTATGACCTACCTACGTGTAAAAAGTATCAATATTTTCCATGCCGACCTTTTTTTTACTCGTGGACATTTTTTATCAGGCTGGAAAATACCTACTTGAGGCCACGAGTACGTGGAGACCACTCACGAGCATGAGGAAGAGTTACAAAGACCTCCTACGACCTCGTGGCGACCATGCTGCGAGTATGAGTCAAGGGCAAACTCGGCAGAGGTCGCCAATTAGGTCGTGAAAGTGGGACAGGGGCTTTACAGTGCCAGAGACCCGGATTTGATCCTGACTATGGATGCTGTCTGTACGGAGTTTGTACGTTCTCCCTGTGACAGTGTGAGTCGTCTCCGGGTGTTAACTCTAAAAGTCTAAAGTGTAAAGTCTATATTCTCAAACAACATGTTGATGAATTTATTTTGATTTTAGTGCCATATCCAGTAAACATTGCCCCCACAATCAGGACTGCATCTGTGTAATAACTTTGTGTGTGCTACTGATATGTATAGAAGCAGAATGTTCATATGTAGGGGTTATTTTCAATTTTTCTGTTTTAAGTTGATCTTTTCCAGGAATATCCTTGTCAACATTTACTTATCTTCCCACAGACCTCATAAGGCATAAGAAAGATTAAATTTAAGCTTTAAGACCAATTAAAAGGGAAATGTTGTCAGGATAATGGCTGTAGCAAGAGGGAAATCTATTTTTCTGTGGAAAATTATCTGAGCATCATATAATGATTCCCAACTTGCTCAGATAAAGATCCAAAGACATTTCCATATGTTGAAGTGACTACATTAATACATATGAATCAACAACTGAATCTGCACTTTGCCTCCAACCTCCCTTGTTTTCGCAACTCCCACACAGAATTTGCTGGATTTAACCTTATCAAAAATAAATTCCAGAAAGCAGTGAATATATTCAGTAGACCCAGCAGCATCAGTTCAGAGAGACGGGTTAGTGATATCGATGATAGGGTATTGACCTAAGAATTTAACCCTATTCTCAGTTTTAGTTTAGTTTATTGTCATGTGTATCGAGGTACAGTGAAATGCTTTTATTGCGGGCCAACCAGTCAGTGGAAAGGTAAAACATGATTACAATCAAGCCATTTACAGTGTATAGATATATGATAACGGACTATCGTTTAGTGCAAGTAAAGCCAGCAAAGTCCGATCAAGGATAGTCCGAGGGTAGATAAGGTAGATAGGATTTCAGGACTGCTCTTTGGTTGTGGTAGGGTGATTCAGTTACAAAAAAGCACAGTCCGTCACAAATAAGCAATATTGATAAAAAACTAGAGAAATTTGAATCATTTTTTCACCTCAGTCATACAGCATGGAAAGAGGCCCTTCGGCCCAACTTGCCCCTGCCGACCAAGATGCCCCATCTATACTAGTCCCACCTTACCGCATTTGGCTAAACCTTTCCTATCCATGTACTTGTCCAAATGTCTATTAAATGTTGTTAAAGTACCTGGCTCAACCATCTCTGGGTGCTCCAGTTTCCTCCTACATTCCAAAGACGTTCAGGTTTATAGGTTAATTGGCTTCGGTAGCATTATATAATTGTGCCTTGTGTGTAGGATAGTGATAGTGTACGGGGATCGCTGGTCAGCAAGGCCCGTTTCCATGCTTTATCTCGAAACTAAGCTAAACTTTAGCTGCAGGTGAGGTACTGGAAGACAGGAAGATAGATAGACTTTGGAGATACAGCGTGGAACCAAGCCCCTCAGCGTACTGAGGCCGCACCGATCAGCAATCACTCCATACACTAGCTCTATCCTACACACGAGGGCCGATTTATAATTTTACAGAAACTGGAGCACCTGGAGAAAACCATGCAGTCACAGGAAGAACATAAAAACTCTGTACAGACGGCACCCCAAGTCAGGGTCGAACCCGGGTCACTGGCAACAACTCTACCTCTGAGCCACTGTGGTGCCCTATAGGTAATGAACTTTGTCTATGGAATTTATTATCTACAATGCTGGGAACTATATTCTGTACTCCGTATCTTTCCCTTTGCTCTATCTATTGTACTTGAATTTGACTTGATCATATTTATGTATAGTATTACCTGATTTGACTGAATAGCATGCAAAACAAAGCTTTTCGTATTACTTCAGTACATATGATAATAATAAACCTGAACCTAAATTGTAGAGAAGGGTACATTTACAATGCTTTAGTTATTTAGTCAGATACATGGCCAGGAAAGTTTCAAAGGGATATTTATAAAATGCAGGCAAATCGGATGAGCACAGATAGATAACATGGTCAGCATAGACAATCTGGGCCAAAGGACCTGTTTTCATTCTCCATGGGGGCGGCGGGGAGAACCTGTTTCCCCCATGTTTTCAGCGGTGGGGGACAATCCCCCCCCCCCCCCCATGTTTTGTGACCTGTGCGCTACAACCAGTCCCAGGTAGGCTCGCTTGCCCCAGGTTTGGCTGTAGCGCCCAGGTAGGCTCGCTTGCCCCAGGTTTGGCTGTAGCGCCCAGGTAGGCTCGCTTGCCCCAGGTTTGGCTGTAGCGCTCAGGTCGGCTCGCCTACCCCACACTCCAAAGACGTGCAGGTTTGTAGGTGAAGTGCTTCGGAAAATTGTAAATTGTCCCTAGTGTGTTGGATGGTGCTAGTGTACGGGGTGATTCCCAGGTTGCCTGCTCGCCCAGGTCGGCTCGCCTGCCCCACGACTGACTGTAGCGCCCAGGTCGGCTGGCAGGTCTGGCTTTAACGCCCAGGTCGCCTGCGTGCCCCGGGAATGGCTGCAGTTCCCAGGTCGGCTCACTTGCCCCAGGTCTGGCTGTAATTCCCAGGTCGCCTGCGTGCCCCGGGACTGGCTGCAGTTCCCAGATCGCGAAAACAAATTGAAAAAAATAACGCCTGCGGGCCGGATGATTTCGGGTTACGTGCCGGATCAGGCATGTGGGCCGTAGGTTGCCGACCCTGGTCCCAGGTGTCAGGCCTCAATGTGGCCCCCCCCATGTTTTAAAAGTGATTTCCGCCCATGGGAAGGGCCTGCTTCTGCGCTGTATCTCTAAACTAAACTAAACTAAATATATACTCTTATGTCTTTTTTGGTTTGAAATCAATCTATCCCCTGCTTTAATATATTTGTTGACTTAACCTCAACAGCCTTTTGTCATTGGAAATGACAGGTTCAGTGCTCATGTGAAGAAGTTTCTCCTTATCTCAGTCCTAAATGTCTTACTCCCTCTCCTGAGACTGTGACCTCTGGTTCCATACCTCCCAGTTAAGAGAACCATCCTCTCTGCAGGTCGTGACAAAATTGTGAAATACAGATATAGCATGACTTGGAGAAAAATGGTACTGTTTTCAGTTAAAACAGCAAAGAACATGGTAAACCGTGAGGAAGATTTCAAAATGTAATGTAACGAGTAGCGAAAAATAGAATGTTTCGAGTGATTGAAGGACAACCAGATCATGTAAAAACCTGAAGATTAACGATTCAGGAGATAAGGCAACGGGAACAATTTTTATATGGGGCAAGTGAGACTGGAGAATGCACACATTTCAGCATTGTAAATGCAAACTAAAATGATGGAATGCTTGACGTTTAACATTTCCCCACATCCCAAAGGATTCCAATAATAGGGCAACTGTTTAGGATTTCAAGAACATAAAGAAGAAATGAGCAAAGGCATTGCAATATTCACAACGCATGGATAAAGATTCATTAGGGAACAAAGCATAACTTGCGAATTTCAATATTTGTGACTAAATATTCATTAAAAGACATTTTCTAAATCATCAGAGCCAAGAGTTCATTACTGAGTGGAATGTGGATTTGTTTTAATTTGAGGTCTTTTACACATCATTGATTCGTAGCAGAGGCATGGAAGGTGTTAAGCCATGCATGGTTCATGGAAGCTGAAATACCTGCAGCCACTGTGACTGATCACTGCGCCCTGATGTCCAAGCATTAATCTTTCCCTGTTTATCCAGGCGAGCTTTCGAGGATTCCCATGTAAACATGTCCATGTTTAAGGTCCTAAAGGTGTTGGAAGCGGTAATCTGGTAATCCTGGATATGTCCTGATTTCATCCCCAGAGGTTCTGAACAGCCTACAAGAAAAGAATAGCTTTAAAATAGAATGACAAATTACCGTTCGTAACCCAGTGCAATAATTCACTAGACTTACATTTAAAGTGCAATCATCACAGTGATGTGAATGTTTTATACTAGACCTGTACAAAGCTGTGCTGTGAGCACATTTGGCACAGTCAGCAGTTTTTGGGCACTGCACTTGGGAAGGATATATTGGTCTTGAGCAAGTGCAAGATAGATTTACCAGAAAAAAACATCCAAATCCCAAACATCCCTTTACAAGTGGAGATTAGCCAACTCGGGTTGTGTTCTGTGAAATTTAAAAGGTTTAGGAGTTGATTCGATCGAGGTTTTCAAGATGATACTTCATTCCTGAAGCAGGGAATAACTACACAAGACGTTTGCTCCAGACTGCCTTTCAGCCCATTGCCAATATAAGCCAATAGGTGTTTAGAGAGGCCTATCGGTAAATGGACAACTACATAAAGAACTATTCTTGGGTAAACTGTAGGCTAGATTACCGACAGTTTGAAGAAGCGTCTCGACCTGAAACATCACCCATTCCTTCTCTCCAGAGATGCTGCCTGTCCCGCTGAATTACTTCAGCATTTTGTGTCTATCTTCGGTTTAAACCAGCATCTGCAGTTCCTTCCTACACAGGCTAGATTGCCTTTCAGGAACCAATCTATCATTAATTTTAAAAATGCATAGAATTTTAACCCTCTGCCTGACATGGTGTTTACATCCACACCAACAATTCTGTTCACAGTCATGCTGATGACACAACCGTGATTGGACTGATCCAGGATGGGGAGGAATCTGCCTATAGACAGGAAGTGTCACAGCTGGCGTCCTGGTGCCGTAGCAACAACCTAGAGCTCAATGCTCTTAAGACAGTGGAATTGATTGTAGACTTTAGGAGAGCTCCCCCTCCCCTCACCCCACTCACCATCAACAACACCAGTCACATCTGTGGAGTCTTTTAAGTTCCTGGGAACCATCATCTCCAAGGACCTTAAGTGGGGGGCTACCATCGACTCCACAGTCAAAAAGGCACAACAGAGGATGTACTTCCTACGGCAGCTGAGGAAGCACAATCTGCCACAGGCAATGATGGTCTAATTCTACACGGCCATCGTAGAGTCTGTCCTCACCTTCTCCATCATGGTCTGGCTTGGCTCAGCCACCATGCACGACACCTGGAGGCTGCAGCGAATCATCCGATCAGCTGAAAAGGTTATTGGCTGCAACCTTCCCTCCATTGATGAACTGTACACTGCAAGGGCCAGGAAGCGAGCGGGAAGATCATCTCTGACCCCTCTCACCCTGGCCACAAACTCTTTGAATCACTTCCCTCTGGAAGGCGACTCCGGATTGTCAAAGCTGCCACAGCCAGACATAAAAACAGTTTTTATCCACGAGTAGTTGCTCTACTCAACAGCCAAAAATCTGTAGCCTCCCTTTGATCTGGTATTTTGTTCGTTCACATGCTTGATCAATGGTGTTTTATCATTAATGTTTTCTCATTATTAATGTTTAGTGTTTTCTGAGTCATTCGTAACTGTCACTGTATGTCATGTTGTTACTTGTGGGCGGAGCACCAAGGCAAATTCCTTGTATGTGAATACTTGGCCTATAAACGTACTTACTTTACTAAATGGACAGCAGCAGATTTATACTATATACTATTTTAGCCTGCACTCTTTCTGTTCTGCACAAGTCCAGTTGATGTCGCCGGAATTGGACTGCAATATTAATTTATTCCCTAGAAATGAAACTTGTGCGTTGTTGCAGACTGAATCAGGTCAGCATAGGATCAACCCTGGATAGACGGTGTACACTGTTTGACCTGGTGCAGCAACACTAAATTGTAGGGTCCCTTCTGAAAAGTTTATGTCACTCTTGCCATTGATGCTTTTCTATTCCTGAATGTAAGATCTGTGAGGCTCTCGTTTTGTGTTTCTGAGCCTCCTCATTTTTCTCTTACGTGCAACTGGCATTAACCCCTCAAAGTGGTCGCTTTGTATATTCTGCAGAAACAAGGAACTGCAGATGCTGGTTTACACAAAACGACACGAAGCGTGTTGTGGATATTAATAGAAATAACATTCAAAAGTCCATAGAACTGCCAGTCTGGTTCCACCAAAGTCCCGCACATGCTTGATTATCAGAGTTTTACTGCAGATAGGGATGGGTGGTTAATGTGGGAGAGAGATGGGTGGTTAGTGTAATGACAGATTTTTATATCATTTCAAGGATTTAGTCCTTTAGTCACTTTAATTGAAGACAGTGGATCAGAAGATAATCGACGCGCACCCATGAGCTCTCCACGAGACATTCAATGCCGTCGAAAGATGAATCTTCCAAACACAGTCTCTTGATTAATACTTTCTTATTTAAATCGTGGTCATGCTCGTGCATGGTCGAATGCTATGACCTCTCCCCCATTCTTCTTCAAACTAAACTAACTACTAGGGAGTCTGCGCGAGAATCCCAGCCGCAAACAGGCCTCAGACTACGTATAAATCCCACCCACATAATTACAGGCAGATAAAATTTAAAGGTAACTGGTTAAAGTTATAACATCCTGAGTTAAGCTAAATGGCTACTACATACCTAATTGTTCTGAGTGTATAACGAGGCAATTACTAATAAACATTTTTAAAAGTAGCTATAAAAGCTGACAAAGTTCAAAAAACAAAAAAAGTAACGCATTATATATCCGCATTCAGACTTCTTTGGCTATTCTTCCATCTTCACCTTCGCCTTCTAGAAGCAAGCACAACTTGGTCTTATTAAAACATTATTCTTAGTCTGAAGTCGTACTGTGTGCACCAAACCCTTAACGTCAGGCTTGATCTCCTGTATATAGTCCAAAACTCAAAAGTCCAAAGTTTTGACAGCATGAAACATCTTCCTCCATGTCCGATCAATTCATGGATATGTCGTAACAATAATGTTGATATGTGAAAGTCCTTCAAGAGAATAATAGGATGTTTAGCCTCTTCAGGCATTGTTAGTCTATTTAGACGACCACCCACTCTCAGAAGTCCTTCCTCCAATACCGGATCAAGCTTGTACAGTTGACTGACTATAAGCTTCATCCGCAAGATTTTCCTTTGTGTTAACATATTTCCATTGCTCCCAATACAAAAGAGATCCTGTTTGCTTCAAATGTCAAAAAAAATGTTTGTTTTCATTGTTGAAGTATTTAAGCACCATAGTACTATGATAGATTCTTCCAGTTGAAGCTGTAGTTCTTTTTGCAGCATTATGTCAACTTTAACAGCTAAGACTGCGGCAGTAAGTTCCATTCTGGGAATTGCCATTTACTTCAATGGTGCCACTCTGGCCTTTCCCATTAAGAATGCAACATGAACTTTGTCGTCATAATTTTCCAGTCTTAGATATGAAACAGTACCGTAGCCATTTTCACTAGCGTCAGAAAAGTGATGCAGCTGTGCATATCTGATTCGACCAAAGCTTGTGGACTTCATGCACCAGTCCACTTTGAATTCCGAGATCTTGTTGAGATCTGCTAACCATTCTGTCCATCGGTTACAGGAAGTTTGTGTTATACTCTCATCCCATCCAAGTTTTTCCTTACAAAGATCCTGCAAAATCAACTTGGCTGGCAGTGTAAATGGTGCAAGAAATCCCAAAGGATTGTAAACAGAACCAATCACGGACAGGATACCCCTTCTAGTACATGGTGACCATTGAATCGAGATTCTGAACTTGAACACATCTGTTTCAACGTACCAGTGCAGTCCCAATGCTCTTTCCATTGGCAGATTGTCTTTGTCCAAATCCAACTCCCTGGTCTCCTTGGCTCTATCATCTGATACAATGCTCTCCAATACAACACGGCAGTTGCTGATCCACTTGGATAGCATAAATCCTGCCTTATTGCAGAGGGAAGTCAGATGTTTTACCATTTGAATTGCTTCCTGCTCCGTAGACATGGATTTTAAGCAATTATCCACATAGAAATTGTTCTTCACAGTGTTTACCACTTCCTCTGGAAAGTAAGCTTTATTATCATCGGCAGTCTTTCTTAATGTAAAATTCGCGCAACTTGGTGATGATACTGCTCCAAAGAGATATACCTTCATCTGGTAGTCAATGAGATCTTGTTGTGCATCCCCATCAGGCCACCATAGGAATCGCAGGTAGTCAATGTGTTTTTCTGATACTTTGACTTGATGAAACATCGCTTTAATATCAGCCATCAAAGCAATTGATTCTTGTCCAATTTTAATAAGAACTCCAATGAGTGAGTTAGTAAGGTCTGGACCCTGCAGTAGTTGACAGTTAAGTGATGTTCCTTTGAAGACTGCGGCACAGTCAAAGACCACCCTCAGGGTCCCTTTCTTTGAGTGATACACCCCATGGTGCGGAATGTACCAAAGCTCTCCATCACTTCGATGTAGTTGTTATGTTGGTACCATTTTGTCATAATCATTGTCAATCATATCCTTTAGGAAAGACGTATATTCCTCATGAAATTTTGTATTCTTGCCAAACTTGAGTTTCAGATTCTGGGTGCGTTGCTCTGCCAAACGACAATTATATGGCGGACTAACGCTTTCTTGTTTGAAAGGTAAGTCCGGACAATAGTGTTCGTCTATCATCTTTACTGAGTAGTTCATAATATCAAAGAACTTTAACTCTTCCCTGGACATTTCTTCTGATTCCTTTCTGGTACTTTCATTGAAGTTATGATTGTAATGCTTGATCAATAGCTTTTCTAATTTACCAGTAGATATTTGATTAACAGCTGCATCATGGTACTTCTTCTGGTTCCTGCTTTCGTTGTTCCTTCTCAAGAAGCCATAGATAACCTATCCTAGTTGGCTCCTCACAGTCTGTATAGGTTCCAATGCCTTCAAAGTATTCGTTCCGAAAAGACCGCTGCCTCCGTAACTCCCTGGTCAATTCGTCCCTTCCCACCCAAACCATCTCTTCTCCTGGCACTTTCCCTTGCAACTGCAGGAAATGCTACACTTGTCACTTTACCTCCCACCTTGACTCCATTCAAGGACCCAAGCAGCCTTTCCAGGTGCGGCAGAGATTCACCTGCACCTCCTCCAACCTCATCTATTGAATCCGCTGCTCTAGGTGTCAGCTGCTCTACATCGGTGAGACCAAGCGTAGGTTTGGCGATCGCTTTGCCCAACACCTCCCCTCGGTTCGCAATAACCAACCTGATCTCCCGGTGGCTCAGCACTTCAACTCCCCCTCCCATTCCGAATCTGACCTTTCTGTCCTGGGCCTCATTGGCCAGAGTGAGGCCCACCGTAAATTCTCCTTGTATAAGTAGATTTCAATTTAATCGTGGTCATGCTCGTGCATGGTCGGAAGCTATGACCTTTCCCCCATTCTTCTTCAAGCTAAACTAACTACTAGGGAGTCTGCGCAAGAATACCAGCCGCAAACACGCCTCAGACTACGTATAAATCCCACCCACATAATTACAGGCAGATAAAATTTAAAGGTAACTGGTTATAGTTATAACGTCCTGAGTTAAGCTAAATGGCTACTACAGTTAGTGTGGGGGAGAGATGGGCGGTTAGTATGGGGGAGAGATGGGTGGTTAGTATGGGGGAGAGATGGGTGGTTAGTATGGGGGAGAGATGGGCGGTTAGTATGGGGGAGTGGGTCAGAGAGAATCAGAGGTCAGGCAGTGTGTTGGGACTGAGTTCCCACTAACCCTTTCTGATAATTTGAGCCCTGGTTCTTGCACTTTCTTTAAACGCATCAAGCATCGATCCTTGTGCTCTCTTTAAAACGACAGGCCTGTTTCTCACACTCCTTTTGAACTCTGGGCCCACTGTAATTTTTTTTGCAATACCGCGTAAAATCTAATTGAAAGGTGTTGTGGTATTAATAGAAATAACATTCAAAAGTCCAGAGAACTTCCAGTCTGGTACCACATGCTTGATTATCAGAGTTTTACTGCAACTTCGGCTGAACTGAGCTCAGCTAATGGAACCGTTGACGGTGTGGATAGCACTGAGGAGTAAACCATGATCAGCCATGATCACAGTGAATGGCCGGTGCTGGCTTGAAGAGCCGAATAGCCTACTCCTGCACCTATTGTCTAAAAGGTGGCTGAAAGGTTTCTGTACGAAATCTCTATTTATAGTTGGGATTGGAAATGTAACTGAACAGACGGAGAAAGCAGGCCAACCAAGAGGCTGAAAGAAATCAGCACACTTGCACTATGTTGCACCTTCCAGTGCTTCTCACAAAGGGCCACATACAGCGAATCCAAAGGCCGAGCTGCAATCTTTTGCCATAATGATTGGTTTCTGAAACTAATTAACTCTGCAAGGTTCCTTATACTAGTTACGTAACATGCCAATTTTTGCCCTGTAATCAAAACAGGAGACATTTTATCTGCGTGGCCCCTTGCCACAAAACCAACAAATTTACATCTTGATTCCATAAACTCTCACTTAAACCTGTGAAATAACTACTTGTGCGATGAATGTGCATAACTAATTATTAATCACATCTGCTAATCCCACAAGCCTGATACCATGACATCAATTGGAACAAGCCCACTCCTGTAAAGCCAATGTATAATTCATAGCTTTAACAAAATCAATCCTTTTGCAGCAAACCTTTTGAAATCAATAATCTAATGCCAAAAAGGGCCAAAATGCATTAATTTAAGATTACCTGACATCTCACAGCCAAGCAGCTCCATCCTCAGTGTACAGTGTCTCCTGCAGACCTGGGGATATAGTCGTATGAACTGGGCCTTGACGGGAGGATTAAATGAATTTGCATGTGGAGTGTTGTTGTCGACATTTCCACGGAAAACCTGCAGTATTTTAGAAAGAAAATGCAATCAATTAATTTATTGATGTAGCAAGTCCAATAAAACTCCACTAACTACAGTGAGAGATACTTGTGACTGTTAAATACAGTTTATTTGCTATAGATATCGCCTGACCTGCTGAGTATTTCCAGCATTTTTTGCTTTATTTTAGACATGTCATGATACGGCAGATACCATAGTAGTGTTTAAGAGGCTTTTAAATAGGCACTTGGAAGTGCAGGGATTACAGATATGGATCTTATGCAGGCAGATGATATCAGTTTAACTTGGCATCATGTTCGGCACAAACATTGCGGGCCGTTCAATGCTGTACTGTTCCACGCTCTTTCCTCTAATTCAATCACTCGATCTAAACAAACTTGTAATTAACAATCTGTACACTTCATTATCATTGAGGTGTTTACAGTAAATAGTCACAGACACCTTCCAAAACATGTTATGAGGGGCAATTTTTTATAAAGTGTCGCAAAATATTCAGATGAAAGTCAGAACCAAATAACTATGTCTTTAACGTTTTGAGTTTAGAAAGAACGCTATCAACATCAATGACTAGATCAGTTCATACAAAGAAACATTATATGTGTTTCTATTCAACATTGGCAGATCTTTCTAGTAACAACTTGAATATTGTTAGCATTAATTATACATCCAATTATGCACAATTTGTATGAAGCATGAGGGCGGTCATGGTGGCGCAGCAGTGGAGTTGGTGCCTTACAGCGAATGCAGCGCCGGAGACCCGGGTTCGATGCCGAATACGGGTGCGGTCTGTACGTAGTTTGTACGTTCTCCCCGTGACCTGCGTGCGTTTTCTCCGAGATCTTCGGTTTTTTCCCACACTCCAAAGACGTACAGGTTTGTAGGTTAATTGGCTTGGTATATGTAAAAATTGTCCCTAATGGTTGTAGGATAGTGTTAATGTGCGGGGATTGCTGGTCGGCGCGGACCAGGTGGGCCAAAGGGCCTATTTCCGTGCTGTATCTCTAAAACTAAAATTAAACTAAAGCAGAACATACATAAACCTCTCTGTTAGAAGTTCCTTGAATTATTGAGGTTAATTTAATGCCACAAACTAAGAATAACCACTCTGAATTATAACCAACTATTGAGAGTGTTGACATAGAATTATAGCACAAGACAGGAAATTAAAGATACTGGATCTTATAATTTAACTAAAGTACCTCAACCCAGCTATTCAGTTCAATGAGTAAATGGAAACACATGAAAGGAGGATATGGGCTAAATGCAAGAGCAAGTGAGACTAGTGTGAATGGGACATGTTAGTTGATGTGTGCAAGTTGGGCCAAAGGACTGATTCCACACTGTATGACTGTATCTCTATGACGCTAGGTGAAAATAATTGATTTACTCTATCTTTCCGAGGTACTGACTCATTACACTGTGTTCGGTGTTGATATACACAAAACAGGGTCAATTAGCCACTCTGTCTAAGGAGAGAGCTGGTGCACACCAGTGATTGAAGCGCCAAATGTGTCCACAAGAAGACTGTTGTCTGCCCTGACAATAAATCTATCAGTGCTCACTGTCATGTGAATCCACGGAATTCTTTGCCACAGAAGGCTGTGGCGGCCGAGTCAGTGGAAAAGTTTAAGGTAGAGATAGATAGATTCTTGATAAGCACGGGTGTCAGAGGTTCTGGGGAGAAGGCAGGAGAATGAGGTTAGGAGGGAGAGATAGATCAGCCATGATTGAATGGCAGAGTACACTTGATGGGCCAAACGGCCTTATTCTGCTCCTATCCCTTATGACCTTATGTCACTACATCGTGAAACTGGCAAGTTTGGGGTTATTGAACACACAGTTTAACATAAAACTCTCAGTCATTGCCAGAAATGCAGTCCTCCTTCAGAGGCTGCCACAGCTTGTAGTCTTCTGCACAAAATTAGTTGAAACCATAAGCAGTTTAAGCTCTTTAAGTGATTGCCTTGAAGTAAAATATCCACAAAATCTAACATTTGTTGCATGAAGTCTAACTTTAAATTTTGGCAAAGCAAATTCTGGCCCAAAAACAACCCTAATTTTAAACATATGGATGATGATTCATGTAGATACATATTTTAAATAAATAATGGATATGAACATAATAGGAAAAAATATTTGTCAAGAAATTAGTCGGCACTGGTAAAGGCAAATCAGATAATTGACTTAGATGCCAGCTGCATAATACAGGCCTACTGTGATTACTGACCATCATACCAATCTACATTTTAAAGCATTTTTTCTCTTGCATCCTCATCAATTTCCCTTTACCTCATGGATTCTCCTGTTATCCATCTACATTAGGAACTATTAGTATAGTTTAGTTCAGAGATACAGTGTAGAAGCAGGCCCTTTGGCCCCCGAGTCAGCGCCGACCAGCGATCACCCCACGTATTAACGCTATCCCACACACACTAGGGACAATTTACACATACACCATGCCAATTAACCCACAAACCTGTACGTCTTTGGAGTGTGGGAGGAAACCGAAGATCTCGAAGAAAACCCACGCGGTCATGGGGAGAACGTACAATCTCCGTACAGACAGCACCCGTAATCGGGATCGAACCCGGGTCTCCGCCGCTGCAAGCATTGTAAGGCAGCAACTCTACCGCTGCGCCACCGTGCCGCAGTATTACAGATTATCCAAATAACTTGTGACAGGTCAGCACAATGGGACAGCGGTGGAGCTGCTGCCTTGGGGTACTGATCTTGGATGATCAGCCATGATCATATTGAATGGCGGTGTCAGGATTTTTTTGATTGAAAGATACAGCATGGAAACAGTCCCATCGGCCTACCGAGTCCTTGCCGACCATCGATCATCCATTCACACTGGTTTTATGTTATCCCACTTACACATCCATTTCCTAAACACAAGGGTCAATTTACAGAGGTCAGTTAACCAGCAAACTCACAAGCCTTTGGGATAGAACATCATAAAATCATAAGTGATAGGAGCAGAATTAGGCCATTCGACCCATCAAGTCTACTTCGCCTTTCAATCAAACATTGACCATAGAACTGTACAACATAAGAACAGGTCCTTCAGCCCACTAGGTCTGTGCCGAACATGATGCCAAAACCTTATCTACCTGCACATATCCATATCCCTCTATTCCCTGCATATCCATATGCCTAGCCTCTTAAATCACACTATTGTGTCTGCCTCAACCACCATCCCTGGCAGCGCGTTCCAGGTGTAGGAGGAAACCGGAGAACCTGGAGGAAACCCACGGGGTCAAAGGAAGAAAGTGCGAACTCTACATAGCCGAGGTCAAGGCCTTTAATGTTGTAAGGCCGCATCTCTATCAGATTTGCCACTGTGCCACCTAGAAGAACGGAGTTGAACTGACAACTGACTAAAACCTAAGTCGGGAAAGGAGAAGCCCATGCCACATAATTTGTGAGATCTTTGCAGGCAGCTTTGTATGAGTTCAGGACAAGCACATCTCGTTGTTACTAAATTGAAAGGTTGGACAATTATTCAGCATTTCACAGCAAAGCAGAGTGGGGCCAAATATTTCTATGGTACAAATAGAATTCCATGCTTTAGTATTCCAAGCTGGGCAGGGTGAAAATGGAAGTCAACCAGAACTCCTGATCATTGTCCAGTGGCCTGCTTAGGAGGTGTAGGGAATGACCTGGGTTTAAACCATTGATAGAAATTTACAGCATGGAAACAGACCCTTCGGTCCACAGCATCAACACTGACCATTGATCACCCATTCACAGTAGTTCTGTTATCCCATTTTCGCATCCACTCCCTACACACTGGGGGCAATTTGCAGAGACCCAATTAATCTACAAACCTGTACGCCTTTGAGATATGGGAAGTAATCGGAGCACCTGAGGAAACCCATGCGGTCACAGGAAGAAAGTGCAAACTACACACAGAGATCAATAAGTCAATAAGTGCAAACTCCACACAGAGATCGTAGTGATCGATAAATCCCTGGTCTCTGGCGCTGTGAGACAGCAGCTCTACCGGCTGCACCACTGTACCACCTGTTTAAGTAGCCACCACTTGGTGCAAGTAATGGAGGTGTCCTTCTATTAATCCCTCTATCCCGACATTAATTGTCATAAGAGAATCGTAGATAAGAGATCTTGAGCGGAACATTGGCGCAGTGGTAGAGTTGCTGAATTACATGGCCAGACACCCATGTTCTATCCTGACTACGGGTGCTGTCTGTACGGAGTATGTTCTCTACCGTGACCTGCGTGGGTTTTCTCCGAGAGCTCCGCTTTGCTCCCACACTCCAAAGACGTGCAGGTCTGTAGGTTAATTGGCTCCTGTAAATTTTACAATTGTCCCTAGTGTGTAGGGTAGTGCTGGCCTACGGGGTGATCACCGGTCGTTGTGGACCCTGTTTCCACGCCGTATCTCTAAAGTCTAAATTCTAAAGAAGAATGAAGGTAGAAATTAGGCACAAAAAGTACGAACCATATTTCTGCAGATCCTGGTATTTGTTATTGATGGTGTTTACATAAAAGCATATGGACGAAATGTATATCAAATGTCTCCAGCTTACCATATCCTCATAGGTGCCTTTTACTTTGTAAGTAGTCCAGGTTTTGCCATCACCACTGTAAGCAATCTTGTATGATTTTACATATTCCGGGCTGCCAAGTCTCTTAGCCCCCTGACTAATCAATCCTGTGATTCTCATTGTGCGTTGCAGGTTAATCTGAAAGAGAAAGAAAAATTCAACAATTATAGCAATATGCTTTGTGTCCTTAAGACTCTACAGGGTTTCTGACACAGAATTAGGGTCACAGTATAAAAAAGCTACACGATGTCTTATGCCCCAGTCTTTTAAAGAAATAATGTAATGTGTTAACATTTACAGCAGACACTTGGGAGAACCATTACAGTTCCTATTTAGTGTGTTATTCCTTCTTTGATACAGCATAAAAATCCAGAAACTACTTATCCAATGTCACTTTGCAAGTGTTTGCACCCATTTTCTCAAGGACTGTTAGCTTAGTTTAGAGATACAGCGTGAAAACAGGCCATTCGGCCCACTAAGTCGACTCTATCACCCGTTCACTGTTATCCCACTTTCGCACCCACTCCCTGCACACTAGGAGCAATTCACAGAAACCAATTAACCTTCACACCCGAAAGTCTTTGAGAACTGAAGCGTTCGGAGCAAGCCCGTGTAGTCACAGGGACAATGTACAAACGCCACACAGACAGGTCCTGAAATCAAGATCGAACCCGGGTCTTTGGTGCTGTGAGGCAGCAGCTCTACCATCTGCACCACTGTGCACCCCAGGGATAGTCATTAAATGTTGGGCTTTCAAGTAATGGCCTCAAACCATGAATGAATAGCAATAATTGCTCAACCCTCAACTCTGACCAACATCCCTAACCAAACAATCCCTACCCCTGTTGCTCCAACACCCAATCAAACCCTCTCCCTCCCCTACCTCACGCCTGTTAATTCCACGATCCACTTCCATAAAGTTTTCCTTGACCTTCCATGGCCTCTCTATTCTACAAGTAACAACTCAGAGCGTGACGTTGGGGTGGGAGATTGCAACCTTCACATGGTCCGCCCAGTTTCGATGAATGCAATCAACCTGGTGTGCACAATCAAATAGAACAAGTTGTCGTACAACTTTAGGCTGTGCACGCCAAACGCAAGAAGAAGAAGACCCTGACGTCCCGCTAACCTCTGAGCATAATGAGTGGAGGAAAGGACTTTGATCTTGTTAAGTGTGCAAGGCCTATTCCATCTTTTGCACAATAAAATTGAACAGCATTGGGCCTTTGACCTACATTTTCCCTTGGTTCAGAAATATCTCATTGCCAAGCTAGACTTGTTTTATGGCATATCTTATTCCAAGTAGGCGTCCTTATTAAATGCAAATGTCATTGAAGTGTGAAAGCATGTCAATTACGTCTACATATTTGTACATCGTTAATTTCATTGTCTATAAATGGATTATTAGGAATCAGTCTAAAGAAAGGTCCCGACCCAAACCATCGTCTGTCCTTTTGCCTACACAGAGGAGTGTGCCTGACCCGCTGACATTCCTCCAGCAGCTTTTGCTGTTATTAGAAATGAATGCTGCGAAAGAGCTAAAACATCTGATGCATATATTAATCAGAGAGATCAAGTGAGAGGAAAAATACTTTCCCTCTAATCTAAGGTACAATTCTCAGCGGAGTTGCATTTTGTTGGATGTAAATTCTCTTCGACTTACTTTGCCTCTGTTGGATGTCAGTGGCCTATTTAGAAGAGAAATCTTTGTTTAGTTTTGTGGCAATATTTGGCTTGTGGATATAGAACGGATACGCTCAACAGGACCATGTATATCAAAGAAGTTGTAAAAGATTATTCAATTCACATTGCACAGGCTTCCTGTAAATTATGGGCAGTCACTTAACTGCACAGGTTGTGTGAGATCAAGGATGTTAGGTCTTAAACCTCTAAGATCAGACTGTCATTCATGTAGAGGGTGGAAACAACCTAAATGGAGAACACATAACCCTTCCATCAGAGGATCAATATCTTACTGTTCCAGGAAATCACACTGCCATCCCTGGGACGAGAGGGATTAACTCAACCATTTTGCTCGTAGAGACAAGGTCACACACCTGCTCTGGAAACATTGCTATTACCGCACAGACCATCTGCTCAATATTCTGCTCATCGATGTTGTTAATGTGACAGTTTCTGAGCAGGTTACTTTGAGAGTAATTTCCCAGGTTCATCTTGATCTCAACCACAGTTTGGAAATCAGCAGATCTCCGAATGCTGAAACACTATCTGATATTTAGAGCTACCCCTTGGCAATAGACAATAGACAATAGGTGCAGGAGTAGGCCATACGGCCCTTCAAGCCAGCACCGCCATTCAATGTGATCATGGCTGATCATCCACAATCAGTACCCCATTCCTGCCTTCTCCCCATATCCCCTGACTCCGCTATCTTCAAGAGCCCTATATAGCTCTCTCTCGAAAGTTTCCAGAGAACCGGCCTCCACCGACCTCTGAAGCAGAGAATTCCACCATCTAATTTATTCACTTTTTACTATTCAAATTAACCGTGCATCTTTATTCCTTATTTTTTTGTATGGTTGATGTAGGGATTCATTTTGGTCTGTCAATAAAAACTTTGGAAGTCAATAAAGAACTACAAATGCAGGAGTTGATGTCCGAACTGATGTCTGATGTCGGGGCGGCACGGAGGCACAGAGGTAGAGTTGCTGCCTCACAGCGCCAGAGACGCGGGTTCGATCCCGACTACGGGTATTGCCTGTACAGACAGTACAGTATATCAACTCTTGCCTTAGTAAGCACATGAACCCCCTACAATTCACCTACCGCAACAACAGATGTGACCTCACTAGCCCTCCACTCTGCACTGAACCACTCAGACAACAAGGAGACATTTATCAGGCTGTTGTGCATAGACTAGTTTGGTGTTCAACACCATCCTCCCCCTCTAAACTTATCATCACACTCAGATGCTTATCCCAATGCAATTCATCATCGACACACCTTAATCAGTACAAAATTGACGACAACAGCTTTTCCTCACAGGGGCACTGCAAGGCTGTGTGCTCGGTCTCCAGCTCTATGGTGCATACATGGGAGAAGCTGCCAGTAATGAAACAGGTGAATCCATTTATGGCATTTAAAAAACACTTGGACAAGTAGGGATAGGAAAGGTTTGGAGGGATGGAGGTGAGTGCAGGCAAATGATACTAGCGCAGTTAGGTAACTTGGTCGGCTTGGACGAGATGGGTCGAAGGGTGTGTTTCTGTACTGTATAGATCTATGTCCCAATCAAGAATGGATTTATGGATCCTCCTCTCCTAGATTTAAGGTGTGACAAATCCCAGATTCTTTCTATAATAATAGAGTTAATACTCTTGGACAATTACTGTTTGGTACTGGGCCATACCTGCCTATGGCTTGTATGTGTTAAGCAGAAAAATGCCAAGATTATACGTTCTCCCTGTGACCTGCGTGGGTTTTCTCCGAAATCTTTGGTTTCCTCCCACACTCCAAAGACGTACAGGTTTGTAGGTTAATTGGCTTGGTATAAGTGTAAAACGTGTAGTGTGTGCAGGGTAGTGTTAATGTGCGGAGATCACTGGTCGGTGCGGACTCGGTTGGCCGATGGGCCTGTTTCTGCGCTGCACTGCTAAACTAAACTAAAATGAGTCTTCTCATTACATTTGATTCAAATGTACCAAAAATGTCAAGAAACATTTAAGGGTACTAAAACAGATAATGGAAATTACAATGTCAAAACAAATTTAATTGAAAGAAATAGTTACGAAAGGGGAGTCACAAGGGCAGTCGATCAGATTACATGAACATTTCAAGTGATTTAAAACAACATTGAAAGCTTCATTGAAAACAAATAGTAATATTTTGTTACTAAATAGGAAGAAATTAATAGGAAGACATTTTCCCACAAAGTTCTCTGAAGACCACTCCAATACAAAACCTTGATTGAGATCTCCATTGAAAAGATGGCTAAAGTAAAATTCAGTTAGGGAACACTTATAGCCCCATATCTGAGGAAGGATGTTGTGGCATTGGACATGGTCCAGAGGAGGTTTACGAAAATAATCCCAGGAATTATTGGGTTAACATATCATAAGCATTTGAAGGCACTGGGCCTGTGCTCACTGGAGTTTAGAAGGATGAGGGGTAACCTCATTGAAAATTACCGAATAATGAAAGGCCTGGATAGAGTGATTGTGGAAAGGATATTTCCACTAGTGGGTGAGTCTAGGACCAGAGGCCATAGCCTCAGAATAAAAGGAGATGAGGAGAAATTTCATCTGTGGAATTCATTGCCACAGATGGTTGTGGAGACCAAATCAATGGATATTTTTAAGTCAGTTTGACAGATTCTTCATTAGTATCAGGGGTTATGGGGAGAAGGCAGGAGAATGGGGTTGAGAGGGAAAGATAGATCAGCCGCGATTGAATGGTAGAGTAGACTTGATGGGCCAAAATGGCCTAATTCTGTTGCTATCATTTATGAGCTTATAGCATGCTTCACCACTGATAACAGAGGGTATACCATTTGAATGGAATTACTCAAGTAAGTAAAAATAGGAGGTTAGCCATTTTTTAAATTTCATTAGTTGTGCAATAAAGTAGTAATTCCACAACCTATGCAAAAGTGTCACATTTCCACAGAAGAAATAAGTGTTGGCAGCAATGAATCTTGCATTACATTACACCTATCACCTCTAAACCTTCTGCACCATTATCCTCAACAAGGGAAGCCGGATGACTCTCAGAGAATGCGAGTGACTTTTATCAGAACTGATGTTGCATTGACCAGATTTTCCCTGTCTGTAAGTACCCTTTAACAACGAATGACAGTTAATATCTGTGCAGAATATTCTTCACTTCCATTTTACCCCCGCTGATCTATCAATCGTATCATCGGGTGTTTGCATCAGAAATTGAAACACGGTGAGAGAAAATTCAATTAACAATCTGACTGGTTCAATGTAACAACTAGTTTCAGATAAGCTTGAGTCTCGGCCCTGCATCATTTATCAATGTGACACAGGCACTGGCTTGTTGTCGACCAACTGTTCAATGTCCTGGTAAGATTTACCCTTCAACAGCTTTAGCTAAAGTGGGTGATCTTGACTCTCATGTACTCTCTGTCTGTTATAGCCTGGGTTGATATAAATGGCTGGCTCTGTAACAACTGATATGGCGGCACAGTGGCGCAGCAGTAGAGTTGCTGCCTTACAGTGCCAGAGACCCAGGTTCCTGGCCTGTACGGTGCTTGTACGTTCTCCCCGTGACCTGCGTGGGTTTTCTCTGAGATCTTCGGTTTCCTCCCACACTCCAAAGACGTACAGATTTGTAGGTTAATTGGCTTGGTATAAATGTAAATTGTCCCTAATGTGTGTAGGATAGTGTTAGTGTGCGGGGATAGCTGGTTGGTGTGGGCTCGGTGGGCTGAAGGGCCTGTTTCTGCGCTGTGTCTCTAAACTATGGATGATGTAGGCCACGGGTCGGCGGTCGGAGCTCTTCTCCTCCGGGGTCCCCAACGAGGGATCCCAGGCTCCGGACGCCGCGCCAGCTGGAGCTCCGCAGAACACGGCTTCAGGCTGCCGTGGGCCAGCGAACGGAGCGCTCCCTGCCGGCGAACCCCCGGTGAGGGTTCGCCCGCTCTGCGATGAAAGAGTCTACGCTGCGCCCGCTGCTGAACTCCCGGGCGCGTCTCCGGGAAAGGCCGCACTGATCCTTTGTGTTAGGCCGCGATGGAGGCGACATGGAAAAAGTCGTCTCTCCATGGAGGAGGCTACCAAAGCGGTTTCCCCCTTACCCCCTCACATCACCCCCCACACAAGACACACCGAGAAACATAAAAAACACACATTGGGACATACTATAAAAACAAAAAAAGTAGAAAAAACTAACACGCTGCTGGCAGGGCAGCCAGCTCGCAGCGCCCCTGCCGACCAAGATCAGGGAGTTAAAGAAAGTAAGTGTGTTAAAAAAAAACTTGGAAGGAAGAACTAAGCTTTTGGCCTGATTCCAAATGAGGCGCAACCCATTTAGTTTATCAACGATAAAAATCACATTTATTGCAATGGGACTGGCGTTACATTAGACATGAAATGAAAATGTCATTTCTGGAGCCCTATTAAATCAGATTATATTTTTCAATTTTTACCTGGATTTTCAGAAGGCTTTGATAAGGTCCCACATGTGAGGCTGCCAAGGAAGATGAGCCCAAGGTATCAAAGGGCAGATACTAGCATGGATAGCAGGTTGGCTGAATGGCAGAAGACAAAGAGTGGCAATAAAGGGGGCTTTTTCTGGTTGGCTGCCAGTGACTAGCGGAGTTCCGCAGGGGTCGGTGATGGGGCCGCTACTCTTCACGTTGTATCTCAATGATTTGGATGAGGGAATTGAAGGCTTTGTGACCAAGTTTGCAGATGTTACAAAAGTAGATGGAGGGCAGGTAGTGTAGAGAAAGCAGGGACGCTGCAGAAGGACCTGAACAGGTTGGGAGAGTGGGCTGAGTAATGGCAGATGGAATACTGCGCAGCAAATTGTGGAATCATGCATTTTGGTAGTAGGAATAAAGGCGTTTTCTAAATGGGGAGATAATTCAGAAATCAGAGGTGCACAGGGACTTGGGAGTGCTAGTACAGGATTCCCAAAAGGTTAATCTGCAAGTCGAATCAGCAGTAAGGAAGGCAAATGCAACGATAGCTTTATTTCGAGACGGCTAGAGTACAAAAACAGGGATGTAATGCTGAGGCTTTATAAGGCAGGAATGATTAGGTTAACATATAAGCGTTTGGCGGCCTTGGGCCTGTACTCGCTGGAGTTTAGAAGAATGGGGGGGGGGGGGGGACACCTCATTGAAACTTAACGAAAAGTGAAAGGCCTGGATAGAGTAGAGGTCTGGATACAGTCAGAGCATAGCTTTAAGGTGAGAGGGGTAAAGTTTAAAGGAGACATTTGGGGCAAGTTTTTTTTTATACAGAGGATACGAGTTATATGGTTATATGGTTATATGAGTGGCTAGATCGTGCTGCCAGGGGGTGGTGGTGGAATCAGACACTATAGTGGCATTTACGAGACTTTTGGATAGGCACATAGATATGCAGGGAATGAAGGGATATGGATTATGTGCAGGTAGATAAGAGTTGGTCGGCATCATATTCAGCACAGATTTTGTGGGACAACAGTCCTGTTTCCGTGATGTACTATTCTATGTAGCACATTGCCTGCCCTGTTGGCAGAGCTCAGCTAAGATTTCGTTTAGTTTAGTTTAGTTTAGAGATACAGCTCGGAAACAGGCCCTTGGCCCACCGAGTCCGCTCTGACCAGCGATCCCCGCATATTAACATTATCCTACACACACTAGGGACAATTTTGACATTTACCAAGCCGATTTCCCTACATACTCTTTGGAGTGTGGGAGTAAATCGGAGGAAACCCACGCAGGTCATAGGGAGAACGTACAAACTCTGTGCAGACAAGCACCCATAGTCAGGATTGAACCCGGGTCTCCGGCGATGCAAACGCTGTAAGGCAGCAACTCTACCGCTGCGCCACCGTGGCGCCCGTATGAAAAGACTGAAATGAATGGGATACTGTGAAAGGACCTGTGTGGCCATATATTAAAGCGGAGATGAAATGATATAATTCGGAAGCAGAACTAGGAGAAGGGACTGGTCCACTCCAGTACTGAGATTTTGCACACAGCTTGCTTCTGAAGTAAGATGCCCAAATCAGGCCTGAAATCCAGCTTCTAGTCTCAGCGTAACAGTTGTGGTGAGCTGTTGCTGCTGCCCGACACATTTCTAGTGCTGTTTTTCCAGATTTTCACAAACTACCTGGAATGTTTACATTGGAGTCTACAGTATGCTGTCAGTGGTTCCTGGCTCACAAGGACAGGAGGAATTGCAGGGCTGACAGTCATGACTGATAATGCTGTGGATCACACAGGAGATCACTTTCCTTCCAAGCTCTTTGTGAACACATTCTTTTAAATACCCAAGTTTTATCGGTGAGAATGGATAAGGGAGAGCCAGTGGATGTGGTGTATCTGGACTTTCAAAAAGCCTTTGACAAGGTCCCACACAAGAGATTAGTCTGCAAAATTAGAGCACATGGTATTGGGGGTAGGGTATTGACATGGTTGGTAGACAGGAAGCAAAGAGTAGGAATTAACGGGTCCTTTTCAGAATGGCAGGCAGTGACTAGTGGGGTGCCGCAAGGCTCGGTGCTGGGACCCCAGTTATTAACAATATATATTAACGATTTGGATGAGGGAATTAAATGTGACATCTCCAAGGTTGCGGATGACACAAAGCTGAGTGCAGTGTGAGCTGCAATGAGGATGCTACTGTATGTGGCTGCAGGGAGACTTGGACAGGTTGGGTGACTGGGCAGATGCATGGCAGATGCAGTATAATGTGGATAAATGTGAGGTTATCCACTTTGGTGGCAAGAACAGGAAGGCAGATTATTATCTGAATTGTGTCAAATTAGGAAAAGGGGAGGTGCAACTAGAGGTGGTGGTGCTTGTACATCAGTTACTGAAAGTAAGCATGCAGGTACAGCAGGCAGTGAAGAAAGCTAATGGCATGTTGGCCTTCATTGCGAGAGGATTTGAGTTTAGGAGCAAGGAGGTCCTACTGCAGTTGTACAGGGCCCTGGTGAGACCACACCTGGAGAATGGTGTGCAATTTTGATCTCCTAATTTGAGGAAGGACATTCTTGCTATTGAGAGAGTACAGCGTAGGTTCACCAGGTTAATTTCTGGGATTGCGGGACTGATACATGATGAAAGAATGGGTCCACTGGGCGTACACCCACGATTGTGCCCCCGCCCACTCCACTAACACCATCGTCAAGTTTGCGGACGACACGACTGTGGTTGGACGTATCTCAGGAGGAGATGAGACAGCCCACAGGGAGGAAGTCCAAAGACTGGCAGCGTGGTGTTCAGACAACAACCTCATCCTAAACACCACAAAAACAAAGGAAATTATCATAGACTTCCGTAAGAACAGTGCAGCCCCCAAACCCCTATTCATCAAAGGGGACTGTGTGGAAAGGGTCTCAGACTTCAGATTCCTGGGCACACAAATTACGGAGGATCTCTCCTGGACTACAAACACCACCACAGCAGTCAATAAGGCCCAGCAGCGACTCTACTTTCTGAGGATCCTCAGGAAAAACAACCTGGAGGAGAAGCTGCTGGTGTCCTTCTACCGCTGCTCCATCGAGAGTGTGCTGGCGTACTGTATAACCACATGGTATGCCAGCTGCTCTGCAGCAGACAGGAGAGCCCTTCAAAGGGTCATCAACACTGCACAAAAAATCACTGGCTGCCCACTGCCCTCCCTGAAGGACATCTTCAGCTCTCGCTGCCTTGGCAGGGCAGCCAACATCCTGAAGGACCCTTCCCACCCTGGACACAACCTGTTCCACCTGCTGCTCTCTGGCAGACGGTACAGGTCTTTCAAAACTCGCACAAACAGACTCAGAGACAGCTTCTACCCCATAGCCATACGTGAACTTAACAATGCTAAATAAGAAATAACACTCACATTCAACTGAAGTACTCAGCTGCCATTGTTATTTATCTGTAATTTTTTTTAATATGTATATATTTTTACCTTTTCTTATATATTTAAAATTGCTCTTGTGAATCGCACCGTGGGATTGACTTTTAAATTTCGTTGTACCATAGTGCAATGACAATAAAGAGATTCATTATTATTCATTATTCACTGGAATTCAGAAGGATGAGAGGGAATCCTATAGAAATATAAAATTCTTAAAGGATTGGACAGGCTAGTTGCTAAAAATGTTCCGATGTTGGGGGAGTCCAGAACCAGGGGCCGCAGTTTAAGGATATGGGGCAGGCCATTTAGGACTGAGATGAGGAAAAACTTCTTCACTCAGTTGTGAATCTGTGGAATTCTCTGCCACAGAAGGCAGTGGAGGCCTTCACTGGATGTTTTCAAGGGAGAATTAGATTTAGCTCTTAGGGCTAAAGGAATCAAGGTATGTGGGGAAAAAGCAGGAATGGGGAACTGATTTTAGATGATCAGCCATGATCATATTGAATGGTGGTGCTGGCTCGAAGGGCCGAATGGCCTACTCCTACACCTATTTTTCTATGTTTCTATGAGAAACCCTGCAAAATTGTTCCTGTGCAGTCTCATGAAACAGGCTTAAGGTCTAATTTGCAACCTATTTTGATTTTAAAGGTTAGCAGTGCAGTTCAGTTCAGTTTATTGTTATTTGTGTCGAGGTACAGTGAAAAGCTTTTGTTGCGTGGTAACCAGAACAGAAAGACAATACATGATTACAATCAATCCATTTACTGTAAGACATTACGGCTTTAGCATGTAGATAGAAATAAAGCACAGGTTTCCAGTACATGCTGATGCCAGTGTGGGTCTTTAATTTAGAAAAGTACACTGCGCATACTCACACATATTCACGAGACTGATAAGATAATGAATATATCACATGACACAAATCATACCATTCTAGTACTCAGTTTTAAAGTTACAGTTACCATTATATACACTACACTGCTCTCCCCATGGAAAATAAAATAACTTGTAAATTAGACAAACAAGAATAATTTTATAAATGTAATCAATCTGATGACTAGTTTACGCATTCTTTCTGATCTCCTGAATGGTTTAGGGGGAGTGTCAGGTTGTGGTTCGAAAGGAGAGTCAAGATCAGGATCATTTACCTTTGTCTCTATTCTCTTTGGAGATTCTGATCTTACATCTGAACTTGGAATAAAACCAAATTCTGACATCTGCTTCTTCGTCTATGCTCATCGGTTCATCCCTTGCTGGGATCATGTGGTTTATGTGCACACATCTAACACGTCCTCTAATTTCTACCAAGTGCACACTGCAACTGCTGTTCCCACCCCCCATTTGCTGTGTAAGGGGGACATGAGATACATGTAGATGCATGATACATAAATATTCTGTTGGAGATTACACCCAATGCGTAGTCAAAGCCTTCAGAAAAAATCTCCGAACTAAGCAATCCCTTGAAATGACCATGATCAGGAGGTTTGGTACACGGACTGAACTCTACAACTTTACATGGGAAGTTTGAGACTTGATTAATGCTGGCATTCCTGATATTCTTTTGAGGTTGATGTTAAATAGTACTGAGTGGTGCTACCTGCAGGGTTACACACAGAGAAATACTTTGTCGCAGGAAAAAGAAACAAGCATATATTTTCCAAGCTTTCCACACAATTTTCCTGGCTGCTTGCGCGCATTCCATTCACCCACTTTTCCTTCCAAGTTGCATTCCAACCTTGGCCTTGAGACGAGTGGAACATACCAGCTCATTTCCCCTTGTATCCTCCGCCAGGCCACATCTTCTACTTTTCAAATTACTGATTACATCTGTTTGTTTTCTGTCTTTCGTACACTTGCGTGCTAGGAAGTCCACAAGTAATTCGACACGTTTCTCTTATGCCCTACTTAGGTGAAAATATGCAACCGGCTGAGTACGTTGAGTATTATATTACAATTATCTGCTGAATGGTGCCAGTCCACAACTCAAACCCGCTGCCGTGGTTTTCATCGGTCTGTTCCCGCTGTTTATAGATGCGGAGGATTGTATGTGCTGTCTCTCCACAGAACATAGAAAAGTACAGCAATGGAACGGGCACTTCGGCCCACTTGGGCTGCACAGTGACGCAGCAGTAGAGTTGCTGCCTTACAGCGTTTGCAGCGCCAGAGACGGGGGTTCGATCCCGACTACAGGTGCTGTCTGTACAGAGTTTGTACGTTCTCCTTGTGACCGCGTGGTTTTCTCCGAGATCTTCGGTTTCCTCCCACACTCCAAAGACGTACAGGTATGTAGGTTAGTTGGGTTGGTGTAAGTGTAAATTATCCCTAGTGTGTGTAGGATAGTGTTAGTGTGCAGGGATTGCTGATCGGCACTGACTCGATGGGCCGAAGGGCCTGTTTCCGCGCTGTATCTCTGAACTAAACTAAACTAAAATGCAATGTTTGTGCCGAACATGATGCCAAATTAAATTGATCTCATCTGCCTGTACATGATCCATATCCCTCTATTCCCTGCACTTCCATCTGCGTATCCAAAAGCCTCTTAAGCACCACTATTGTATCTGCCTCCACCACCCCTGGCAGTGTTTCAGGCCCCTAACACTCTCTGTGTAAAAAACTTGCCCCGCACATCTCCATTAAACTTTCCCCCTCTCACCTTATTGCCGTGCCATTTAGTGTTGGATATTCCCACCCTGGGAAAAAGGTTCTGATTGTCTACCCTATCTATGCCTCTCACAATTTTACATACTTTAGTTTTAGTTTTAGAGATACAGCGTGGAAACAGGACCTTCGGCTCACCGACCAACGATCCCCGCACATTAACACGATCCTACACACACTAGGGACAATTTTACATTTATACCAAGCCAATTAACCTACAAACCTGTACGTCTTTGGAGTGTGGGAGGAAACCGAAGAACTCAGAGAAAACCCACTCAGTCACAGGGAGAACGGACAAACTCCGAACAGACAGTGCACATAGTCAGGATCAAACCCGGGTCTCTGGCGCTATAAGGCAGCAACTACCGCTATGCCACCGTGCCACCGTTCTATCAAGTCTCCCCTAAACATGTTGTTTTGGACTTCTATGTAGACAATAGTAAGTCCAAATAGACAATAGACAATAGACAATACGTGCAGGAGTAGGCCATTCGGCCCTTCGAGCCAGCACCGCCATTTAATGTGATCATGGCTGATCATCCCCAATCAGTACCCTGTTCCTGCCTTCTCCCCATATCCCCTGACTCCGCTATTTTTAACAGCCCTATCTAGCTCTCTCTTGAAAGCATCCAGAGAACCTGCCTCCACCGCCCTCTGAGGCAGAGAATTCCACAGACTCACAACTCCCCGTGAGTAAAAGTGTTTCCTCGTCTCCGTTCTAAATGGCTTACTCTTTATTCTTAAACTGTGGCCCCTGGTTCTGGACTCCCCCAACATCGGGAACATGTTTCCTGCCTCTAGCGTGTCCAAACCCTTAACAATCGTATATGTTTCAATGAGATTCCCTCTCATCCTTCTAAACTGCAGAGTGTACAAGCCCAGTCGCTCCATTCTCTCAGCATATGATGGTCCTGCCATCCTGGGAATTAACATTGTAAACCTACGCTGCACTCCCTCAATAGCAAGAATGTCCTTCCTCAAATTAGGGGACCAAATCTGCACACAATACTCCAGGTGTGGTCTCACTAGGGCTCTGTACAACTGCAAAAGGACCTCTTTGCTCCTATATTAGATTCCTCTTGTTATAAAGGCAAACATGCCATTCGCTTTCTTCACTGCCTGCTGTACCTGCATGCTTACTTTCATAGACTGATGTACAAGGACCCTCAGATCCCGTTGTAATTCCCCTTTTCCCAACTTGACGCCATTTAGATAGTAATCTGCCTTCCTGTTTTTGCTACCAAAGTGGATAACCTCACATTTATCCGCATTAAACTTCATCTGCCATGCATCTGCCCACTCCCCCAACCTGTCCAAGTCACCCTGCATGCTCATAGCATCCTCCTCATAGTTAACACTGCCACCCAGCTTTGTCATCTGCAAATTTGCTAATGTTACTTTGAATCCCTTCATCCATATCATTGGTTTATATTGTAAATAGCTGCGGTCCCAGCACCGATCCTTGCGGTACCCCACTAGTCACTGCCTGCCATTCTGAAAGGGACCCGTTAATCCCTACTCTTTGTTTCCTGTCTGCCAACCACTTCTCTATCCATGTCAGCACTCTAGCCCCAATACCATGTGCCCTAATTTTGCCCACTAATCTCCTATGTGGGACATTATCAAATGCTTTCTGAAAGTCCAGGTACAGTACATCCACTGGCTCTCCCTTGTCCATTTTCCTAGTTACATCTTCAAAAAATTCCAGAAGATTAGTCAAGCATGATTTCCCCTTCGTAAATCCATGCTGACTCGGACCGATCCTGTTACTGCTATCCAAATATGTGGCTATCTCATCTTTTATAATTGACTCCAGCATCTTCCTCACCACCGATGTCAGGCTAACTGGTCTATAATTCCCTGTTTTCTCTCTCCCGCCTTTCTTAAAAAGTGGGATAACATTAGCTACCCTCCAATCCACAGGAACTGATCCCGAGTCTATAGATCATTGGAAAATTATCACCATTGCATCCACGATTTCTAGAGCCACTTCCTTAAGTACCCTGGGATGCACACCATCTGGCCCTGGGGATTTATCAGCCTTCAGTCCCATCAGTCTATCCAACACCATTTCCTGCCTAATGTGGATTTCCTTCAGTTCCTCCGTCACCCCAGATCCTCTGGCCACTACTATATCAGGAAGATTGTTCGTGTCCTCCTTAGTGAAGACAGATCCAAAGTACCTGTTCAACTCATCTGCCATTTCCTTGTTCCCCATAATAAATTCACCTTTTTCGGTCTTCAAGAGTCCAACTTTGGTCTTAACTAAATTTTTCCTCTGCACATACCTAAAGAAGCTTTTACTATCCTGCTTTATATTCTTGGCTAGCTTACTTTCGTACCTCATCTTCTCTCCCGTATTGTCTTTTTAGTTATCTTCTGTTGTTCTTTAAACATTACCCAATCCTCTTGCTTCCCACTCATCTTTGCTACGTTGTACTTCTTCGCTTTAATTTTTATACTGTCTCTGACGTCCCTTGTTAGCCATGGTCGCCCCTTACTCTCCTTGGAATCTTTCTTCCTACTGGGAATGAACTTATCCTGCGCCTTCTGTATTATTCCTAGAAATACCCACCAGTGTTGTTCCACTGTTATCCCTGCTAGTGTATCTTTCCAGTCAGCTTTGGCCAGCTCCTCCCTCATGGCCCCATAGTCCCCTTTATTCAACTGTAACACTGATACCTCCGATCTACCCTTCTCCCTCTCCAATTGTAGATTAAACCTGACCATGTTATGGTCACTACCTCCTAATGGCTCATTAACCTCGAGATCCTTTATCAAATCCGGTTCATTATATATCACTAAATCCAGAATTGCCTTCTCCCTGGTAGGCTCCAATACAAGCTGTTCTAAGAATCCATCACGAAGGCACTCTGCAAAGTCCCTTTCTTGGGGTCCAGTACCAACCTGATTTTCCCAGTCTACCTGCATGTTGAAATCTCCCATAACAACCACAGCATTACTTATACTACATGCAAATTTTAACTCCTGATTCAACTTGCGCTCTATTTCCAGGCTACTGTTTGGGGGCCTGTAGATTAGTCCCATTCGGGTCTTTTTACCCTTACAATTCCTTAGTTCTATCCATACTGACTCCACATCTCCTGTTTCAATGTCACCCCTTGCAAGGTACTGAATTTCATTCCTCATCAACAGAGCAACCCCACCCCCTCTGCCCACCTGTCTGTCTTTTCGATATGAGGTATACCCTTGAATATTCAGTTCCCAGCCCTGGCCCTCTTGCAGCCATGTCTCTGTAATTCCCACAACATCATACTTGCCAATTTCTAACTAAGCCTCCAGGAATTCCGGAAATATGTCCAGAATTCCTAAACAAATGGCAAATGTGGACAGTAAGTGATTTGAATGGAGTTGGTTTTCTATCTGTTACATAGATTCAGCCAAGCACGAGATTCAACCATATGATTTAGATGCTATTCAATTAAATCTCCAGTAACAGTGTTTCTAAAGGTCCTAACTGAGGTTAGACTTCCAAGCTTCTATTTACCAGCGGTCACGGGGAGAACGCACAAACTCCGCACAGACAGCACCCGTAGGTCGGGATCGAACCCGGGTCTCTGATGTTGCAAGCAATGTAAGGCAGCAACTCTACCGCTGCGCCACTGTGGCCGAAGTGCCATTGGTTTTCCGGTAATGTGCTGTTTGTATATGGAAAGAGCTGAACTACCATGGAAGCAGTTACTGACGGCAGAGTGTTGCAATATTAAGCCATTCATTTGGCAGCTAAAGAACATGGAGTCAAATTAAACCGGTTGGAAACATACCACGAGAGGGAAGCTTCGTAATGCAGGAAACCAAATCAGAGTGGTGGGAACATGTGAGCAAATGAAGCAGGAGTGGCCCACTCAACTACTCAAGTCCGCTCCGCTGTTTAACAAGATAAAACCGAACAAGAATCTCAAACTGAAAGGTAGAGACAAGGAGTGAAGTGAGGAAAACAAAACAAACAAGAACAGTTCTGAAATTGGAAAGGCATTTCCACTGTCTTGCTATGTTTGTTGATTCCAGCCTCGCCCCGCCAAGGCATGGCTGGCAGGTGTCCAGTACCTACACGCGTCTTGTCCCTTCTTCCCTCTTTGTCAACCAACTTCGTCAACGAGGCCCCGGGCCCTGCCAATATTTCCTGCTGCTTCTCTTTCCAAGCAACGATCTAATCGCATTTCAAAAGGAATCACAGACTGTGGGACGACACTGTTGAAAAACACACGTTCTTTGATGGATTACAGCTCCGCCAAGACTCTTGCCTCATTCCTGCTGACTCCAACAGAATATTTATGCTAACCTAATAAATAAGGATGCCATTATACTCGGCAAAGTTTTATCCGTTTTCAGTTACCATTGACTTCTGCTTTGCATTTCAAGCTGCAGAAGTTAAAAATTCCTATTTTACACAATAGGGGATTTAACAAACCTGGGGTATTTAGAAACGCTGTTCTTGTGGATATGCAACAACATATTTTTGAGACGTATATTAGGCTGAATCTAAGTGACCTACAGCTGGAAATCTAAAATGAAGCAGAAAACGGATGGACACTAAACAGCCTGTCCCACTTGGACGACCTAATCCACGAATTTAGAAGACCCTAGACGAGTTGAAAAAATGTCAAGGTCATGTTGACTCGCCGAAGTAAAAGACCTCCCACGACTATGTCTATTACCTCCTACGACTATGTCTACGATCTCCCACGACAATGTCTACGACCTCCAACGACTATGTCTACGAGCGGAAAATGATATCATGTTTGCATTTTTTCTCGGGCCAGTTACCGACCTACGACTACCTACGACTACCATCACGACCTACTACGACCTACCAATAACCTACCTACGAGTAAAAAGTATCATTTTTTTCCATGCCAATCTGTTTTTAACTTGTGGACATTTTTTATCAGGTTGGAAAATACGCTGCGACCTACTTGAGGCCACGAGTACGCGGAGACCACTTACGAGCATGAGGAAGAGTTACGAAGACCTCCTACGACCTCGTGGCGACCATGCTGCGAGTATGAGTCAAGGGCAAACTCGGCAGAGGTTGCCAATTGGGTCGTGAAAGTGGGACAGGGGCTTTAATGAGATAAGCAGCATCCATAGAGTAAAAAGATTAAACCACTCCCGTTAAAAAAACTCTCATTAGTTCTGCTGCCATCTTAGCCAGAAATCATTTCCAGAATTTTCCATTTTATTTCAGGAATAATTTTGCATTCAACAGCTTTTGAAAAGACACAACACCCTTATTTAATGCAATTTGGAGTCTGCTACTGTTCCCTGAAATCTAGTTCAGAACACGTCTTCAGGCAATGGAACTGTTTGCTTTGATATACAGAAAACAACTTAACAACAATTCATCTTCTCAAATCAAAAATATTTGTCAAAAATCTGGTGATGGATTTCTCTCCAAATATTGTTTTCTTACAGGTGATTCGCAGATGTTTAAAAATCTTAAAGCATGATTTTGTAGATATAGTAATGTTTTTGAAAGGGGTAAGATTGGAAGTACAGATAAGAATCAAAGAAAGTATTTAGAAAGAAATCTGGAAAATTGTTGTTGAAGTTTATGATCCTCGACAAATATAAGAAAATAGATATTCTTTTGTTAAAAACACCACACAAAGTGAAGGTAGACAAAAAAACTGGAGAAAACTCAGCGGGTGAGGCTCTACTCTACTCAACTCTACTGCTGCGTCACCATGCAGCCCTGTAAGGGAAGGGATATCACCCGAGAGGGCCCATAAATGTGAGGTTATCCACTTTGGTGGCAAAAACGGGAAGGCAGACTATTATCTAAATGGTGGCGGATTAGGAAATGGGGAGATGCAGCGAGACCTGGGTGTCATGGTACACCAGTCATTGAAAGTAGGCATGCAGGTGCAGCAGGCAGTGAAGAAAGCGAATGGTATGTTGGCCTTCATAGCAAGAGGATTTGAGTATAGGAGCAGGGAGGTTCTACTGCAGTTGTACAGGGTCTTGGTGAGACACACCTGGAGTATTGCGTACAGTTTTGGTCTCCAAATCCGAGGAAGGACATTATAGCCATAGAGGGAGTGCAGAGAAGGTTCACCAGACTGATTCCTGGGATGTCAGGACTTTCATATGAAGAAAGACTGGATAGACTTGGCTTATACTCGCTAGAATTTAGGAGATTGAGAGGGGATCTTATAGAAACGTACAAAATTCTTATGGGGTTGGACAGGCTAGATGCAGGAAGATTGTTCCCGATGTTGGGGAAGTCCAGGACAAGGGGTCACAGCTTAAGGATAAGGGGGAAATCCTTTAAGACCGAGATGAGGAAAAACGTTTTCACACAGAGAGTGGTGAATCGCTGGAACTCTCTGCCACAGAGGGTAGTTGAGGCCAGTTCATTGGCTATATTTAAGAGGGAGTTAGATGTGGCCCTTGTGGCTAAGGGGATCAGGGGATATGGAGAGAAGGCAGGTACGGGATACTGAGTTGGATGATCAGCCATGATCATATTGAATGGCGGTGCAGGCTCGAAGGGCCGAATAGCCTACTCCTGCACCTATTTTCTATGTTTCTATGTTTCTATGAGCGGCAAGGGTGCCGGGCATAATTATTGGTTTTGGGAACACTACAAAATACAACGTTAACGAATGTATGTATAGCCATGGAGAATGTCAGAGGAATTTTGCACAGCTCTTGTTTCGTACAAATATTTTAACCTGAATAAAGTTGATGTCGATTTTTTTTTTTTAAGAGAATGGTTGTGTGGAGAACACTGAACATCTGTATTGGCGGGTGGATCTGGAATGTACAGGTTGGCCTTTCAGTAAGAATTAACATATAAAACATCTGAGCCAAAGACCGCTGCTGAGAGAGGGATTTGGCTGTGATGGAAAGCGAACTAAATTCAAGAAGGGAGATAGCAATCTATGAAGATAGCAAACACGGTAAAAGATACACAACAAAATCCGGTCAGAGAAAAGAACAGTATTTTTGCAAGGTGGACATTGTGGGTCAATTACCTGATCACTATCGAAGGGCCTGAAGGATTGACTGAGAGATGCAGTCTGAATGCCACTACAGCAACAAGGGAATTCAACAAATCAATGAATCTGCACAAAAATCCAATGTCAACATGGACAACATTACCAGATTGTTGTTAAAACAACCTGCTGCACTAATTTAAAGAAGGAACTACAATCCTAACTAATACCAGACCCACAAATGTGACTGCCCTGTGTCAATGTGTAATCAGGCACGGACTATAAATGCCAGTCTTGCCAAGGATGTCACCATCCCCCGAACGAATAAATACAATACAGGCACTCCCCGATTTACATAATGGTTACGTTCCTTGAAACCTTACGCGTCAGATTTTATCTAGGTCGGAATCACCCCTGCCCAAAATAACTCTGTGAAAGTATTAACTGTCTCAGCTGTGTCTAGTGCAGTTTCTGCAGCGCGTGGCCTACTGGGTAATCGCGACCGCCATTGCCAGCTTGTTTCCGATGTAAACTTGAGTGAGCGTACGTACAGTGGTGTGGAAAGCACAACCTGCCTTGATTGCACGAGGGACTGAATACAGAATTGTTTACGTAAATCACCTCCTGCGTAAGTCGGGGTATGTTTGTAATCGCCCATCACCAAATGTTTGATTCTCTATAAACAAGCTAGAAAATAATTAGGTCCTCATTCAGAAAATAACTCGGGTTTTATACAACCACCTATTTTGTATACTTCATATACAGTTATTCCGCCGCTCCAAAGGCACATTCTGCTTTGTGAGCTGCGGCATTAATTGTTCAGTACAGCACAAACTATAGACTTATAACTTACAAAAATCCATATATATATATATATATTCATATTGAAGTTTTATGGATCAAAAGGTAAAGCAAATCTGGCTATAGTTTTGGAGAAGATGATACAAAATGTGTTATAATTATCTTTTTGAATACTATTGTGGCATTCTTATTATTTAAGCAGCACAAATCTATAACATTGCAAAAGAGTGGCATGAAGCCTCAAATAACACTGTAAACTGATAGAAAAGGAAATCAAGCCATGAAGGAAAACACGGAATGCAGGAAGAACTCAGCAGATCAGACAGCATCAGTGGAGGGAATGATGAGACCGCGTTATGGGTCGGAACTCTACTTCAGTTGATGGAGTAGGGTGCAGAAAGTTGGAAAGGAGAAGTGGGGGTGGGGCAAAGCCTGGCAAGCGGTAAGTGTATACAGGTGAGGGTTGCTGATCGGCAGATGGATGGAGATAGTGATAAAGGCTGGAGGTGAAAAGAAGACACAAGGGTGTCAGATAAGGAAGGAAGAGGACCAGTGAAATGTAAAGATGGAGGGAGAGATACGAGTGGAAGGGCTGGGAGGGATGGGAAAGAGGGGATAAAATGAAATAGGGGATTAGGGATTGAGAGAGGAGCATAAGGATGGGAAAATGAGTAGGGGTGACTGGTGTGATGGTAAGAAAAGAAAAGAAGTTCATTTTCACACAAGATAGTGAGTACATTTTCATACTGACATCTGTACAGAGCCATAGTCAAAAGTCAAAGTCAAAGCCAATTTTATTCATCACATGCACCCGAAGGTGCAGTGAAATGAATTTGCCAGCAGCGATACACTTAAAAAGAACACACAATATACAATAAAATTTAACACAAAGCCATACAACACAGAAACAGGCTCTTCGATTCAACTTGCCCATGCCAAACAAGATGTCCCATGGACACTCGTCCCACCTGCCCGCGTTTGTATATACCTGTCCAAATATCTTTTAAATAACGTTATAGTAGCTGCCTTAACTACTTCCTCTGGCAGCTCATTCCATGTACCCACAACCCACTGGGTGGAAAAAGGTTACCCGCCAGGCTCCTATTAAATCTATCCCCTCTCACCTTAAAACTATGTCCTCGGGTTATTGATTGAAATGAGACGACCTTAACCTTGAAGGAGGAAAAATGAAGGCAAGATGCAACAGGCCAGTAAGCCTCACATCTATCAGTGCACTATGACAGCTGGCAAGGAACTGCAGATGCTGGTTTACACAGAAGATAGACACATATGATAGCACCTCATATTTCACTTAGGCAGCTTACAACCCAGCGGTATTAATATTGATTTCTCTAACTTCAAGTAACTTGCTTTCCTTGCTTTCCCTCTCTCTCTGTCCCTCCCCACGCTAGTTTTCCTACTGTCATCCTGATTAATGTTACTGTTTGTATACCTTGTTGTCACCTTCCCCTCAGCTAACAATGAACCATTCTACATTTCCTTGATCTCCATCTGCTTGGATCTGTCATATTCACACCTTACCCTTCCAACTCTCTAGTTTCCCCTCTCCCCTGACTCTCAGTCTGAAGAAGGGTCTCGACCCGAAAAACGTCACCCATTCCTTCTCCCCAAAGATGCTGCCTGTCCCGTCGAGTTACTCCAGCATTTATGTCTATCTTAACTGCCCAGGACTGCTGGACTGACTGCTTTCTTACTTGCTCGGCTATCTTGATCAGCTTGGCCTCCAAATATAGGTGTTCACAAAAGCATTGCTACAATAAAATCAATCTCTAAGCTGTCAAAAACTCAACAAACTAGGCCCTTCTCAGTGAGAGCATTACAAAACTAAAAAAAATGGCCAAATCCCAACCTGCAGGAGCTGCAAAATATTCTCTGCTCATCGGTTGCCCCGATATCTGCCACATTTGGCAGCCGTGAAGAGACTTGGCATCTCCAACATGAAAAAAACCCAAGATAGACACAAACAGCTGTAGTAACTCAGCGGGTCAGACAGCATTTCTGGAGATGCATCTGCAGTTACTTCCTACACGAAAAAAAAAAAAACAAGACTTGTTTGATGAGACTAACCAGAAAATGTAGGTGCTAATTAATCGCATCTGTAAATCATTCCTGGATTGGAAGCTCCACAAGGGAGATCAGACAGCTCCAGAGGCACTTGATGCAGAGAATAAGTAGGAACCCTGGGACCTAAATAGATGGGAGATGCAGGGAATGCTTGAAGGCTCAGCAACCTGATCTCAAATACATAAATTCTGTAGTGCTGTAAAAGCCATCAACACCCTCAACAATACCATTGACAGTGAGGAATTGGAGTTAACTCATACGTTCATAAGTGATAGGAGTAAGCCATTCGGCCCATCAAGTCTACTCCGCCATTCAATCATGACTGGTCTTTCTGTTCCTCTCCACATACACTCTAACCAAGCCTTTCACTATTCGGTAAGTTTCAATGATCTTTTCGTATCCTTCTAGACTCCAGCGAGTACAGGCCCAGTGCCTTCAAACGTTAACCCAATCACCCATTCTTGTAAACCTCCTCTGGACCCTCTGCAGGGCCAGCACATCCTTCCTCAGACATGGGGCCCAAAACTACTTACAATACTCCAAATGCAGTCTGACCAGGGCCTAATAAAGCCTCGGCTTTACATCCCTGTTTTTATACTCTAGTCCTCTCGAACTAAATGCTAACGTAAATGCTAAATATAAATGCTAACTCTTGATTAGTTATGCTATAATGTAGATATGCAGAGATATGTAGAGATGCCGTCAATGCATCCTGGAAGGAATATTTTGAAGGCTTCCTCACCTGTGTCCTCTGCCCTTAACGTGTACATTTGACCTCCATCACAGCCAATCCAGGCTAGTTTTGTTGCCTCTCCTGATCAATGCTAGGCCAAAAGCCAACCCCAAAATGCCAAGGCCTGAGGAAAAGACTGTATCTCTGCTGAAATCCTAAAACCCAGTAGTGAAGGTTTTAGGATTCAGTCATAAATCATCAAACTCGTCAATACACAGCTGGAAAGAGGAGGATATTCAAGCTGTGCGCAGAGATGCTGTAATCAGTACCATCTTCACGAAAGGATACTATATCTGACTATTCCTACAGCAGGCATTTCAAGGCACTAGAAAATTACCATCTATGGTGTCGCTGAAAAAAGCCTTTGGATGACAAGATAACCAATGCCTGCCCTCTCCCAGGTTAACGTCCCCATTATTGAGGCCCCAGTCACAATTACTGGCCACATTGTTCACATTCCAGACATCAGACTCCCGAAAGATACTTTATTCCACATCCTTTCCTGAGAAGAGATTACCAGGTGGAGGGAGGAAAAGATTCAAGAATGTGCTCAAGGTCTCCATGTAGGAATGACTCCTGAGAATCTTTGGCCCAAGCCCGGAGCAGCACGGTGGCGTTGAGGTAGAATTGCTGCCTTACAGCACCAGGGACCCAGGTTCTGTCCTGACTGCGGGACTGTGGCAACGAATTCCACAAATTCACCACCCTCTGACTAAAGAAATTCCTCCTCATCTCCCTCCTAAAGGAACATCCTTTAATTCTGAGGCTATGACTAGTCCTACACTCTCTCGCGAGTGGAAACATTCTCTCCACATCCACTCTGTTCAAGATAAATTAATCATTTTGAGGTTGGCAACCTATTGTTAGTGGGATGCTGAAACATTCAGAGCATAGACCTTTATTAATTATGATTGAGAAGAAGGGACAACATGTTTGCAGACAGATTTATTACAAATGTGTGAGACAAATATGTTGTGAGGAGTAAAGAAAGGGTCTGCAAAGGATTACTGTGGTGAACTGAGTGGTTTAGCATTGGGCAGAGAGAGTATAATGTTGGGAAAGGCGAGGCTGTCCATTTTATTATTAGAACAGAAACACAGGATATCATTCAAGTAGATGCAGACTGCGGTCGTATAGAGGAATATTCCGAGTGTGTTCGCTCATGCAAAATTGATAGTACGCCTGCAGGTACAGCAAATAATTAGGAAGCAAATGAGATGTTAGCTTTTATAGCAAGACTGAATGCACAAGTTAGAACATCTTTCTGCAACAATGCAGGAATTAGTGTGACCACATCAACACACTGACCACCATATTTCAGGCAGGGTATACAAGACGGCGGCAGTTCGGAAAGGTTCAATTGATTGACTCTTGTGATGTAAGTGCCATCTTGAGGTTGGGCTATCCTCATTAGAGTGTAGAAGAAGGATTGTTAATCTGGATGAAACACATAAAATTTGAAGAGGAAGATATCTTGGGAGGGAGATATGGGGAGAAGGTTCGCTAATGCAGAAACCTGCAACTATAGGAGCATTTTCAGCTTAACGAGTTGTCCGTTTAAGGATGAATATTGTCCTGAGTTGGTTCTGAATCTTTGGAATTCTTTATCCCAGAAAGTGTTAAGGCGGAATCCTTGAATATAAATACTCATTGAATACATTCAAGGACGTAACAAAGAGATTTTTGTACGATAGAAGAAAATAGAGTTAAATCTGAGATAAGAATGAATGGCAGATTGGATTCAAGACACCCTTGCTCCTTTAAATTGTCATGTTGTTATGCTGGTACAGTTCTATCAACAAATCAGTATGTCAAGTGAAAGATTTTAAAGCATCGCCATGGATACAGACCTTGATGTAGCTTAGATTTACTCTGTTAGCCAAAAATAAAGCAAGATTTGAAAAGAGCAAAGCAAAATAAAGTTGCCTACTTGGAAAAGTGTTCCACAGTGTTTAAATTAATGGCTAGCTTTAAAATTCAAGCAGGATTTAATTTCTTTTTCACTGAGGACCGAAGACAGATTTAATTCCTAATGTCATTTGATACACTTTCCAGGACCAGTTTGAGGATGAGAGAGTACATTATTCTCATTTGCCTTTTTGAAGCTGTTATCTTCTAATTACACTGGAAATTTGAGTTAATATGCAGTGCTACACAAGAAAATAACTGATGGACAGCACACCATTTAAATTAAGTCACATTTTTAAGTCATTGCTGGCTGGATATTCAGACAACAAAACATACTGTAATTATCTGGTGCCTCATTAATTCATTTTATTGATTGAATTTGCTTTGATATCCTTGTCACAAACAGCTGTCAAAATAATGGTTTTAGGTTTTAATTCTTGGCACTAAGAACTAAATTTAATACAATATGTAATACTGACTCATCAGTTCATTTTAATTCAAAAGATGATTTAGTTTTCTGTAATTGCTAAATGAACCAAATTATATAGCGGATTTAGGTGAGTGTTCCTCATAAATAAAAGCACAAATTTTACCTTGAAGTATGCTGAAAGTTTTGCTTTACTTCAACTTGTGCATTGCTTCGGGCGAAAGTTGCTGCCTTACGGCGCCAGAGACCCGGTTTCGATCCTGACTACGGGTGCTGCCTGCACGGAGTTTGTACATTCTCCCTGAGACCGCGTGGGTATTCTCTGGGTGCTCAGGTTTCCTCCCACACTCCAAAGACATACAAGTTTGTAGGTTAATTGGCTTCAGTAAAATTGTCTCTAGTGTGTAGGATAGTGTCAGAGTATGGTCTTTGGTTAGTGCGGACTCAGTGGGCTGAAGGGCTTGTTCCTGCATTATATCTCTAAAGTCTTGAAATAAGTGCAATTTTGATTATTTTCATTCAAATATTCACACTTACAAGCGCAGCGCAATGGTGCAACTAGTGGAGCTATTGCTTCTCAGAATTAGTGACATCGGTTCGATCATTGGGTACTGTCTGTGTGAAGTTTGCACATTCTCCCTGTGACCTTGTGAATTTCTGCCCAGTTTCCAAAGACATGCGGGTTCGTTGGTTAGATGGCCTCTGTAAATTGCCCCTAGTGTGTAAGGAGTGGATGTGAAAATAGGATAACGTAGAACAAGTGTGAATGGGTGATCAATGGTAGGAATGGATTCAGTGGGCCAAAAGGCTTGTATCCATGCTGTATCTTTAATTCAAACTAAAAACTAAACTTCCTATTTAGCTTGCCCCACCACAGACACTCATTCTTCTCCCTGCTCCAGTCGGACAGAAGTTACAGAAGCTTGAAGGCATGCACCGCCAGACTGAGGAACAGCTTCTTTTCCTCAGTTATCAGGCTTCGGAACTTCTATGAGCTAGGGTACAGTCTAATTCACCTCAACCGCATTGTGGGCATTGGACTTTGTCTATGGAACTGTTGCGCTACGATGCAGAGCACTATATTCTGCACTCTTCATCTTCCCCTTTGCTCTATCTATTGTACTTGAATCCAGATTGATTGTATTGATGTATCTGATTTGATTGGATAGCATGTCAAACAAAGCTTTCCACTGTACCTCAGTGCATGGGACAATTATAAACCTAAATCAGGGACGACAGATGGCGCAATGGGCTAAGTGTTCGGCTGGCAACCGGAAGGTAGCCGGTTCGAATCCCGCTTGGAGTGCATACTGTCGTTGTGTCCTTGGGCAAGACACTTCACCCACCTCTGCCTGCGTGTGAATGTGTGTGAATGTGTGTGAGTGATTGGTGGTGGTCGGAGGGGCCGTAGGCGCAGATTAGCAGCCACGCTTCCGTCAGTCTGCCCCAGGGCAGCTGTGGCTACAGAAGTAGCTCACCACCACCGAGTGTGACTGAGGAGTGAATGAATAATGTGATGTAAAGCGCCTTGAGTATTAGAAAGGCGCTATATAAATCCCATCCATTATTATTATTATTATTAAATCTAAATCCAACTCTTTCTTTAGCCAAAGGGTGGTGAATGTAATGAATCAGGGTTTTCACTAAAGGTTGGAACACTGCAATGACTTCACTTAAGTGAGATTTTCGCTGTTGGCAAACAGCCATGTTCTATTGCAACTGCCAAACATAGCTTAACAAACAACCTTGCTTGGTTAAGTGGCTCATAACATGCTTGAGAAGCATTAAACAACTATTATGCGGATGTTACTGTTAGCTGATACTGCATCATTACTGCTGATAATATTCCTTTTTGTGGAATTGCAGATATTGCAATTGCATTACATTATTTTCACTGTCGTTCATACAAAAATCACACAGATTCCTCCAATGGCTTCCATGGTAAACCACCAGAGATGGGAATATGGTGTTCTCTACTCCAGGACCCCCAACAAAACAACGACAAACATTTTCAAACTCATTAGATACAGTGTGGAAACAGGCCCTTCGGCCCACCGAGTCAGCACTGACCAGCGACCCCCACACACTAACCCTAACCTCCACACACTAGGGAAAATTTTACATTTATACCAAACCGATCAACCTACATACTTGTACGTCCTTGGAGTGTGGGAGGTAACCGAAGATCTCGGAGAAAACCCACGCGGTCACGAGTAGTCGCAGCACCCGTAGTCGGGATCGAACCCGGGTCTCTGGTGCTGCAAGCGATGCAGCTCTGCCGCTGCGCCACCGTTCTTTTAACTTTGATCTCTAGTTTTAAAAGAAGCTTTTTCCATCATCATCTTGAAGGATCTGCCCCGTTGACTTGAAATGCAGGCATGACTCAGGGTAGGGGGTTCCTGGAATCCTTAATGTGTCGCTAGCCCATGGCTTCTGGTCCGACATGGACAAGGAGGTGTCTTGCTGATGACTACTGATGATCATTCCATCCCAGGGACTGTATCGGTATTGCTACACTTTAAATACGATTTGACTAAAGCATCACACTAGCATGTCTAAAGAAAGTAAAGAACATGCAACGGCACGGTGCTGCTGCCTTATAGCGCCAGAGACCGGGTTCAATCCTGACTACCTGGTTACTTGTCTGTACGGAGTTTGTCCGTTCTCCCAGTGACTCACGTGTGTTTCCTCCGGGATCTCTGGTTTACTCCCACACTCATGTACAGGTTTGTAGGTTAGTTGTCTTCGTATAATTGTAAATTGTCCCTAGTGTGTGTAAGTGTGTGGGAATTGCTGGTCGACACAGACTCGGTGGGCCGAAGGGCCTGTTTCCGTGCTGTATCTCTAAACTAAACTAATCTAGTGTCTAGAGAAAATTTGTATGTTTTCATTCTGTCTGATTATCAATATATTTATTTCCTGTAGGAATTTCCCAAAGTGCCAATGCCCACTGTGTCTAAATTTCACATAACAGGGCAGCTTTGATTAAAATATGGGCTGTTTAGATTTGGTTTTAGAGATACGGCGTGGAAACAGGCCCTTCGACCCAGTGAGTCCACGCCGACCCTCTGAGTCCACGCCGACCATCGATCACCCATTCGCACTACATCTCTGCTGTGCTGCTTTCTAATCCACCCTACACACGAGGGGTAATTGCCTATCCCCTTTAACATATTCCTTAAGCTCAGCAGTTAAAAGATTTTTGCATCATTTTGCCAGTGAAAAGGATGAAGAATGTTATGGGCCATGTTCAAATCCAGTTATACTGTACATGCAGCCATTAGGACTGTTTTTAACTTGTTATTGGGCAACAACAGTCGTTACTCTTCTCTCAAAACAGTGATGACATTAAGAGTCAAGTACACAGCGTGTGACTTGAGTCACCTGTGGCTCAAATGGGATCTAAATTAGAAACATAGAAAATAGGTGCAGGAGGAGGCCATTTGGCCCTTTGAGCCTGCACCTCCTTTCATTGTGATCATGGCTGATCATCCACAATCAGTAACCCGTGCCTGCCTTCTCCCCATATCTCTTGATTCCGCTAGCCCGTGGAGCTCTATCTAACTCTCTTAAATTCAACCAGTGAATTCGCCTCCACAGCCTTCCACAAATTCACAACTCTCTGGGTGAAAACGTTTTTTCTCATTTTAGTATTAAATGGCCTCTCCTTTATTCTTAGACTGTGGCCCCTGGTTCTGGACTCCCCCAACATTGGAAACATTTTTCCTGCATCTAGCTTGTCCAGTCCTTTTATAATTTTATTATACTTCTATAAGATCCCCTCTCATCCTTCTAAATTCCAGTGAATACAAGCCCAGTCTTTCCAATCTCTCCTCATATGACAAGTATTGGCATTGGTTTGTTATTCTCATGTGTATTGAGAGACAGCAAAAACCTTGTTTGCATGAAAGCCAGTCAAGTAATTATACACTGAGTACAATCAAGCCAACAACAAGTGCAATAGGTAGTGCAGAGAAAAGAATATGAGAGTGCACAATATGGCGTTATAGTGTTACAGCTATGGAGAAAGTGCAGATGTTTTTAAATCTAGGATCTGCAATGAGATAGATTGGGATTCGAACTTCACCTATAGCTTATGGGAGGACTGTTCAGTAGGCTGAAAACAGCAGTGAAGAAGATGTTCCTGAATCTGAGGATGCGTGCTTTCACGGTTTTCTAGGTTGCCTGATGGGAGAGAATAGGGAATGTGTGGGGTGTAAATAATCTTTGATAATGTTGGCTGTTTTCCCAAAGCAGCATGGAGTGACGAAGGAGTAGATGGGGTGGGTGGGCGGAGGTAGGGAGGGTGGTTTGTATGATTAACTGGGCGACATCCAAAACACTGCAATTTCTTGTGGCCTTAGGTAGAGCTGTTGCAGCACAGCAGATTCCCTCCATCTTTGGGGTGCCACAGTAACAAAGTGAGTCTCACGGGTCTAATAGCCCTGGTTTAATCCTAACCTACTGTGCATGTTTTAAGCGGGTTAGAAACATTAAAAATAGGTGCAAGAGTCAGCCTTTCGAGCCAGCACCGCCATTCAATATGATCATGGCTGATCATCCAAAATCAACACCCCGTTCCTGCTTTCTCCCCATCTCCCTTGATTCCATTAGCCCTAAGAGTGATATCTATAATAACTCTCTCTTGAAAGTGAATTGGCCTCCGTTGCCCTCTGTGGCAGAGAGTTTCACCAGAGGTTCTCCTTAAGTGATCAGGTTTCCTCCCACATCCCAGTGATGTGTGGGTTGGTAGGTTAATTGGGCATGGTAAGTTGCCCCTTGTATGTCGGTAGTAATAGAATCGTTGATTGGGGACATGGGGAAATTACAAATGGGGTGAGTGTAAGATGAATGTAAATGGTCACCATGTATCTCATTTAGATGGTTGAGAGGCCCATTCATTGCTGTATGACTCCATGATTCTTTCTCTGAAAGGTATTAGAAAACCAACAGTGTATGATAATTACTCGTGTAGTAGCCCATGAATGTTTGATTTGTTCAATTCAATTTCACTGAATTAATTTGTGCTCTTTACCACCAGATTACAAAGCCAATACTTTAAGCAGTGGGCTACTTTAGCCACACTGACAACAGTGATTTATTCTCCTTGACTCATTTCCCAAGTTTTCTGCGATTATCATTTCTGTGATAGGTTTAAGGTGAAGGGGGAAATATTTAATAGGAATCTGAGGAGTAACTCTTTTGCACAAAGGGTCGTGGGTGTATGGAACAAGCTGCCAGAAGAGGTAGTTGAGGCAGGGACTATCCCATCGTTTAAGAAACAATTAGATAGGTACAAATGGGAGTAGTGTCAAATGGGACATGTTGGTCGATGTGGACAAACTGGGCCAAAGGGCCTGTTCCAAACTGTTTCACTCTATGATAATTCATCTGTGGTTGCCAATCCTGATGAAAAAGGCAAGTAGATGAAAATTAATATTTAATTTATTTACAGTTAACTTCAGACACACAAGAAACCACAAATATTGGAATATGGAGCAAATATCATTGGTAGATTATCTTTTTAACAGTTACTTTCTAGTAGCTAATGTGAATTTATAATAACTATTAATTTTTTTTAATAACTTAATTTTTAATCATTTGTCTACAAGCACGCCTGAGAATCCATGCATTGCTTACAACCCAGTCTACATCATAGGATGGGGAATTAGGGGAGGGCACCAGTAAATGGGGAATTAGGGGAGGGCACCAGTAAATGGGGAATTAGGGGAGGGCACCAGTAAATGGGGAATTAGGGGAGGGCACCAGTAAATGGGGAATTAGAGGATGGCACCAGTAAATGGGGAATTAGGGAGGGCACCAGTAAATGGGGAATTAGGGGAGGGCACCAGTAAATGGGGAATTAGGGGATGGCACCAGTAAATGGTGCCCTCCCCTAATGGCACCTGTAGATGAGGACTAAGGGGTGGTTGTAAATGGGGAATTAGGAGTCACAATGATTTTAACACTCTATCTGATCTAAGCCTCTGTTATTCAAAGAAAAACACGCCAACCTTCATAATTCCCAGTTTGCCTGACTGACCAAATTACAGAAAATTCTCAATGCTAATGGGTCACTTGGTTTATTGTGTCTTTTCTGGGACTACTGTAGCTGGGACATGTTGGCCGGTGTGGGCAAGTTGGCCGAAGGCCCTGTTTCCACTCTGTATCACCTAATGACTCTATGACTATGGCTATAGCAGCCAACCCTTAATTTCAATTTGTTCTATGTTCAAAGTTGACGAAGCACCCATAGTTATGATCAAACTCTGGTCTCTGGCGCTGCAAGGCAGCAACTCTACCGCTGTGCTACCGTGCATAAAGAGTTGATCCTTCTCAGCACAGACATCGTGGGTTGAAGGGCTTGTTGCTGTGCTGTACGGTTCTATGTTCAATTGGGACTTCAGGTTAATGATTAGTGAAGTGCGGGAACAATGCAGGAGTGGTGAGCGTGAGATGGTGGGTGTGGGCAGCAGGCTGGATGCATTGTAACTTTTGCAATTGCTTTTTTGCAATTGAACCTGTTTTTTAGTGAGAGTTACTTCATATTCATCCAAGCAACAGCAGCAACGTGAATTCTCACATACAAATGGGAATGTCAGGTTTAGTACGAGGACACAAGGACACGGACATTTAGTGGGGCGGCACGGTGGTGAAGTGGTAGAGTTGCTGCCTTACAGCGCTCGCAGCACCGGAGACCCGTGTTTGATCCTGACTATGGGTGATATTTATACAAAGCTTGTACGTTCTCCCCGTGACCGTGTGGGTTTTGCCCCGAGATCTTCGGTTTCCCCCCACACTCCAAAGATGTACAGGTTTGTAGGTTAATTGGCCTGGTATAAGTGTCAATTGTTCCAAGTGTGTAGGATAATGTTAATGTGGGGGACCACTGGACGGGGTGGACTCCGTAGGCCGAAAGGCCTGTTTCCACAATGTATCTCTAAACTAAAGTAAAGCTAAAAACTAAAACTAGACATGGAAAATCAGCTGCTTTCTATTGAATCTGAGCATTGATATAATGGAATAATCTGAGTCCCATTAGTGCAGAACTAATTTTCTCTTAAGCCTGTGGTATTGCTTATGTGTGATAACAGAATGCTGATCTCAGACCAAATATCTCATCATATCTCCAAATTTGCACAATTTCGTTTAACAGATGCTAAATAGTGTAATTGATCTGCTCGAAGCCAAATTGAATGAGTTCCCTCAGATCAGCCAGTATTTTATTTGCAGTGACCACAATCTGTCTGCAGTATCGCAGCAAGTCTAATAGAGTTTATCCCCACTTGGCTCAGAGATTAGCATTCATCCCTTTGAATCTGGATGCACAAAGTTCAAGCCTCACTCTGCAAATGGATCTTTCTCCCTGCTCAGAGGGAAAAAATGCTGTTTCTCTGATCCCTAGGATTAACACAAAATGCAATTTGCTAAACAGTCATAAAAACATTTACATTTTGCCAGATTTCAAGATCCGATCCCACCTCTTCCAGTCTTGTTAGGCAGGTGACTTTTAAAATAAAGGCTTAGTTTCCTGTCCTCTTTAAAGTACTGGTATCAGGTGCTTAGTTCGACATACATCGGTCTCTATTGAAGCTAATGAGTTGGCTGTTGGACATTCACGGCAAACAGTCAGCTGCACAGCTAACAACATCTATTTACTCAGGAAATACTTTTGAGAACATTGAACAGTACAGCACAGGAATAGGACCTTCTGCTCACAATACCTAGTTAAGATAAGATCATAAGCAATGGGAGCAAAATTAGGCCATTGGGCCCATCAAGTCTACTCCACCATTCAATCATGGCTAAACTATCTCTCCCTCCTAACCCCATGCTCCTGGCTTCTCCCCATAACCTCTGACCCTTACTATTCAAGAATCTATCTATCCCTGCCTTAAATATATCCACAGGCCTCCACAGCCTTCTGTGGCAAAGAATTCCTCAGATTCAGCACCCTCTGACTAAAGAAATTCCTCCACATCTCCTTCCTAAAATAACGTCCTTTAATTCAGAGGCTATGACCTCTGGTCCAACTCTCTACAGACAACACTCGTGGTCAGGATCAAACCCAGGTCTCTGGCGCTGTAAGGCAGCAACTCTACCCCTGCACCACCAAGCCACCCTTCAACCTTTCACCCTTTCCCCCTTCAACAAACTAAATCTTTCGCACCAGTACAACCAGACTGCTGATCTTTGCAGTAATCTGCTCTTTCCCACATTTTGCACAATCTGGACTTGACTCACCCAACATTCACATCGACCCTCCTCAACCATGCTCTCCTCATATCCATTCCAAGCCCATCCTGCTCACTGTGATCTCTCCCCAACCGCTTTGTCCTCCATTGTCTCCGTCTCCCTGTTCCTGAGCTGTGACCTTTCATATAAATCGGACACTCCTTCAGGCGGAGAATCCAGGGAAAATAAAATTGTCACAGTGAGACCGATTTAAACCCCCTAACAATCAGGTAACCCAGCCATAATTCGTAGCAGTTACCACCCCACCCCACACGTCTTGCCCCATCAACTACCCTCCCCTTCCTCACCTGACACCCCCGCAATAATGAGTTGCCACAGTTTCCACGGAGCAGTCCTGTGCCACGCTAACTGAATGAGGCACTTTGTTTATGGTTCCATCGTGGGGAGTTTGTTTTACTTGCTAAATACTGCTATTCATCTACGTAGTGCTCAGGCTTGAACTCAGAAGATCACAAGCTGGAGATATAGATCATGATTTAGTCAAGTATCTTAAACAGCATGCTGCAGACAGTGAAAGATGGTTTAACATTATTCTGATTACTTTCACTTACTATTGTTGTGACAACTCAATTCATCTGAACCCACCAGGAGTCATTGTCAAGTTAAGTCACTGGATTCTGATGGGATTGACTGAACACTGACACTAGACACATACTGATGAGAGAGAGAGAGAGAGAGAATCATAAACAATTGCTTATTCAGGAAGCTGTATGAATGAATGCTGTAATACAGGGGTTCGGTATCTTACAACTAATGATTATCCTGTATGCGTCTATCATTGTAAATCCCAAGCGTGGGTTCATTATCTTCTTTTTCAAGCAAATTGGTCCTCTGTACAAATTGCTACTCTGCATATTCACGTGTACATCCACATGCTAAGAAAGAGATGAATGATTCATATTAAGCCTCTTCTCATTAAATGCTCATTTGGCCTGCTTTGGAAATATTAAGGTGCAGTAGTAAAAGTCAGCATCATCTGGTATTAGTCGTGAAATGATACAATGATTTGATGCATTCAATTCCCAGGATCGATCTTCAGAAAACTAAACGTCTAGCCACATTTCCAATTTCCACTAAAATGAGATGCCTGGTCCACCCACACCTGATGAACGATGGACTTCTTTAAAGCTCATTTCATCCTCTTAAACTGAAACCATCCCACTCGTATTGGTACCGGGACCAAACTATAGCACTTAGATACAATGACAATGGATGTATAGGTTTCAATCTTGTGAAGACACAAGAAATTCCAGATGCTAGAATCTTGCTCCTGGTAGGGTCACACATGGCGGTACGGTCAAGTGGGAGGTCTCTGACAAAGAGCAATCCAACCAAGACCTGGATGATGGTGGAACAAGCGGAGGATGATGGCTGACCTTAGTGGAGCGTCACAACGGCTGGGAAGGCGGATGAAGGCTGCTGCAGAAAAGGGTCTCCAGTCGTCTTGGATTCCATGCCACTGGATTCTGACCCAGATCTGTCAAGAACCGTGGGGTGGCTGTCTGTGTACCAGTCTCCCCACGTTAAACAAAGTCACGCACAGGCGTCCTCCATGAGAGGACAGTCATACTCATTTCGAGTGACCGCTGATGATGATGATGAGCAAAAAGCAAAGTGCTGGAGGAAGTCAGTGGGTCTGTGGAGGGAACTGACAGTAAACGTGGTTCCCCCTCTGCTGTTGTGGATGGAGCCCTCACCCATGTCTTCGCCATATCTGCTCTTGCTCCTCCTCACCCCCAGATGAAACAAGGATAGAATTTCCCAGTCCTCACCTTTCACCCCACACCAGCGTCCACATCCAACACAGCATTCTCCACCATCTTATTCCACCACCAAAGATCACCTTCTGCTTTCCAGAGATCACTTCCTCTGCAGCTCGCTGGTTCGCACAACTCTTCCTACCCTACCCGTCCCCTCCGGAGGCACTTTCTCCAGCAACCTGTTCCTGCATCTTCTCTCTCCCCTCCGTCCAGGGATCACAGCAGTCCTTCCAGGTGAGGTAGAGGTTTTACGTGCACTGATGATGGAAATTATGATATTACTGAGGAAGTTGAATCATTTGTAATGTGTTGAATCCTAGAGCTTACATACTGGGGAAGTATGATGCGGAAAAATGGGCAACATTGGGAACCTAAGGATGTTAGTGAGGCAATAAATAGATTCAACTGCTAGTTTAGTTAACATAAACACTGGAGGTTGTAAACTAAGCTGAAGGTAATAAAACTGCCCAGGAATTAGGTATTTGTGCATTTGTTAGATATATGGGAGAGTGGTTTAAAAATAACAGGGATAATAAGGTTAAAGATAACTAGAGAAAGACAAAGATTAAAGGCTACAGAGACATTGATCAATGATGACATTTCAAAAATTTTAAATCCACAAGTAACCATTGTTTTAAGAGAATATAAAAATGCTGAAGGTACTGTGAATCTTTGAAACACTTTGGGTTCTCTCAGTGTTTCACAGTGCACACTGTTAAAACCAATAATCCGACTTGTTCGAGAGTCTCACCACTGATCTATAGATGTTTTATTTTATGTTTGTTCCTATGTTTGCTGGAACCCAAGTAAAGCTAGATTCAGGGTACAGGTATATCATAAACTTATGTCTTAAATGCACCTCCTCCAATCTTATTTGGCCTTCTGGACATTCTAGACCCCTTGCAATCTGCATACAGGTCTACAGAGGATGTTGTTTATCTTGCACATCATTCAGCTCTGGATCACCTTGACAATAAGAACATCTACTTAGGATGTTATTCACTGATTACAACTTAGGCTCCAACACCGTAATACCAAATAAGCTCATCCCTAAACCTCTAGACCTTGGCCTTGGAGCCTCTAGCTGCACTGGCTTATGGACATCTTGAATGATGTGTCTCAATCAGTGGACATTAGTCATACCATTTCCCCAGGGTTATGTGCTCAGTCCCTGTACTCTCATGACAATGCGGCCAAGAACAACGCCAACTCGATCGTTAAGTTCGTCGATCATACCACTATTGTCGGCTGGATCAAAAACAACAATGAGACAAGGTGCAGGAAAGGGATTGAGAACCTCATGTCATGGTGTTAAGCCACACCTGAACCCTCGATGTCAGCAAGATGAACGAGATGGTTGTGGATCTAAGGAATTAGAAGAATTGGTTGTTGACATTGGGAAGCTAGAGGTTGAACACAACCTTGCCTTCATCAATAGAGCTGCTGTAGAAACGGTCGACAGCTTCAGGTTCCTGGGCATGCATACCGCCAGCAACCTAACCTGGTCCATTTATGCTAATGTAGGGATCAAGAAAGTTCATCAGCATATTTATTTTCTTAGGCGATTGAGAAGATACGTCATGTCCATGAGGATTCTTTCAAACTTCTACTGATGCACTACAGAAAGTATTCTGATGGGATGTGTCTCAGCCTGGAAAAGCAACTACTCTGCTCTTGAATGTCTGAACCTGCAGGAAGGGATGAACGCAACCCAGACCCTCACAGGCTCGTCACTGCCTTCCATCCCATCCATCCTCGCAGTGCATCGCATCAGGAAGGATGGAAGCATCATTAACAATGTCTACATGCTGGTCATTCCCTTTTTTGTACTTCTATCTACTAGGAGAACATGCAACAACTTGAAAGCTTGGATGTCCAGACTGAAGAACAACTTGTGTTGGAAGGAACTGCAAATGCTGGTTTAAACCAACTTCTTACCCGCTGCTATTAGACCCCTGAACTAATCACCTCTTTGACACACTCTTCCTGGAGGTGTTGTCTTACTCTTAGCTCTATTTCATTTGGTTATTCCATTTTTGTGCTTTAATATTATTTTGCATTGCTTCACAACCTTGCACCATTCTACTCTATTGCACTCAGTATTGTGTTTATCATATATTATGCTTATTATTTACTCTGTACGCTTCATATCAACAGGGAATTTCATTGCTCCCCATAAACTAATCAGACAATAAACTAATCTGAATCTAATTGTAAGAAAATGATTTCACTGTGTTTTAGAACTTCCCATACGTGACATTAAAGCAGCACTAAACCATTCCTTAATTAGTCATAGAGTGATACATTGTGTAAACAGTTCCTTCGGCCCAACTTACCCACACCGGCCAACTTGTCCCAGCTACACTAGTCCCACCTACCTGTGCTTGTTCCATATCCCTCCAAACCTGTCCTATCCATGTACCTGTCTAACTGTTTCTTAAACGTTGGGATTGTCCCAGCCTCAACTATCTCCTCTGGCAACTTGTTCCATACACTCACCACCCTTTGTGTGAAAAAGTTACCCCTCAGATTCCTATTAAACTTTTCCCCTTCACCTTGAACCTATGTCTTCTGTTCCTCAATTCCTCTACTCTGGGCAAGAAATTCTGTGCATCTACTGTACCCAATCTATTCCTCTCATGATTTTATACACTCGTGAAAAAATTATTTTACTTTTGAATATAACTTCAGTATATAACTGAATCCTGTAATCCCTTTGGAAACAGGTGAATGAAAAGCGGAGCAAAGCCAGTTGGCCAAACATCTGTCTTAGTACCACACTAAGAATTCATATCTCAATATTAAATTAGAGAGGATTTAGAAATGTATGTTAATCAAGCACAGCCAGCATGGAATTGCTGGAAACAAGTTATGTTTCACAAATTTAATGCAGGGTTTGCTTGAGGTGATCATCAGTTTTTTTTTTTTAAAGAGTGTACAGTAGATGTTAAAGCAGATTATTTTTTTTTGGGGGGGGGGATCTCCTCTAACATTGGCAGAAACTGAGGGTTTAGGTCAGCATGGTGGCACAGCGGTAGAGTTGCTGCCTTACAGCGCCAGATAACCGCATTCAATCCTGACTATGGGTGCTTGTCTGTATGGAGTTTGTACGTACTCCCTGTGACTGCATGGATTTTCTCCGGGTGCTCTGGTTTATTCCCACTCACCAATGACTAACAGGTTTGTAGGTTAATTGGCTTCAGTAAAATTGTAAAATTGTCCCTGGTGTGTGGGGTAGTGCTAGTGTACAGGGTGATCGCTGATCAGCACAGACTAGTGGGCCGAAGGGCCAGTTTCCGTGCTGTATCTCTAAAATCTAAAGTAAAGTCAGAGAAAAGTCTGATTACCACTTCTCTGAGCTTTACACCAAGCTTCTGGCATAGGTATGATAGAAAAGAGAGGAATCTTATGCAAGTTTTATACAGAGTTTGCACATTCTCTCTGTGACTATTTCCTCCTGTATCCCAAAAACAGCTGTTAACTTAATCGTGCATTGTAAATTGCTCCTGGTGTCTTGGTTGTAGTAATGGTCTGGGGCACTTCGATGGGAATTTGGAAGAATAAAATGGGATTAGAGTAAATGGTTGCCTGATGTCTGGCATGGATTCATCAGGCTGAAGGACCTGTTTCTGTGCGGCAGTGATCCATGATCCAATGCAAGTAATGTAGATTTTCTGAAGTTATTTAATAAGGTGCACCGCAGGATGCTATCTAGATAGATTCAAGCATATTTCGCAAGAGGAAATATAGTAAATAACTTGGCAAATTGCCCCGGCGTGCTGTGCCGCAGGAGGTCACCCCCCAGCACGCCATGGCCATAACCATCATCAGGCCTGACTCGCCTTCCGTGGAACCGGGAACCCAGCCAGAGGGGGAAGCTGCCGAGCCCAACCGCTGCTCGCCCCGTGGACTGGAGAGGAGGAAACCAGACAGAAGATTGGTAAGCAGACCGGCTGTTGGAGGCAGTGCAGTGCACATTGGCGGTGGAGTTGGCCGCTGGAGGCCCTGCAGCAGTCTGGGGCTTGGCTGAACTGGGCGTCGCTCCGAGAGGCCGAGCAGGTGGACTGGATGCTGCCTGAAGCGGCACAGACTGGTTGGTGGAGCAGCGGCGGAGGACACCAAACGGCCTTGCTTGGCCAGGCCGACTCTGCAACGCCGCCAGGACTAGAGGCCTTCATGGTCAGGTGAAGAACTCTGTACCTATGAGAACTGGCACTTGAAAATTGAGCCAAATCTAGCGACTCTGTGTACTGTTTCAGTATACTACTGCTATACACTTGTACTGTATCTGAGATGCTTGTCTAAGATGCATCGAAATGTTTATGTATAGTGATACTTGCACTGAACTGTACAGAAAAACGAATTTCACTGGACCTCACCACATCTATCTGGCTGTCGTCCGTCTGTACGTCTGTACATCTGTACGTCTGTACGTCTGTACGTCTGTACGTCCGTACGCCGCCTTTGATACCGCCCCTGGCACACACAGCGCGCGGAAAGGCCCATATTTTTTACCATTTCCAAAGAGATGACATTTATCTTTACGAATAGCCACTCCTGATTAAATTCGGTCCTGTTTATGTACACGTTTTTTAATAAAATCCATCCCCCCCCCCCACCCCCATGTGATTTTCTCCGATTCTCTCCGATTTTCTCCGAAAACGACGCCATCTTTTTTTCTCCGATTTTCTCCGAAAACGACGCCATCTTTTTTTCGCCGATTTTCTCCGATTTTTTCCGAAAACGACGCCATCTTTTTTTCAGCAGATTTTCACCCCGGGGTCTGAAGCACGTTCGGGAACAACACCCCGGGGTGTCAAGCACTTTCGGGGACCAGACCCAACGGGTCTGCACTTGGTCTAGTATGCCAAATAAAGAACCATTTGCAGGTGAGGGAGGAAGGAAATAGCAGGCAGGCCAAAGAAGTGCAACAATGTTTGCATTTGTACAAGTATATGGAGCACTGCTTGAAAGTTTAGTGCAAACACTAAAATAATTCATGTAAACATTAAAAGGCTAATGGACTGCGTCCTAACAGCTGTAATTTAATGTACTAAATGTGAGATATTATCTGGGAATGAAAACAATGGCTCAGTGCTTCCTTGGCCCTGGAAAGCTGCTTTCAATCAGCCGTGCTCAACAGGATAACAAAGTGTTTTCTTTAAACAATTTTACAATGCACCAGATAGCAAAGTGGTGCAGCCAGTAAAGTTGCTGCTTCATAGCTCCAGTGATTCTGATTCAATCGTGACCTCCCGTGAACTGTGTGTGCAGCTTGAGTCCTTTCCCGGTGAACACATTGGTTTCCTCTGGATGCTCCAGTTCCCTCCCTGCTGGTAGGTTAATGAGAGCTAGCTAACTCTATAAAGAACTGGCTGAATGGTAGGAGGCTGAGGGTGGTGGCAGTAAGTTGTTTCTCGGACTGCAGGCCTGTGACTAGTGATGCACCTCAGGGTTCAGTGTTTAATTTAGAGATACAGCGCGGAAACAGGCCCTTTGGACCACACCGGCCACCGATCCTCGCACATTAACACTATCCTACACACACTGAGGATAATTTCCATTCATACCAAGCCAATTAACCTACAAATTAACCTCAGGCTCTTGTACCTTCTTTCCAATGAGAGCATTCTTTCCAAAATGAGAGCATGGATAGAATGGTTTGGATCTTTGTAAATATTGGCTGCCTTTTCAAAGCAGTGTCCCTATAAATCCCAATGTTGGTGGTTGAGATCAGTACCCGTGATGGACCAGACAATGTCTACCACTCTCTGTAGCGTCCTTCGATCCTGGGCTCAACCAGGCGGCGATGCAACCTGTCAGTATGCTCTCTACCATACACCTGTAGTCATTCAATAGAGTAGTTATCGACATAACAAATCTCCTCAAATCTTATAAGGTAGTAGAAGCATTGATGAGCTTTCTTTGTAATTGCATTCATATGCTGGGCCCAGAACAAGACCTTCAGAAATATGCATGTCCAGGAACTTGCAGCTGTTGACTCTCACAACCACTGTCCCACAATTAAGACAGATTTGTGGATCATTGACAAGTGCAGTATTTGTTGAAATATTGTCAGTCCCCATATCTCAAAAACATTGAAAGAACCAGACATGCACACATGTGCGGGCTTGATAATGTAATGACACTTCAATAATGGATAATGATCACAATCCTGACACAAATATTCCTCGTTAATTTGATGTAAACAAATAACAACATTGTTACCTTTGAATGAGAATTTAGGCCAATGAGACCCCCAGGGATAATATTATGTTGGTTAGTACTGATAGTTTTCTGAAATAATTCTGTCTTGTAATTCCTCTCTCCTTTGAATTACTTCTCTTTTATTCTTCTCGCCCTCATCTATTTCTCTTTATGCTGCAGTGCTGTACATTTGAACATATTTAATGCCCAAATACAAGTTCATAAGATCATAAGACATAGGAGCAGAATTAGATCATTCCACCCAACATGTCTGCTCCGACATTCAGTCATGGCTGGCCTATTTCCCCTCACAACCCCATTCTCCTGCCTTCTCCCCATAACCTTTGAAATCCTTACTAATCAAGACACTATCAATTTCCTCTTTAAAAATACCTACTGACTTGGCCTCTACCGCCACCTGTGGCAATGAATTCTAGCTAAAGAATTTTCTCCTCAACTCCATTCTAAATCTGTGTTCTTTTAATCAGAGGCAGCACTCGCTGGTCCTAGACTCTCTCGCTACTGGAAACACCCTCTCCACATTCACTCTATCTAGATGTTTCATTATTCAGTAAGTTTCATTGAGATCCCCCCTCATTCTTCCATACTCCAGCGAGTACAGGCCCAGACTCATCAAATGCTCCTCCTACGTTAACCCAATCATCACCAGGATCACTCTCATGAATCTCCTCTGGACCTTCTCCAATGCCAGCACATCCTTCCTCAGCTAAGGGGGCCAACACTGCACATAATATTCCAAATCTGATCAGACCAGTGCCTTATAAAGCCTCATCATTGCATCTTTCCTTTTATAGAGGCATATAGTGTGGAAACAGGCCTTTCGGCCCAATTCCACACTGACCAACATGTCCTATTGACACTAGTTCCACTTGCCTGAATTTGGCCCATAACCCTCTAAAGCTGTCCTATACATGTACCTGTTTAATTGCTTCCAAAAGCTTCCTAAGTCTCTGCCTTAACTACCTCCTCTGGCAGCTCATTTTATACACCCACCACCCTTTGCGTGAAAAGGTTACCCCTCAGATTCCTATAAAATCTTTCCCCCTTCACCTTAAACCTATGCCCTCTGGTTCTCGATTCCCCCACTCTGGGCAAGAGACTCTGTGCGTCCACCCAATCTATTCCTCTCATGATTTTATACACCTCTATTCCTCTCATGATTTCATACACCATCCTTTCGAAGTGAATGTTAACACTGCATTTGTCTTCCTTACTACTGACTTTTAAAAATATACTTCTGTTCGAGGAAGAAGTACATCAGCGGGAGAGGGAGGAATGTTGTGCTGAATGGTGAAAACTAAATAACATGCATCATATTGCTTTGAACTATTTAAATAGTATTGGCACATACAAAAAACAAGAAGCATCCTCTTGAAGTACGGAACCTGAATTACTGCCCTTCAGCTGATTGTTACAGGAACCCAATCTCATGTCAAAGACAGCACACCATAATGTATCACCAGGGAGTCTGCACAATCATACTGCCCCAGCTGTCGTCAACACATTTTTCTCCATAATCTAACTACTTAATAAACAATCTCTGCTACACGGTCGGCTGCCAAATTACCAAACAGCCAATACAGAACTGGGCAGCTCGAGAATTCAGCTCCGCAACATTCATTTTTTATAAAACAATCTTCCTCACAGTTATTAAATGTAATAAGCACCAACACGCTCTGAAATATTTACAAGATCGAAACGCACACGTCTTTTAACAAATCAAAACTAAATCTGATTAACTTGGCACATATTTAGCTAATAGGCATTCCGATCATCCAAGGTGCCAACTAAACCCTTGTCCTCATTTTGGACATGACTCAAAACCAATTATCCATTTGGAGTGCCATTTTGCATTCTCTCCTCTTTCCTTCAATGACATTTCACGGCATTGAAAATTGATTATTACTGGAAGTGATTTGTAATAATGACCATATTTGGATCTATTTTCTATTCTGGGATTCATGGCACGACATCTGAAGAAGGGTTTCGACCCGAAACGTTGCCTATTTCCTTCGCTCCATAGATGCTGCTGCACCCGCTGAGTTTCTCCAGCATTTATGTGTACATGGCATGACATAATTCCCAATGCAACACTCATTTTAAAGCATTGCATGGAAAAAGTAATTCCTGGAAGTGATCACTGCTGAGCATTCTTACATCACCCAAGTCTTCCCAGTAGGTCTTATTAGACAACTGAATCATCCAACCAACAACTAGAGAGAAGTCCCAAGCTACTATCTACCCTAATAGAGACCCTCGGGCTATCTTTGATCAGACTTTGCTGGACTTTACCTTGCACTAAATGCTATTCACATTATTCCCCTTTATCATGTATCTGTACACCGTGGATGGCCCGATTGTAATCACGTATTATCTTTCTGCTGACTGGTTAGCATGCAACAAAAGCTTTTCACTGACAATAAACTAAACTCAACTCAAGTCAGTACTGCTTAGACACAATGTGTTTCTTGCTCCAGATTCTAGCACCCGTCGTACCCTGTGTCTCTGGATTTCAACTTGACTACTTCCACCTATTCGATTGACTGATTCAACGTGGAAACACGTCCTTTGGTCCACCGAGACCATGCCAACCATAGATGGCCCGCTCACACCAGTTCTATGTTATCCACTTTTTCATTCACTCTCTACTTGTTAGGGGCAATTTACAGATGCCAATGAAACTGGAATGTGGGAGGAAACTGGAGCACCCTGATGGAACCCACTTAGCCACAGGGAGAACATACAAACTCCACGCAGCCAGCACTCGAGGTCAGGATCGAACCCTGGCCTCTGGTACTGTGAAACAGCAGCTCTACCAGTTGTACCACTGGGCCACCGTTGGATTTCCCTCAGCGTCTTAGCAGTATGTCATGTGAGCTACCCAGAATTTCTTTAAGTCAGCATACTATCTTCTACTGTAGGGCCTGTCCCACGATGCGAGTTCACCCAAGAGCTCTCCCGAGTTTTTAAAAAATCAAACTCGTGGCAACTACGTAGAACCTCGTGGATGTAATGTAGCGGCTCGTAGTGCGAACGGCAGGTACTCGGGAAACACGGTAACTAACGGCAGGTACTCGGGAAACGCGGTAACTAACGGCAGGTACTCGGGAAACGCGGTAACTAACGGCAGGTACTCGGGAAACGCGGTAACTAACGGCAGGTACTCGGGAAACGCGGTAACTAACGGCAGGTACTTGGGAAACTCTTGGACATTTTTCACAGTGTTGAAAAAACTTCACGAGTTACCGCTTTTCCGAGTACCTGCCGTTAGCATTACGAGCTGCTGCGGGGCATCCACGAGGTCCTACGTACCCGCTATGTACATACCACGAGTTTGATTTTTTTTAAACTCGGGAGAGCTCTTGGGTGAACTCGCATCGTGGGACAGGGGCTTTACTGTACTTTCTTTCACCCATAGTTAATATCAGTTGAATTGGTTCTACAGGATCATGGAGGATCTGGACATCAATAGACAATAGACAATAGGTGCAGGAATAGGCCATTCGGCCCTTCGAGCCAGCACTGCCATTACCGTAAATCTCCGAGTTCGAATCAGGGCAAACTCGGGAGAACTCTTTGAATGAACTCGTACAGTGGGACAGGACAGGGCTTTAACACGGCGTGGCATCTCTCGACACCATCATTTGATAGTCCCTGTAGTTTTCCTCAATAACACAATAATGTATTCCACTGCCCAAGGAACAATATTGTTGTGCCAAACCCAGCACTATAGTGAACCGTCACAAGTAAAAACACGACGTCACTCAGTGCCTCATAAAGCACATCTGCAAAGCTGTCCTTTTCCAAGAGGGACATTAAAATGGGCTTGGGAGTATCCTAGGATTGGACAAAAAAAAACCCACACAAAGTGCTGAAGAAACTCAGCGGGTCAGGCAACATCCCCGGAGAACAAGGATAGGCAACATTTCCAGACCCTTCTTCAGATCTTTCTTTAGGACAAATGGGGTGTGTAACTGGGAAGAAGAAATGGTAGGATTATAAATGTATCCTCATAGTTGTATTATTTGTTCAAATTTTTCATTTCCAGTTGACACCTCTTCAGCTTCAGACTTTAGACTTAAGAGATACAGTGTGGAAACAGGCCATTCAGCCCAGCAAGTCCACTTGGGCGACATTTGTGCGACTGCAGAGCGTCAGTGACTGTCACTCGTAAAACCGTCAAGTTGCACGACATGCACGCTGACTTATGCTGTCATGCGGGTGACGCCCGGTTAGGGTTGAGGCTGTAAATTCTACTTCCTTCAATGCATGGATTTTAAACATTAATATATTAAATTTAATACAATAAAATCAATTGTGCAAATGAAAAGATAGAAACATAGAAACATAGAAAAATAGGTACAGGAGTAGGCCATTCGGCCCTTTGAGCCTGCACCACCATTCAATATGATCATGGTTGATCATCCAACTCAGTATCCTGTACCTGCCTTCTCTCCATACCCCCTGATCCCTTTAGCCACAAGGGCCACATCTAACTCCCTCTTAAATATAGCCAATGAACTGCCCTCAACTACCTTCTGTGGCAGAGAATTCCACAGTTTCACCACTCTCTGTGTAAAAAATGATTTTCTCATCTCGGTCCTAAAAGACTTCCCCTTATCCTTAAACTGTGACCCCTTGTTCTGGATTTCCCCAACATCGAGAATAATCTTCCTGCATCTAGCCTGTCCAACCCCTTAAGAATTTTGTAAGTTTCTATAAGATCCCCTCTCAATCTTCTAAATTCTAGCGAGTACAAGCCGAGTCTATCCAGTCTTTCTTCATATGAAAGTCCTGCCATCCCAGGAATGAGTCTGGTGAACCTTCTCTGTACTCCCTCTATGGCAATAATGTCTTTCCTCAGATTAGGAGACCAAAACTGTACGCAATACTCCAGGTGTGGTCTCACCAAGACCCTGTACAACTGCAGTAGACCCTCCCTGCTCTTATACTCAAATCCTTTTGCTATGAATGCTAACATACCATTTGCTTTCTTCACTGCCTGCTGAACCTGCATGCCTACATTCAATGACTGGTGTACCATGACACCCAGGTCTCGTTGCATCTCCCCTTTTCCTAATCGGCCACCATTCAGATAATAGTCTACTTTCCTGTTTTTGCCACCAATGTGGATAACCTCACATGTATCCACATTATGCTGCATCTGCCATGCATTTACCCACTCACCCAACCTATCCAAGTCACCTTGCAGCCTCCTAGCATCCTCCTCACAGCTAACACTGCCCCCCAGCTTCGTGTCATCCGCAAACTTGGAGATGTTGCATTCAATTCCCTCATCCAGTTCATTAATATATATTGTAAATAGCTAGGGGTCCAGCACTGAGCCTTGCGGTACCCCACCTGTCACTGCCTGCCATTCTGAAAAGGACCCGTTTACTCCTACTCTTTGCTTCCTGTCTGCCAGCCAGTTTTCTATCCACATCAATACAGAACCCCCAATACCGTGTGCTTTAAGTTTGCATACTAATCTCTTATGTGGGACCTTGTCGAAATCCTTCTGAAAGTCCAGATATAACACATCCACTGGTTCTCCCTTATCCACTCTACTAGTTACATCCTCGAAAAATTCTATAAGATTCGTCAGACATGATTTTCCTTTCATAAATCCATGCTGACTTTGTCCATTGAATTCACCTCTTTCCAAATGTGCTGCTATCCCATCTTTAATAATTTCCCCAGTACCGATGTTAGACTAACTGGTCTGTAATTCCCCGTTTTCTCTCTCCCTCCCTTTTTAAAAAGTGGGGTTACATTAGCTACCCCCCAATCCTCAGGAACTACTCCAGAATCTAAAGAGTTTTGAAAAATTATCACTAATGCATCCACTATTTCTGGGGCTACTTCCTTAAGTACTCTGGGATGCAACTTATCTGGCCCTGGGGATTTATCGGCCTTTAATCCATTCAATTTACCTAACACCACTTCCCGGCTAACCTGGATTTCACTCAGTTCCTCCATCTCATTTGACCCCGGTCCCCTGCTACTTCCGGCAGATTATTTATGTCTTCCTTAGTGAAGACAGAACCAAAGTAGTTATTTAATTGGTCTGCCATGTCCTTGTTCCCCATGATCAATTCGCC
>CM075977.1:208285639-208405869 GCA_038087875.1 Malacoraja senta | reverse complement strand
AAATTGTAAAATTGTCCCTGGTGTGTGGGGTAGTGCTAGTGTACAGGGTGATCGCTGATCAGCACAGACTGGTGGGGCCGAAGGGCCAGTTTCCGTGCTGTATCTCTAAAATCTAAGTAAAGTCAGAGAAAAGTCTGATTACCACTTCTCTGAGCTTTACACCAAGCTTCTGGCATAGGTATGATAGAAAAGAGAGGAATCTTATGAAAGTTTTATACAGAGTTTGCACATTCTCTCTGTGACTATTTCCTCCTGTATACCCAAAACAGCTGTTAACTTAATCGTGCACTGTAAATTGCTCCTGGTGTCTTGGTTGTAGTAATGGTCTGGGGCACTTCGATGGGAATTTGGAAGAATAAAATGGGATTAGAGTAAATGGTTGCCTGATGTCTGGCATGGATTCATCAGGCTGAAGGACCTGTTTCTGTGCGGCAGTGATCCATGATCCAATGCAAGTTATGTGGATTTTCTGAAGTTATTTAATAAGGTGCACCGCAGGATGCTATCTAGAAAGATTCAAGCATATTTCGCAAGAGGAAATATAGTAAATAACTTGGCAAATTGCCCCGGCGTGCTGTGCCGCAGGGAGGTCACCCCCCAGCACGCCATGGCCATAACCATCATCAGGCCTGACTCGCCTTCCGTGGAACCGGGAACCCAGCCAGAGGGGGAAAGCTGCCGAGCCCAACCGCTGCTCGCCCCGTGGACTGGAGAGGAGGAAACCAGACAGAAGATTGGTAAGCAGACCGGCTGTTGGAGGCAGTGCAGTGCACATTGGCGGTGGAGTTGGCCGCTGGAGGCCCTGCAGCAGTCTGGGGCTTGGCTGAACTGGGCGTCGCTCCGAGAGGCCGAGCAGAGTGGACTGGATGCTGCCTGAAGCGGCACAGACTGGTTGGTGGAGCAGCGGCGGAGGACACCAAACGGCCTTGCTTGGCCAGGCCGACTCTGCAACGCCGCCAGGACTAGAGGCCTTCATGGTCAGGTGAAGAACTCTGTACCTATGAGAACTGGCACTTGAAAATTGAGCCAAATCTAGCGACTCTGTGTACTGTCTCAGTATACTACTGCTATACACTTGTACTGTATCTGAGATGCTTGTCTAAGATGCATCGAAATGTTTATGTATAGTGATACTTGCACTGAACTGTACAGAAAAACGAATTTCACAGGACCTCACCACATACGCCAAATAAAGAACCATTTGCAGGTGAGGGAGGAAGGAAATAGCAGGCGGGCCAAAGAAGTGCAACAATGGTTGCATTTGTACAAGTATATGGAGCAGTGCTTGAAAGTTTAGTGCAACACTAAAATAATTCATGTAAACATTAAAAGGCTAATGGACTGCGTCCTAACAGCTGTAATTTAATGTACTAAATGTGAGATATTATCTGGGAATGAAAACAATGGCTCAGTGCTTCCTTGGCCCTGGAAAGCTGCTTTCAATCAGCAGTGCTCAACAGGATAACAAAGTGTTTTCTTATAAACAATTTTACAATGCACCAGATAGCAAAGTGGTGCAGCCAGTAAAGTTGCTGCTTCATAGCTCCAGTGATTCTGATTCAATCGTGACCTCCCGTGAACTGTGTGTGCAGCTTGAGTCCTTTCCCGGTGAAACACATTGGTTTCCTCTGGATGCTCCAGTTCCCTCCCGGCTGGTAGGTTAATGAGAGCTAGCTAACTCGATAAAGAACTGGCTGAATGGTAGGAGGCTGAGGGTGGTGGCAGTAAGTTGTTTCTCAGACTGCAGGCCTGTGACTAGTGGTGCACCTCAGGGTTCAGTGTTTAATTTAGAGATACAGCGTGGAAACAGCCCTTTGGACCACACCGGCCACCGATCCTCGCACATTAACACTATCCTACACACACTGAGGATAATTTCCATTCATACCAAGCCAATTAACCCTACAAATTAACCTCAGGCTCTTGTACCTTCTTTCCAATGAGAGCATTCTTTCCAAAATGAGAGCATGGATAGAATGGTTTGGATCTTTGTAAATATTGGCTGCTTTTTCAAAGCAGTGTCCCTATAAATCCCAATGTTGGTGGTTGAGATCAGTACCCGTGATGGACCAGACAATGTCTACCACTCTCTGTAGCGTCCTTCGATCCTGGGCTCAACCAGGCGGCGATGCAACCTGTCAGTATGCTCTCTACCATACACCTGTAGACATTCAATAGAGTAGTTATCGACATAACAAATCTCCTCAAATCTTATAAGGTAGTAGAAGCATTGATGAGCTTTCTTTGTAATTGCATTCATATGCTGGGCCAGAACAAGACCTTCAGAAATATGCATGTCCAGGAACTTGCAGCTGTTGACTCTCACAACCACTGTCCCACAATTAAGGCAGATTTGTGGATCATTGACAAGTGCAGTATTTGTTGAAATATTGTCAGTCCCCATATCTCAAAAACATTGAAAGAACCAGACATGCACACATGTGCGGGCTTGATAATGTAATGACACTTCAATAATGGATAATGATCACAATCCTGACACAAATATTCCTCGTTAATTTGATGTAAACAAATAACAACATTGTTACCTTTGAATGAGAATTTAGGCCAATGAGACCCCCAGGGATAATATTATGTTGGTTAGTACTGATAGTTTTCTGAAATAATTCTGTCTTGTAATTCCTCTCTCCTTTGAATTACTTCTCTTTTATTCTTCTCGCCCTCATCTATTTCTCTTTATGCTGCAGTGCTGTACATTTGAACATTATTTAATGCCCAAATACAAGTTCATAAGATCATAAGACATAGGAGCAGAATTAGATCATTCCACCCAACATGTCTGCTCCGACATTCAGTCATGGCTGGCCTATTTCCCCTCACAACCCCATTCTCCTGCCTTCTCCCCATAACCTTTGAAATCCTTACTAATCAAGACACTATCAATTTCCTCTTTAAAATACCTACTGACTTGGCCCTCTACCCGCCACCTGTGGCAATGAATTCTAGCTAAAGAATTTTCTCCTCAACTCCATTCTAAATCTGTGTTCTTTTAATCAGAGGCAGCACTCGCTGGTCCTAGACTCTCTCGCTACTGGAAACACACCCTCTCCACATTCACTCTATCTAGATGTTTCATTATTCAGTAAGTTTCATTGAGATCCCCCTCATTCTTCCATACTCCAGCGAGTACAGGCCCAGACTCATCAAATGCTCCTTATACGTTAACCCAATCATCACCAGGATCACTCTCATGAATCTCCTCTGGACCTTCTCCAATGCCAGCACATCCTTCCTCAGCTAAGGGGGCCAACACTGCACATAATATTCCAAATCTGATCAGACCAGTGCCTTATAAAGCCTCATCATTGCATCTTTCCTTTTATAGAAGCATATAGTGTGGAAACAGGCCTTTCGGCCCAATTCCACACTGACCAACATGTCCTATTGACACTAGTTCCACTTGCCTGAATTTGGCCCATAACCCTCTAAAGCTGTCCTATACATGTACCTGTTTAAATTGCTTCCTAAACATTGCGATAGTCTCTGCCTTAACTACCTCCTCTGGCAGCTCATTTTATACACCCACACACCCTTTGCGTGAAAAAGTTACCCCTCAGATTCCCTATAAAATCTTTCCCCCTTCACCTTAAACCCTATGCCCTCTGGTCTCGATTCCCCCACTCTGGGCAAGAGACTCTGTGCGTCCACCCAATCTATTCCTCTCATGATTTTATACACCTCTATTCCTCTCATGATTTCATTCATACACCATCCTTTCGAAGTGAATGTTAACACTGCATTTGTCTTCCTTACTACTGACTTTTAAAAATATACTTCTGTTCGAGGAAGAAGTACATCAGCGGGAGAGGGAGGAATGTTGTGCTGAATGGTGAAAACTAAATAACATGCATCATATTGCTTTGAACTATTTAAATAGTATTGGCACATACAAAAAACAAGAAGCATCCTCTTGAAGTACGGAACCTGAATTACTGCCCTTCAGCTGATTGTTACAGGAACCCAATCTCATGTCAAAGACAGCACACCATAATGTATCACCAGGGAGTCTGCACAATCATACTGCCCCAGCTGTCGTCAACACATTTTTCTCCATAATCTAACTACTTAATAAACAATCTCTGCTACACGGTCGGCTGCCAAATTACCAAACAGCCAATACAGAAACTGGGCAGCTCGAGAATTCAGCTCCGCAACATTCATTTTTTATAAAACAATCTTCCTCACAGTTATTAAATGTAATAAGCACCAACACGCTCTGAAATATTTACAAGATCGAAACGCACACGTCTTTTAACAAATCAAAACTAAATCTGATTAACTTGGCACATATTTAGCTAACAGGCATTCCGATCATCCAAGGTGCCAACTAAACCCTTGTCCTCATTTTGGACATGACTCAAAACCAATTATCCATTTGGAGTGCCATTTTGCATTCTCTCCTCTTTCCTTCCAATGACATTTCACGGCATTGAAAATTGATTATTACTGGAAGTGATTTGTAATAATGACCATATTTGGATCTATTTTCTATTCTGGGATTCATGGCACGACATCTGAAGAAGGGATTCGACCCGAAACGTTGCCTATTTCCTTCGCTCCATAGATGCTGCTGCACCCGCTGAGTTTCTCCAGCATTTATGTGTACATGGCATGACATAATTCCCAATGCAACATTCATTTTAAAGCATTGCATGGAAAAAGTAATTCCTGGAAGTGATCACTGCTGAGCATTCTTACATCACCCAAGTCTTCCCAGTAGGTCTTATTAGACAACTGAATCACAACCAACAACTAGAGAGAAGTCCCAAGCTACTATCTACCCTAATAGAGACCCTCGCGGCTATCTTTGATCAGACTTTGCTGGACTTTACCTTGCACTAAATGCTATTCACATTATTCCCTTTATCATGTATCTGTACACCGTGGATGGCCCGATTGTAATCACGTATTATCTTTCTGCTGACTGGTTAGCATGCAACAAAAGCTTTTCACTGACAATAAACTAAACTCAAACTCAAGTCAGTACTGCTTAGACACAATGTGTTTCTTGCTCCAGATTCTAGCACCCGTCGTACCCTGTGTCTCTGGATTTCAACTTGACTACTTCCACCTATTCGATTGACTGATTCAACGTGGAAACACGTCCTTTGGTCCACCGAGACCATGCCAACCATAGATGGCCCGCTCACACCAGTTCTATGTTATCCACTTTTTCATTCACTCTCTACTTGTTAGGGCAATTTACAAATGCCAATGAAACTGAAATGTGGGAGGAAACTGGAGCACCCAGATGGAACCCACTTAGCCACAGGGAGAACATACAAACTCCACACAGCCAGCACTCGAGGTCAGGATCGAACCCTGGCCTCTGGTACTGTGAAACAGCAGCTCTACCAGTTGTACCACTGGCCACCGTTGGATTTCCCTCAGCGTCTTAGCAGTATGTCATGTGAGCTACCAGAATTTCTTTAAGTCAGCATACTATCTTCTACTGTAGGGCCTGTCCCACGATGCGAGTTCACCCAAGAGCTCTCCCGAGTTTTAAAAAAATCAAACTCGTGGCAACTACGTAGAACCTCGTGGATGTAATGTAGCGGCTCGTAGTGCGAACGCAGGTACTCGGGAAACACGTAACTAACGGCAGGTACTCGGGAAACGCGGTAACTAACGGCAGGTACTCGGGAACGCGGTAACTAACGGCAGGTACTCGGAAACGCGGTAACTAACGGCAGGTACTCGGGAAACGCGGTAACTAGACGGGCAGGTACTCGGGAAACGCGGTAACTAACGGCAGGTACTTGGGAAACTCTTGGACATTTTTCACAGTGTTGAAAAAACTTCACGAGTTACCGCTTTTCCGAGTACCTGCCGTTAGCATTACGAGCTGCTGCGGGGCATCCACGAGGTCCTACGTACCCGCTATGTACATACCACGAGTTTGATTTTTTTATAAACTCGGGAGAGCTCTTGGGTGAACTCGCATCGTGGGACAGGGCTTTTACTGTACTTTCTTTCACCCATAGTTAATATCAGTTGAATTGGTTCTACAGGATCATGGAGGATCTGACATCAATAGACAATAGACAATAGGTGCAGGAATAGGCCATTCGGCCCTTCGAGCCAGCACTGCCATTACCGTAAATCTCCGAGTTCGAAATCAGGGCAAACTCGGGAGAACTCTTTGAATGAACTCGTACAGTGGGACAGGACAGGGCTTTAACACGGCGTGGCATCTCTCGACACCATCATTTGATAGTCCCTGTAGTTTTCCTCAATAACACAATAATGTATTCCACTGCCCAAGGAACAATATTGTTGTGCCAAACCCAGCACTATAGTGAACCGTCACAAGTAAAAACACGACAGTCACTCAGTGGCCTCATAAAGCACAATCTGCAAAGCTGTCCTTTTCCAAGAGAGGGACATTAAAATGGGCTTGGGAGTATCCTAGGATTGGACAAAAAAAAAAACCACACAAAGTGCTAAAGAAACTCAGCGGGTCAGGCAACATCCCGGAGAACAAGGATAGGCAACATTTCCAGACCCTTCTTCAGATCTTTCTTTAGGACAAATGGGGTGTGTAACTGGGAAGAAGAAATGGTAGGATTATAAATGTATCCTCATAGTTGTATTATTTGTTCAAATTTTTCATTTCCAGTTGACACCTCTTCAGCTTCAGACTTTAGACTTAAGAGATACAGTGTGGAAACAGGCCATTCAGCCCAGCAAGTCCACTTGGGCGACATTTGTGCGACTGCAGAGCGTCAGTGACTGACACCGTAAAACCGTCAAGTTGCACGACATGCACGCTGACTTATGCTGTCATGCGGGTGACGCCCGGTTAGGGGTTGAGGCTGTAAATTCTACTTCCTTCAATGCATGGATTTTAAACATTAATATATTAAATTTAATACAATAAAATCAATTGTGCAAATGAAAAGATAGAAACATAGAAACATAGAAAAATAGGTACAGGAGTAGGCCATTCGGCCCTTTGAGCCTGCACCACCATTCAATATGATCATGGTTGATCATCCAACTCAGTATCCTGTACCTGCTTCTCTCTCCATACCTCCTGATCCCTTTAGCCACATGGGCCACATCTAACTCCCTCTTAAATATAGCCAATGAACTGCCCTCACTACCTTCTGTGGCAGAGAATTCCACAGTTTCACCACTCTCTGTGTAAAAAATGATTTTTCTCATCTCGGGTCCTAAAAGACTTCCCCCTTATCCTTAACTGTGACCCCTTGTTCTGGATTTCCCCAACATCGAGAATAATCTTCCTGCATCTAGCCTGTCCAACCCCTTAAGAATTTTGTAAGTTTCTATAAGATCCCCTCTCAATCTTCTAAATTCTAGCGAGTACAAGCCGAGTCTATCCAGTCTTTCTTCATATGAAAGTCGTGCCATCCCAGGAATGAGTCTGGTGAACCTTCTCTGTACTCCCTCTATGGCAATAATGTCTTTCCTCAGATTAGGAGACCAAAACTGTACGCAATACTCCAGGTGTGGTCTCACCAAGACCCTGTACAACTGCAGTAGACCCTCCCTGCTCTTATACTCAAATCCTTTGCTATGAATGCTAACATACCATTTGCTTTCTTCACTGCCTGCTGAACCTGCATGCCTACATTCAATGACTGGTGTACCATGACACCCAGGTCTCGTTGCATCTCCCCTTTTCCTAATCGGCCACCATTCAGATAATAGTCTACTTTCCTGTTTTTGCACCAATGTGGATAACCTCACATGTATCCACATTATGCTGCATCTGCCATGCATTTACCCACTCACCCAACCTATCCAAGTCACCTTGCAGCCTCCTAGCATCCTCCTCACAGCTAACACTGCCCCCCAGCTTCGTGTCATCCGCAAACTTGGAGATGTTGCATTCAATTCCCTCATCCAGTTCATTAATATATATTGTAAATAGCTAGGTGGTCCCAGCACTGAGCCTTGCGGTACCCCACCTGTCACTGCCTGCCATTCTGAAAAGGACCCGTTTACTCCTACTCTTTGCTTTCTGTCTGCCAGCCAGTTTTCTATCCACATCAATACTGAACCCCCAATACCGTGTGCTTTAAGTTTGCATACTAATCTCTTATGTGGGACCTTGTCGAAATCCTTCTGAAAGTCCAGATATAACACATCCACTGGTTCTCCCTTATCCACTCTACTAGTTACATCCTCGAAAAATTCTATAAGATTCGTCAGACATGATTTTCCTTTCATAAATCCATGCTGACTTTGTCCATTGAATTCACCTCTTTCCAAATGTGCTGCTATCCCATCTTTAATAATTTCCCCCAGTACCGATGTTAGGACTAAATGGTCTGTAATTCCCCGTTTTCTCTCTCCCTCCCTTTTTAAAAAGTGGGGTTACATTAGCTACCCTCCAATCCTCAGGAACTACTCCAGAATCTAAAGAGTTTTGAAAAATTATCACTAATGCATCCATATTTCTGGGGCTACTTCCTTAAGTACTCTGGGATGCAACTTATCTGGCCCTGGGGATTTATCGGCCTTTAATCCATTCAATTTACCTAACACCACTTCCCGGCTAACCTGGATTTCACTCAGTTCCTCCATCTCATTTGACCCCCGGTCCCCCTGCTACTTCCGGCAGATTATTTATGTCTTCCTCAGTGAAGACAGAACAAAGTAGTTATTTAATTGGTCTGCCATGTCCTTGTTCCCCATGATCAATTCGCCTGTTTCTGACTGCAAGGGACCTACATTTGTTTTAATTAATCTTTTCTCTTCACATATCTATAACAACTTTTGCAGTCAGTTTTTATGTTCCCTGCCAGTTTTCTTTCATAATCTATTTTCCCTTTCCTAATTAAGCCCTTTGTCCTCGTCTGCTGGACTCTGAATTTCTCCCAGTCCCCTGGTAGGCTGCTTTTTCTGGCTAATTTGTATGCTTCATCTTTTGTTTTGATACTATCCCTGATTTCCCTTGTTATCCACGGGTGTACTACCTTCCCTGATTTATTCTTTTGCCAAACTGGGATGAACAATTGTTGTAGTTCATCCATGCAGTCTTTAAATGCCTTCCATTGCATATCCACCGTCAACCCTTTAAGAATCAATTGCCAGTCTATCTTGGCCAATTCACGTTTCATACCCTCAAAGTTACCTTTCTTTAAGTTCAGGACCCTTGTTTCTGAATTAACAATGTCACTCTCCATCCTAATGAAGAACTCAAACCATATTATGGTCACCCTTGCCCAAGGGGCCACGCACAACAAGACTGCTAACTAACCCTTCCTCATTACTCAATACCCAGTCTAGAATAGCCTGCTCTCTCGTTGGTTCCTCTACATGTTAGTTTAGAAACTATCCTGCATACATTCCAAGAAATCCTCTTCCTCAGCATCCCTGCCAATTTGATTCACCCAATCTATATGTAGATTGAAGTCACCCATTATAACTGTTTTACCTTTGTTGCACGCATTTCTAATTTCTGTTTGATGCCATCCCCAACTCCACTACTACTCTTAGGTGGCCTGTACACAACTCCCACTAGCGTTTTCTTGCCCCTTAGTGTTTCGCAGCTCTACCCATATCGATTCACATCCTCCAAGCTAATGTCCTTCCTTTCTATTGCGTTAATCTCCTCTCTAACCAGCAACGCTACCCCCACCTCCTTTTCCGTTCTATCTATCCCTCCTGAATATTGAATATCCCTGGATGTTCAGCTCCCAGCCTTGGTCACCCTGGAGCCATGTCTCCGTGATCCCAACTATATCATATTCATTAATAACTATCTGCACATTCAACTCATCCACCTTATTACGAATGCTTCCTTGCATTGAGACACATAGCCTTCAGGCTTGTTTTTACAACGCTCTTACCCCTTATACAATTATGTTGAAAAGTGTCCCTTTTTGATTTTTGCCATGGATTTGTCTGCCTGCCACTTTTACTTTTCACATTGCTACCTATAGCTTCTACCCTCATTTTACACCCCTCTGTCTCTCTGCTCTTGCACCCATCCCCCTGCCACATTAGTTTAAATCCTCCCTGACAGCACTAGCAAACACTCCCCCAAGGACATTGGTTCCATTCCAGGCCAGGTGCAGACCGTCCTGTTTGTACTGGTCCCACCTCCCCCAGAACTGGATCCAATACCCTAGAAATTTGAATCCCTCCCCCTTGCACCATTTTTCAAGCCACGTATTCATCTGCAATATCCTCCTATTTCTACTCTGACTAGCCCGTGGCACTGGTAGTAATCCAGAGATTATTACCTTTGAGGTCCTACTTTTAAGTTTATCTACTAGCTCCCTAAATTCACCTTGTAGGACCTCATCCCGTTTTTTACCTATATCGTTGGTGCCAATGTGCACCAAGACAACTGGCTGTTCACCCTCCCTCTCCAGAATGTTCTGCAGCTGTTCAGTGACATCCCTGACCCTTGCACCAGGGAGGCAACATACCATCCTGGAGTCTTGTTTGCGGCCGCAGAAACGACTACCTATTCCCCTTACAATGGAATCCCCTATTACTATAGCCCTTCCATTCTTTTTGTCCTCCCCTCCTGTGCCGCAGAGCCACCCATGGTGCCATGAACTTGGCTGCTGCTGCCTTCCCCTGATGAGCCATCTCCCCCAACAGTATCCAAAATGGTATATCTGTTTAGGAGGGAGATGACCGCAGGGGACTCCTGCACTACCTAGATGTCTGAGTCGTTCCATTTTATTTATAGATGTATTGGTCCGCTTCCAGATCCGATCACCAGGGATGGATTCAGTGAGTGTAGATTGAACTCCCTCTCCTCTCTTCCCCCCTCCCGCCCCCATCTCTCCATCTCCACTCCCCTCTACTCTTCTCCACTCCCCTCTCCCCCCTTCTTCCTTTCCCCCATCTTTCTAACTTCTCCCCGCTCCATTCTTCTCCCCCTTATCTTCTACCCCCTCCCCTCACATCCCCTTCTCCCCCTCTCCATCCCTACTCCCATTCTCCACCCCCCCCCACACTTTCCGCGATGCCCCCCCCATTTGTGGACCCAGCCTGCGACCAGCGATCCCCCACACACTATCCCACACATGCTACGGATAATTTATACAAACCTGTGCGCCTTTGGAGTGCGGGAGGAAACCCAAACCCTAACCCTAATCCCAGCCCTAGTCCTAACCCTAGCCCTAACCGTAACCCTAACTCTAGGTTGATAGGCTTGGTATGTATAAATTGTCCCTGGCGTGTGGGATAGTGTGCGGGGGAATCGCTGGTCGGTGCGGACTCAGTGGGCTGAAGGGCACTGTATCTCTGAACTAAATGTGACACAGGGGCCCCAGGGGTTGGACTCGAACCCCCAATGTTCTGCCTGCTCCTCATGGGAACGAAACTGTTGGCCACGAGTTGTCCCAGAGGCAGATCTCTCTTCCAATGGTCTCTTCAAACCTCCAGAGGCAGCAGGCTTTTCAACTGGGTACAGGCAATGTTGTCAATGTACCAGTGCCACCCACCTGCTCCGGCCACTGAGTCTAAATACCCACCACCCATTTTTAAGCAAGGCGAGGGGGGGGGAGGTGGGGGGAGGTGGGGGTGTTGTTCCCAAAGTCTGCATTTATCCCATAGTCAATGTTACTAAAACAGATGGTACACAAAAATGCTGGAGAAACTCAGCGGGTGCAGCAGCATCTATGGAGCGAAGGAAATAGGTAACGTTTCAGGCCGAAACCCTTCCTCAGACTGATGATGTCGTGGCCTTTGTGCAGTACTATTAGTGGGATCTTGCTGTCACAGGCTAGGTCCACAAATGGGGGGCGTCGTGGAAAGTGTGGGGGGGGGTTGGAGAATGGGAGAAGGGAGGGAGAGGGGGAGAAGGGGATGTGTGGGGAGGGGGTAGTGGATAAGGGGGAGAAGAGTGGAGCGGCAAGAAGGGAGGAGAGGGGGATACCCCCCATTTGTGGACCCAGCCTGTGACAGCTGGATCCCACTAACAACTCATGGCCAACAGTTTAGTTCCCATGAGGAGCAGGCAGAAGCTAGGGTTAGGGCTAGGGCTAGGGTTAGGGTTAGGGTTTGGGTTTGGGTTTGGGTTAGGGTTTGGGTTTGCTCCCACATTCCAAAGGTCTACAGGTTTGTATAAGTTGTCCGTAGTGTGTGTGGGATAGTGTGCGGGGGATCGCTGGTCGCAGGCTGGGTCCACAAATGGGGGGGTTGTCGTGGAACGTGGGGGGTGGGGGGGAGGTGGAGAATGGGAGAAGGGAGGGAGAGGGAGTGGGAAGAAGGGGATGTGTGGGGAGGGAGGGTAGTGGATAAGGGGTAGAAGAGTGGAGCGGGGAGAAGGGAGGATGATGGCGAAAGGGAAGAAGGGGGGAGAGGGGAGGGGAGAAGGGTAGGGGGGAGTGGAGAAGGAGAGAGGGATGGGGCTGGAGGGGGGAAGAGGGGAGAGGGGAGTTCAGTCTACACTCACTGAATCCATCCCTGTGAAAAGAGACGGTGATCGGATCTGGAAGTGGACCAATACATCTATAAATAAAACTGAACGACTCAAGACATCTTTTCATTTGCACAATTGATTTCATTGTATTAAGTTTAATATATTAATGTTTAAAATCCATGCATTAAAGGAAGAATAGTTTACAGCCCATCTGTGGTCCCTAACCCCAACCCTAACCCTAACCCTAACCGGGTGTCACCCACGGGACAGAATACGTCAGCGTATGACAGGGCGCACGACATGATGAGACACCCAAAAGTCGCCCCAGATTTTGAACATTCCAAAATCCTGGGGCGACAGGGAAGCACCCGTGCGTTACCACGCGTCACTGCATGCCTCACCACGCCTCACCACGTGTCACAACGCGCCAACCTATTTTTAGGCTGTCGCGTAAATGACGCGCAAATGGCGCCCAAGTGGGACAGGCCCTTTACACTTGCACTATCCTACACACTGGGGATAATTTACAGTTCATTTTAACCAAAGCAAATTAACCTACAAACCTGTACATCTTTGGAGCATGGGAGGAAACTGGAGCACCCGGAGAAACTCTCGCAGTCACAGGAGAGAACGTACAATCTCCGTACAGACAGCACCCGTAGTCAGGATCGAACCCGGGTCTCTGGTGCTGGTGCTGTAAGGCTGCAACTCTACCGCTGCGCCACTGTCCTGCCTAAAAAGCCAAATCCGTTTTTTTCTTTTCCAAGAAAAACATCTGACCCAACGTTTCCTACGTTTTCTGCTTTCGCTTATGGTAAATGTGTTGCACAGTTGCAAAAAAAAAAAAAAAAAAATAGAAATGCAGCAAGTTTGAATCCTCATTCATTTTCGTACAGTTAGAGTGACAATAAAAATAACCAGAACTGACCATGACATTCTCTGGAGAAACGCATCAGAATCCCAACACTTAAACAGTACCAAGAGCAGCGTGAAGGACTGGGCATGAGGTGAGAAGGTCTGGGCAGAAGGTGAAGAATTAAACATGGCCTCAGTGCCCTTAGACTGATGAAATAGCTCATTGAGATTCACACTCGAAGAATGACAAGCTGGGCACAGTAACAAGATACGCAGAGCCTGCAGAAGTTTACTCCAGCAGTTAGTCAGCAAATCAAACGAAGGAGGAAAATTAAAATCAAAGCTACAATTCTTACAATTTTTTTTAAAAAGTCAGTATGATACCCATTGAATTCATCCGATTTATTTTAGGCAGTATTTATTGATCTGCCACTGAATACATTAATTCATCTCTTCCCGACCACTTATGATAAGGTATAGGGGCTCCGAAAAAATACAATTGAAACAATGTGCTGGACCAACACGAAATTATCATAGAATTAGATGAATAAAACAAGAACATTTAAAAAACAAGAAAACTTAAATGAATTCCAGCAGGGATTTATGCATCGTTTTAGAAAGCTATGGGTATCATGCCGTCAGAATTAGACAATTAACGTGTTAAAAATGGATTAAAATAATCTGATCACTAAATCAATTCTTCAAGCATTCTTTTATGTGCAATAGTTCACATTAGCATATCCAGCTAGGCAAATTGTCAATGCTTGATAAATGTATCATTCTCATTCTCATTCTCAACGTGGGAAAAACCGAGGAGATGGTGGTTGACTTCAGGAGGGCGGGAAAACAACACCATACACCTCTGCACATCGATGGAGCTGATGTGGAAAGGGTCAACAGCATGAAGTTCCTAGGACTCCACCTGTCAGATGACCTGACGTCCACGACCAACACCACAGCACTGGTCAAGAGAGCCCAGCAGCGACTACACCCTCTCCGAAGACTACGTAAAGGAGGTCTCCTCACTACACACCTACGAACTTTTTATAGGGGGACAATCGAGAGCACATTAACCTACGGCATCACTTCCTGGTTCGGGAACTGCAAGGCGTACGAACGGCACCAACTAGACAGGATTGTGAAGACCGCCAGCAGGATTATTGGTGCTCCACTCCCTTTCCTGCTGGACATATACAGGAAGAGATGTATCAGCAGAGCCATCTCCATCATCAAAGACCCCTACCACCCATCGCATCACATATTCTCCATCCTGCCATCTGGGAAGAGGTACAGGAGCATTAGGTGCAAAACCAGCAGGATGCTCCTCAGCTTCTTCCTGCAGGTTATAAGACTGATAAACGGACTTTGCCCCCTGCCAAAGTATCGTGCACCAACCACCAACCTGGACACACTGCAGCAGAGCCACTGCCGTGCCGCTGCCGATCGGAACGCCTGTTGATGTTTAGTAGAGAGTAGAGTGTTAATTTGTTCATGATATATGTATTTTTACTTCTATTTATTTTTTACTGCACACTGAAATGGACACTGGTTGAGGAACGTTTTTTTGTTTCCTCTGGGTATGTGAATACTCAGGAAATGACAATAAAGATATACAATACAATACAATACAATTCCTTCAGAAGAAAATATTCACCATTTGAAGGTTTAAAAATCCATTTAAAAAAGATAATCCACTCATTTTCCAAAATGTATAACTCAATTCATAATTCAATGTTTATTGGAATAATTTTGCAATTCTGCTTTCATTGTCCAGAAGACATTTTTGATCAAGTTGGGACATAGCTCACATAAAGTTGAGGAAGTAAAGAGGGCGCACAATGACATATGTCAATTTACAGGTGCCTTCTAATTTAACAATCGTTTAAAAATACATATAAAATGACAATTTTAGACAAAATGACTATTTTAGAGCATTCTGGTTCATTTTATACGTCAGCTTTTAGGAAGAAAAAGTGTTGCAAATTATGTTTTATTCTATCCTTTGTACACCCATCTGTTACCTGAATCCACGGCCATCTGTCATTTTCTGCAGCAGTCCAAGCATTTACAAGGCCTTTTTTATTCAGTCTGGCATAGTATGGGTACCACTTCTGCAGCCCAAACAGGGCACGGTGTGTCGACGATGCTGAAATTTGTTGATTGGATATAATCCCTCCCTCCATCCCGAGGGGTCCTGAACACTCTATGAGGGGAAAAAAAGAATTGCAAAAGTGATTGTCGAAAATGGTCATCAACAAAATGGTTATAAAGGTGTATAAAATCATGAGAGGTATAGATCGGGTAGACGCACAGTGTCTCTAGTCCAGAGTAGGAGAATCGAGAACCAGAGGGCGTAGGTTTAAGGTGAAGGGGGAAAGATTTTACAGGAATCTGAAGGGTAGCTTTTTCATTCATGGTGGGTGTATGGAACGAGCTGCCGGAGGAGGTAGTTGAGGCAGGGTCTATCACAACGTTTAAGAAGCAATTAGACAGGTACATGGATAGGACAGGTTGAGAGGGATATGGACCAAACCCTGGCATGTGGGACTAGTGTAGATGGGACATGCTGGTCGGTGTGGGCAATTTGGTCCGAAGGGCCTGTTTCTATTACTCAAAAACATGAGCAAAAGGTGACAAAATAAATTATACCAAAAGGTTCGAAGTATGTAATTACAATTCATCTTTTAATTGAAAGCATTTTCTTTTTCATCAGCAACATTTTTGCAAAGTCATTGTCAGTCAAATATTGTAATTGTCTGCACATTAGCTATGCATTGCTATTAGCATGAATTAAAACACTATTTTTTGAGAATACTCCATGATCAAAACATACGAACCAATTATTATTGTCCTAATCTAGCCTTTCACACTCTCAATGAGGAATGCTAGTAAACGCGACATTAGGCAAATTTAACTGTCTAGAAATCTATTAATGATTGGCATTATTGAACACGTGTAGGAAGGAACTTCAGAAACCGAAGATAGACACAAAATATTAGAGTAACTCAGCGTGACAGGCAGGATTTCTGGAGAGAAGAAATGGGTGACATAGGGTCTTGACCTGATACATCACCCATTCCTTCTCTCCAGAGATGCTGCCTGTCCTGGTGAGTTACTCCAGCATTTTGTGTTTTACTATTGAACATGTTATATATTATAGGCAGAATGATACGCTCTCTCTCTGAAATTCAATACATTAACAGTTAATGCCACTGAATTAATAAATTAATGGGAAATCGTTTTTCTAAATATTTTGGCCCTCCTAATGTCTGTTTTAACCACACTGCATTTGGTAGGTATTTTGATTTTTTTTCAGTACTTACGAGTTAATTTTACATTCTGTCGACATATTTCATCTAATCTGCTCATTGATGTGTGCAATTAGATCCAGCCTCTATTTATTTTTTATTCAGATATTCTGATTATAAACCTATATTGTTCGTCATGATCCGGTAATATTTATCCTGCTCAGATAGTAAATTTGCTCTGGTTCATTATTCAGAATTGATGTATTTTCAGATTTTGATCATCTTTAGTTTCTTCTCCATTCAATCTATTTTGTACGTCAGAACTTCATGATTATAGTTCATTTACATCTGCAAACTATAATCAGAATTTTAATCAGATCTAATCCTTCCTCATCATTTAGTAATCCAAAATGGATACCCGATTTCAGTCTGACCTATTCTGCTTGGTTGAAATGGGACAGGCTTGGATCTAATGCCTTTTTTACCACTGAGGATATTGGTTTATCACTAGCCACACTGTTGGATGCGTTAGGCTAAAGTTGTGCCCAACTCTATGCGTCATTTGCAATGTTAATCCATTTGCATTAATGCTGTGATCCTGAAGAATGGTCTCGACCCAAAATGTCACCCATTCCTTCTCTCCAGAGATGCTGCCTGTCCCGCTGTTATGAATTAAGAATGCAAGATTAAAGTTCATTTTCATGATCAAACCATTTTATCAAGTATTTGCAAATGTTTTAAGTGTAATTATTTCACATATAACAAATGGATTTTGTATAAAATCAAAAGTTTGTTTTGCCTTTTCTCTCATGCTCTTACTCAGAACAAATTTCAGACTTTCAGTAAACAATTTAACGACCCAAACTATTTAATATTAAACAACCTGTATTGTCTTTGCACCGTAGAGGTGAGGGGGGAAATTTTAATAGGAACCTGAGTGGCAATTTTTATTTTTATTTATTTTTTTACACAGAATGTGTAGTGGGTATGTGGAACGAGCTGCTGGAGGAGGTAGTTGAGGCAACTACTATCACAACAGTTAAGAAACGCTTAGACAGGTATGTGGATAGGACAGGTTTAGAGGGATATGGGCCAAATTCAGACAGGCGGGACTAATATAGAAAGGGCTTGTTGGTCAGTGTGGGCAAGTTGGGCTGAAGGGCCTGTTTCCACATTGTATGACTATGACAGATCACCAGCTAAATTATTAATACATTTGAAAAGTCCATAGACAGCTTTTATACAATAACAGTAGTCTGTAGATTATTCTTATGATAAAATACCAAACCGTGACGTTGTTAAGTGGTTAAATTCCACAGTCTATGTGAAATAAATGAGGTGAATGAGCTCCAAAATGGTCATCAACTTTAAACATTTGCATAAAGATACTACTTGACCTTTTTTGTGTTTCCCTGGATTCTCCTTTCTTGCTAATGTAAGCGGTACCTAAACGAACACATTTCGAGAACTTAATGTGGACAAGTACTGTGACATTCCTTGCCTGTCCCAACACCGATCTACAGATGGTTCCATAGCAGCTGTGTCCTTAAAGCGTAGAGGACATGTTGGTATGGATAAGTAAATGCAAGTCAGCTAAGTCCATTAGAAAAATGACTTGAATTGCAAATATAACAACAACAAAAATGTACTACGTTGCACACGTTCTTTGATTCTTTGATGCAAGTACCCTTAGGGGAGCAACTTTGATGTAAAGGATTGCGAATCAGCATATAGTGGTGGCCAATGTGTAGTTACGAGATTATGCAACAATATATCTGACAGAGAAAGGCACAAGCACTGCAGGTTGCTCTGCAATGATGAATCTCAAAAGGCCAGGTGATGGTAAATAACTTAGCATTTTCACCCGAACTATAAAAAACTTTATACCATAGCATTTCAAGTTGGAGCAGTCAACGTGAACATCTAGAAACAAGAAACTGCAGGTGCTGCTTTACAAAAGAAGACGCAGAATGCTGGATTAACTCAATGGGGCAGGCAACATTTCAGGAGAACATGAATAGGGCAGGTTTCAAAGAGGGACCCTTCTTCATTCTGTCAGTATCTGAGAAGACTGAGAGAACTCTTGGTCCAAAAATATTATCCCTGGATATTTAGAGTCACTTAAACCTTATTTTTGAGATTTAGTTATATGACTAGGTTATACTCAAATGCTCCTGACCACGAGGGGCAACACTTTAAGAATAAGGGGTAAGTCATTTATAACGGAGATGAGGAAAAACCTTTTCGAACAGAGGGTTGTGAATCTGTGGAATATTCTGCCTCAGAAGGCAGTGGAGGCCAATTCTCTGGATGCTTTCAAGAGAGAGTTAGATAGAGCTCTTAAAGATAGCGGAGTCACGGGTTATGGGGAGAAGACAGGAACGGGGTACTAATTGTAGTTGATCAGCCACCACTCTCACCCACCACTCCACCTCCAGGCCCCTCAGATCGGCCGACTTGGGGTTGCTGAATATCCCACGGTCTAGGCATAAGCTCAGGGGCGACCGCGCCTTTGCAGTTGCAGCCCCTAGACTGTGGAACAGCATCCCCTTTCCCATCAGAACTGCCCCCTCCATCGACTCTTTTAAGTCAAGACTAAAGACTTATCTATACTCCCAAGCCTTTCCTGACATCCTCTGAGTGAGGGCTACATGTATATATGTATGTAGTTTGTTTTGTTTATGCTATTCGTATAACAAATGTAAAGCACTTTGGCCAACGAGAGTTGTTTTTTAAAATGTGCTATATAAATAAATGTGACTTGACTTGACTTGATGATCACAGTGAATGGCGGTGCTGGCTCAAAGGGCCAAATGGCCTTCTCCTGCACCTATTGTCTATTGAATTTGATGGGTGAAGATTAAATATTTCATCCCAGCACATCACTTAACACCTTCCTATATCTTTAATTACAGTAGATCTGGTACAATCATAGCATTTAAGAGACATTTGGACAGGTACAAGGATAGGACAGATTTAGTGGGTTATGGGCCAAGCACGGACAGGTGGACTAGTAGAAATGGGCCATGCAGGTCGGCGTAGGCAAGTTGGGTTGAAGGGCTAGTTTCCACACTGTATGACTATCTCTGGAGCTGCTTATTTATTTTTTGCCCACCGAGTCCATGCCGACCACAATCACTCCTACACTAATTCTATCTTGAACACTAGGGGCAATAACAGAACCCAATTGACCTACAAACCTGCAAGACTTTAGAATGTGGGAGGAAACCGGAGCACCTGGAGAAAATCCACTCGGTCACAGGTAGAATGCACATACTCTGTGCAGGCAGCACCCATAGACAGGATCAAACCTGTATCTCTGGTGGTGGAAGGCAGCAACACTACCACTGCGCCAAATTCACCACCTCTGCTTTATACTCTTTCCTGTCGAACATGCCTCTCTCTTCCTCCTGGATGCTCCAGTTTCTCCCCACATCCCAAAGAGGTGTTCATGGGCAGGTTACTCTAAATTACCCTTAGTGTAGGTGGCTTAGAAGAGTATCAGGAAGGAATTGATTGGCCCGAGAGAAAAATAGGTTGCAAGAGAAAGAACGGAGGCTAGAATTGATGGAATTGCTCTGAAAGCTGGCATAGACTTGATGGGCCAAATGCCCTTTATGTTATATATGAGATGTGATGCCTAGGCAAAATAAACAGTTTATTTTCATATTTATATGCAAGTATGCTACACTCTTCCTCTTTAAAACAGTGTGAAACACGTATACATACAGTCTGCATTTCTTAAGAGGCTTTCTCAGATCTTTAGACCTTCTTAATTGTGTTTGAATCTCTAGCATTAAATCAGAAAATCCCCAAACTATTCAGCAGCTCAGGTAACTTCTGAGCAGAGAGAAACAGATTTTACATTCTAAGTCAATGTCAGCAGCAATCTGTGAATCTTCACCACCCTTTTTCACCCAGCACTACCACCAATGTTAATCAGCTTCTCCTGGTCTCTTTCATATCACACATAAGTTTTTGTTATTCTCTCTGTCGCTTCTCCCTCCCTGCAACTCAAAGCAGGTTTCATTTCCAGCTTTTGATAAAAGGTCATCAACCTGAAATGTCACCACCATTTTTTTTTACTCAACAGATACTGATTGACTAAATATTTCCAACATTCTCCATTTTTAAATTCAGACTTTCTGCATTTGCAGATCTTTTGTTTCTCAAATGCGCCCGTGGTTATTTGTTGATCTGAAGAATGTGTGGCATCTTGACTCAACTCTTTGCCCACATGTGTTCTCTTCAATAGCCGATTCCTTGTTAACTCTGGAAAACATCTGCCAGTACAAAATCATGAGAGGAATAGATCAGGTAGATGCACAGAGTCTTTTACCCAGAGTAGGGAAATCGAGGACCAGAGGACATAAGTTCAAGGTGAAGGGGAAAAGATTTAATAGGAATCCGAGGGGTAACTTTTTCAATAAGCTGCCAGAGGTGGTAGTTGAGGCTGGGACTATCCCATCGTTTAAGAAACAGTTGGACAGGTACATGGATCGGGCAGGTTTGGAGGGATATGGACCAAGGGCAGGCAAGTAGGACTAGGGTAGCTGGAACATTGTTGGCCGGTGTGGGCGAGTTGGGCCAAAGGCCCTGTTTCCACACTGTATCACTATGACTCTATGAGTACACATTTCCTCAAAGTGTTCAGATATGCCATTTGCTGCAAACAGTTGGGCACCATGAGCTTTTTTGACCTTTCCTCCAATTCACTCAAAATATTTATGTACAAAAGAACTGCAGATTCTGGTTTAAATCGAAGGTAGAAACAAAATGCTGGAGTAACTCAGTGGGACAAGCAGCATCTCTGGAGAGAAGAAATGAGTGATGTTTCGGGTCGAGAGCCTACGAAGAGATGCTGCCTGTCCCGCTGAGTTACTCCAGCATTTTGTGTCCACCTTCACTCAAAATATTGTTTTGGATCACAGGCTTATGCCATTTCACCAAGCTGCTACTTCTCTGGTATTCTCATTCATCAGTCTTGACAATCTCAGTGTCTCACCTGTCTGAACTGCTACAATTTGCTTCTTCTCACCAGGACTTCTTTCATCTGCCTCCTCACTACATTCCCCTCGAGTTATGCCGTATCAAACCATAAATGTGTTTGAAGTTTATGATGTATCAACAGCTCATCAGGGATGGAAAAATATTGTGTGATGTGTAATTTGTGAATCAGAAGTTAGTCGAATGCTGAATCACTGATAGCATCATGAACCTATCCAAGTTCTCCAGAGATGCTGCCTGATCTGCTGAGTTACTCCGAGACTATGTGTCCTGTTGAATCACTGTTCAACTGGAACAACCTTGGAAAACTTACTTCTTCAAGATTTTAAAACATATAGAGACTTTTCAGCTGCATTGTTAGGCGAAGGTTAATTAGAGGAATGCTTAATACCACTGTATCTTATGAGCCATTCAAGCAAATATTCTGATGGTAACGCATCCGCATGCGGTGCTGTCAAATGATTAATATAAATAAAGTACCAAAACACACCTGATGAATGAGCTCCAAAATGTTCATTAAGGTGAACAAGTCTCACTCTCTCTCTGCCTGCCTCATGCTGGAAAATTGCCAAATAACTACATTTTAATTCCCATTATGTCTGTAACATGCATTTATCCCAATCACACCCACTCGGTGTTGATCCATTTCATATATGGAGCTTTCACTGCCGCATTTTAAGTTAATGCTTGTTAATAAACAGACGTCTTTCACATTTTCACTGCCACATCTATTCAGATTCAACATTTCAGCCCACATTAAACCAAGGGTCTTCATGCCTGACCACTTTTATTCGATCCATTCAAGCCCCATCTACATTACATGGTCTAAACATTTTCCATTCTCCGCTACCTTAGATTAGTGTGGGTTGAAATAATATTCTAACTTCCGCATTACATCTGTGAAGGGGCTTATAATTAACTTTCTGTGAAGTCACCTGCTGAGTAAGTGTGGAACAGGATTTAGAGTCAATCTCTGAACTGAATCATGCTACCACAAGCAGAGAGCAGTGCTGAACTACTATCTATCTCATTGGCGACCCTCGGACTATCCTTGATGGGACTTTACTGGCTTTACCTTGCACTAAACGTTATTCCCTTATCATGTATCTATACACTGTAAATAGCTCGATTGTAATCAGGTATTGCCTTTCCGCTGATGGGACAAGTTTTTCACCTCGGTACACGTGACAATAAACTAAACTGAAACTCATTATGCTCTCACTGCAGTGTTTAATACCTGTGTATTTTCAACATGCGCTTCTATTGCAGGAAAGTTGTTTGCCACAAACAAAAACTTCCACTCTGTTGATGCAGAACGACACAGCTGGTTAATTGAGCACCACATCGCAGATGAGGTAGCTTGTTTACCTTTCAGCGGCCATCACATCTCTTTTCTCACCAAATGGTGACACTGTGGCACTTAAGGCCACCGTGTCACCATTTAGTTTTGCCTCAAGCCCCTTAGTTTAGTTTATATTTAGAGATACAGGCCAACCGAGTCTGTGCGACTAGCAATCACCCCGTACACAAACACTACACTAAATATTAGGGACAATTAACTTTTTTAAAAATTGAAGCCAATTCACCTACATACCTGAGATAGACACAAAATGCTGGAGTAACTCAGCAGGACAGGCAGCATCTCTGGGGAGAAGGAATTTGTGAGGTTTCGGGTCGAGACCCTTCTTCACCTACAAACTTGTACGTCTAAACTGTGGGCGGAAGCCAGAGCACCCGGAGAAAACCCACGCGGTCACGGGGAGAACGTACAAACTCCGTACAGGCAGCACCCATAGTCAGGATCACACCTGGGTCTCTGGCGCTGCAAGGCAGCTACTCTACCGCTGCGCCATCATGCCACCCTACTTCTGGTGCTTTTTTGTAGAGAAGGCCACTGCCTGGATTATTTTCTTTTGCTGCTGCCTGGGCAAATTTACAGACTCACCCTGCATCTAGGAAAATCAATGTCTGTGATGTTTGTGTCTTCTTGGGAGCAGAGACTTTGGGGTCACTCGGTGAGAGCTGCCACTATGTTATACTTGGGAGATTGTACCCAAAAAACCCTCACTTCAACAGTGTTACTTTTGGTTGATTATTGTTGATAACCAAAACTATCTTCACGGCCAATTATAGTTTATTTGGGGTAGGGTGGTCTGTAAAACAGTCCTATTGAGTTAAAATGATAATAATGTGTGCAAGACACCAGAAGTTGCAGAACAAGGACATGTACTTTAGTGCGGGTTAACAACAATTTACAGCTCTTCTTAGGACACATGTATGCTCATACTTACTTTATTAGCCAGGTATGTTTTGCAACATACGAGGAATTTGATTTGCCATACAGTGAAACTAATAATAGAACACACAAAATACATTTTAACATAAACATCCTCCACAGTGACTTCTCCACATTCCTCACTGTGATGGAAGGCAAAATCAAGTTCAATCTCTTCCCTTCTTTGCTCTCCCGCGGTCGGGGGCCTCGAGCCTTCCGTTGACGGATGATCTTGATTCCCGTAGCCGGCGGCGTTCGGGTCCTCCTCGTTGTCAGCATTGAGGGGATCTCAGCTCCCCCGCGGCGAACGATCGGATCCCGGGTCGGGCTGTTCGAACCTCCTGCGTCGTTGGAGCTCCCGACATCTACGGTCTCATCTACGTGAAATCCGCAGGCCGCAGTTGGAGCGTTGATCCCAGGCAAGGGATCGGCTCCGATGGCAAGTCCATCTGAGCCCTGTGGGGCTCAAAGTCAGGCCGCAGAGCGACCGGAGACACAATCGCATCTCCGGCAAGATAAGGGATTGAAAAAATAGTTTCCCCTGACCCCCTCCCACCACATAAAACAAACCAGAGAACATTAAAACAAACTTTTAAAACACACTAAAAATAAGAAAAAAAAGAAAAGACAGACAGACTATTGGCGAGGCTGCTATTGTCAGTGCCCCCCCCCCGGTGGTATAATGATGGTCATTATATAGATATGATCTAGTTAGATATCTACATGCAAATAATCCACTTCTTCCTCCACCTCAGCATCACAATTTCACTTTGCCTTCATTCCGATATTCTTTCCTCCATCTGTGTTGCAAATTTCCTCGTTTTGATTCTATTAACTTATTGCCTTCTTTCAAAGTTATTTTGATCTAAATGTTATTAAATATTTTACGTGCAGTGTTTTCTCACACATCATTCACAGGCAGAAATATGATGACTATTTACCATTACTTATACATACTCAGTAACTTTAACCATTATTGAAACACTTTACTTACTGTGCTGGCAATTTCTGCCCATGAATTCTCCTGGACATTCACAGGAATAGTTTGCAATGAGGTCAGTGCATATCCCACCATTTCTACAGGGGTCAAACTCACATTCATTTATATCTGCAGGATAAAGAACAGAATTAATTCAAATGGGACAATTGATGTATAAAATAAAACAAGACTTATGAATGAACCTTTATCAATCGCTGTAATGTATCTGATGTGATGCACAATTTGCAACTGCCAAATTGCCCTATGCAACATTTTATTTGCAATTATCCATTTTGACAGACTTTACAGTCATCCTAATTTCAATCATTCAGCCTTTAATATAAATACATTATTAAATTAGCAGATTCATTTCCATTTTTAGTTTAGTTAGTTTAGAGATACAGCGTGGAAACAGGCCCTTTGGCCCACCGAGTCCGCACCGACCAGCGATCCCCGCACACGAACACTATCCTGCACACACGACGGACAATTTACACTTATACCAAGCCAATCAACCTACAAACCTGGATGTCTTTGGAGTGTGGGAGGAAACCGAAGATGTCGGAGAGAAGCCACGCGGTCACGGGGAGAACGGATAAACTCCGTACAGTCGGGATCGAACCCGACTGTAAGGCAGCAACTCTACCGCTGCGCCACCGTGCCGCTAACATAATAATTACTGTCCTCACCCCCATATGTTCTCACTGGTGAAAATATTTTTAAAACATAATTGTCTCCAAAGTATTCACAGTGGAAAGTATTGGCAGGGAAACAACTTATTTCTTGGGGGATTTATTACATTTTTTTAATTTCTGGAGTGGCGGCCTGCAGTCCGTCTGTTTTTTTTCTTTTTTTGTTGTTTTCTTGTCCTGTTTTAGCTAGTTAATTTGAGTTATTAGGTTGTGTATGTGTGGGGGGGGGTGGGAGCAACGTGTTTTAGTCTCTTCCTTCGGGGGAATGCGACTTTTCTTGTTGTATCCCCCGTCTCCGTCTCCGTCTGCGCTGAGGCCCTAAAGACGGAGCTGGCGGCCTCCAACTGCGACCGACCTCGAGGCTCCGGAGGCAGAGCCAGCAAGGACTTACCAGCGCGAGGCTGGCTGACTTCGGGGCAGTGGCGGGTTCTGGCGTTCCGGCGGCGGCACGACTCGGGGCTGAGGTGGCGTTCCGGCGGCGGTGGACCCGACTCGGGGCTGAGGTGGTGTTCCAGCGGCGGTGGACCCGACTCGGGGCTGAGGTGGTGTTCCAGCGGCGGTGGACCCGACTCGGGGCTGAGGTGGCGTTCCGGCGGCAGTGGACCCGACTCGGGGCTGAGGTGGCGTTCCGGCGGTGGACCCGACTTCGGAGGTTTGGCCGCGTAGACGACATCGTCGGGAGCTCGCAGGTCACAGGTTGGTGACCTGTTTTTCCGGAGCTCCCGCGGCAACAGCTTCGTCCGCTGGACTGGAGGGCGGCAGCTTTGACTACCCCGGGCCGCGGAGATTGAACCGGCCCATTCGCGGAACACGGTTGGGCCGCGGGACTTAATTACCATCACCTGGTGGGGGTCACAATATCGGAGGCCTGGATCGCCTTCGCGCAGAGGGAGAACAAGGAGGGAAGAGACAAAGACTTAAGATTTTTGCCTTCCATCACAGTGAGGTGTCTGGTGAACTCACTGTGGTGGATGTTAAATTTGTGTTTATTGTGTGTTTTGTTATTTTATTATATGTATGACTGCAAGGCAACGAAATTTCGTTCAGACCGAAAGGTCTGAATGACAATAAAGTTTCCATGATCCATGAAATATTTTTAATGCACAAAATATTTAATGCTTCCGGCAATCCTTTAACCAAAAATAACAATACACAAAAATAATCTGAGGCGGCTTCTGGGGTAGTACCTTTTATACCTTTTATACGGAGCTAAATTATTTAGCATATTATACCATCTTTAATGTAAATGTTGATCCTTGGGACACATACAATAAAAAAACAAGTACTATACCATGTTGTTCACCATATAGCAAATAATGAAATCTAAAAATGAATTCAAGTGTTCCTTTATAGTGGATGAAGTGAAAGATTTAATCAATTCTTGGTCTATATTCAAGATTCAAGATTCAGATATCATGTGGGGCTTTTTGAAACAAACTGGGCTCAGATGGCTGCATTGCTTAACATTTGATGCTTTAAATAAATCTGGTTATCATTGTAGTTATTCTTGTGTTAATAAATATGATAACAATACTTATAACAATTAAATCACATCGCAGCCTGCTTCTGGTATTGAATAAAAATATTGTTATTCCCATAGGTCCAGACTCAAGTGATTAAAAAGCTACCATTTTCTCAAAATGAATGGTTAAAACTTGACAAATGTATGATCAGTATTGAGGAAATGCTGGTCGAAATTGGCCAAATCCTTTGCACATGCTCATTAAATTACCCTTCAATAGACAATAGACAATAGATGCAGGAGTAGGCCATTCGGCCCATCAAGCCAGCACCGCCATTCACTGTGATCATGACTGATCATCCACAATCAGTACTCCGGTCCTGTCTTCTCCCTTATCCCCTATGTTTAAGAGCTCTATCCAACTCTCTCTTGAAAGCACACAGAGAATTGGCCTCCAGTGCCTTCTGAGGCAGACAATTCCACAAATTCACAATCCTCGGTGTGAAAAAGATTTTCCTCATCTCTGTTCTAAATGGCTTACCCCTTTTCTGAAACTGTGGTCCCTGGTTCTGGACTCAACCAACATTGGGAATATGTTTCCTGCTTCTAGCGTGTCCAAACCCTTAATAATCTTATATGTTTCGATAAGATTACCTCTCATCCTTCTAAATTCCAGAGTATACAAGCCCACCTGCCCCATTCTATCAACATATGACAGTCCCGCTATCCTGGGAATTAACCTGGTGAACCTACGCTGCACTCCTTCAATAGCAAGAATGTCCTTCCTCATATTGAGAGACCAAAACTGCACACAATACTCCAGGTGTGGTCTCACTAGGGCCCTGTACAACTGCAGAAGGACCTCTTTGCTCCTGTACTCAAGTTAAGTCAAGAGAGTTTATTGTCATGTGTCCCAGATAGGGCAATGAAATTCTTGCTTGCTGGAGCACAACAGAATATTGTAGGCATAAATACAGATCAGATCAGTGTGACCATATACCATAGCATATATATACACACACATAAATAAACAGATTAAGTGCTATAGGCTGTTATAGTTCCGAGTTTATTTGAAGTTGTCTTTAATAGTCTGATGGCTGTGGGGAAGTAGCTGTTCCTGAACCTGGATGTTGCAGATTTCAGGCTCCTGTATCTTCTACCTGAAGGCAGCAGAGAGATGAGTGTGTGGCCAGGATGGTGTGGGTCCTTGATGATGCTGATAGCCTTTTTGAGGCAGCGACTGCGATAGATCCCCTCGATGGTAGGGAGGTCAGAGCCAACTCCTCTTGTTATGAAGGCCAACATGCCATTCGCTTTCTGCACTGCCTGGTGTACCTACATGCTTACTTAAATTGACTGATGAACAAGGACCCCCAGATTTCGTTGTACTTTCCCTTTTACGAAACCCAATACCATGTGCTCTAATTTTCCCCACTAATCTCCTTTGTGGGACCTTATCAAATGCTTTCTGAAAGTCCAGGTACACAACATCCACTGGCTCTCCCTTGTCCATTTTCCAAGTTACATCCTCAAAAAATTAGTCAAGCATGATTTCCCCTTCGTAAATCCATGCTGACTCGGACTGATCCTGCTACAAATGTGCTGCTATTTCATCTTTTATAATTGATCTTCCCCACCACCGATGTCATGATAACTGGTCTATAATTCCCTGTTTTCTCTCTCCCGCCTTTCTTAAAAAGTGGGATAAAAGTGGGATCCTGAATCTATAGAACATTGGAAAATTATCACCAATGCATCCACGATTTCTAGAGCCACTTCCTTAAGTACCCTGGGATGGAAACCATCAGGCCCTGAGGATTTATCAGCCTTCAATCCCATCAGTCTACCCAACAACACTTCCTGCCTAATGTGAATTTCCTTTGGTCACCCTAGATTCTCTGACCACTAGTACATCAGGGAGATTGTTTTTGTCTTCCTTCGTGAAGACGGATCTAAATTACCTGTTCAACTCGTCCGCCATTTCATTGTTCCACATAATAAATTCACCCGTTTCATTCTTCAAGGGTCCAACTTTGGTCTTAACTAATTTTTTTCTCTTCACATACCTAAAGAAGCTTTTACTATCCTCCTTTATATTCTTGGCTAGCTTACCTTTGTACCTCATCTTTTCTCCCCGTATTGCCTTTTTAGTTATCTTCTGTTGCTCTTTAAAAGTTTCCCAATCCTTGGCTTCCTGCTCATCTTTGCTATACTTCTTCTCTTTTATTTTTATACTGTCCCTGACTTCCCTTGTCAGCCACGGTCGCCCCTTACTCCCGTTGGAATCTTTCTTCCTCTTTGGAATGAACTGATCCTGCACCTTCTGTATTATTCCCAGAAATACCTGCCATTGCTGTTTCACTGAGATCCCTGCTAGGGTATCTATCTAAACAACTTTGACCAGCTTCCCTCTCATGGCTCCATAGTTCCTTTTGTTCAAATGTAATACCAAAACGTCCGATTTTCCCATCTCCCTCTCAAATTATAGATTAAAATTTATCATATTATGGTCACTACCTCCTAATGGCTCCTTTATATCGAGTTCCCTTATCAAATCTGGTTCATTACACAACGCTAAATCCAGAATTGCCTTCTCCCTGGTAGGCTCCAGTACAAGCTGCTCTAAGAATCCATCATGGAGGCACTCCACAAACTCCTTTTCTTGGGGTCCGGTCCCAACCTGATTTTCCCAGTCTACCTGCATGTTGAAATCATCTATAACAATCGTAGCATTACCTTTACGACATGCCAATCTTAACTCTTGATTCAACTTGCACCCTATATCCAGGCTACTGTTTGGGGGCCTATAGATAACTCCCATTAGGGTCTTTTTATCCTTATAATTCCTCAGTTCTATCCATACTGACTCTACATTTCCTGATTCTATTTCACCCCTCACAAGGGACTGAATTTAATTCCTCACCAACAGAGCTACCCCACCCCCTCTGCCCACCTGTCTGTCTTTTCGATAGGAGGTATATCCTTGAATATTCAGCTCCCAGCCCTTGCCCTCTTGCAGCCATGTCTCTGTAATTCCCACAACATAATTCTTGCCAATTTCTAACTGAGCCTCAAGCTCATCCAATTTATTTCTTATAATTTGCGCTTTCATATACAACAATTTATCTTCAGTATTCACCTCCACTCTCACACCGGCCACTATTGGCCCTGTCCTTACTCTCTTATCCCTTATTGAACTTTCCTTCCCATTAATTCAGGTATTTTGTAACTTTTCCTGTACTCACTTCCCCCTTAACTCCATCTTTATACTCCCAATTTGTCAATCCCCTCCCCACCCCCCCCCCCACCACTGTTTAGTTTAAACCCACACTGGTCCCCCTCCAGTTAAGGTGTACCACTTTTTTACAGGTCACCACTACCCCTACCCTAGAAGAGATCCCAGTGGTTTATAAAGCTAAATCCTTGCTCCCTGCACCAGCCCCTCAGCCACACATTCAGATCCCCTATCTCCCTGTTCATGCCCTCACTAGCACTAGGTACTGGAAGCAATCCAGAGATAACCACCCTAAAAGTCCTGCTTTTCAGTCTTCTTCCTATCTCTCTAAACTCACGTTGCAGAACCTCCTTCCTCTTCCACCCGACGTCGTTTTTGCCCACATGCACAACTACTGCCGTCTGTTCACCTTCCCTCTCGAGGATGTTCTGAAGTCGGTTCATGATATCTTGAACCCTGGCACCAGGGAGGCAACAAACCATCCTCGAGTCTCGCCTGCCGCCACAGAATCTCCAGCCCGCACCTTGGACAATGGAGTCACCCACCACTATAGCTCTGCCTGACGTCGGTCTCGCCAGTCGAGTCTCAACGCTTGGATTGAAGCCACCGACCTGTCCGCCGCTTGGACTGGAAGCGTCGTCTGCCCTGACAGCTTCCAGAAGGGTGTACCTGTTTTCATTTGGCACAGCCACTGGGGTCTCCTGCACTCCACGGTTACTCCCCTTTCTCCCAGTCACCCACCTTCGCTCTTCCTGTAACCTTGGCATGACAACCTCACTGTAGGTCCTGTCCACGAAAAGCATTTGCTGTTGGAGTTACCAATATATTCTGATACTGTATCAGTAAAATTACAGTCAAAACCTACAGAAAATTGCTCTGCTACAATAGAGTTGACTATTTGCTTTTCTATTGACTGGGTAGGCAATGGGGCAACGATTATAAAAGAGTGATGATGATCACCAGAGATATGTGACATTGTCATGGTTTAGCCTAAAGAGAAAATAATGGCATGCTGACTGGGTTGAACAAGCACTGACTTAAAACCTGAGGTGCAGAACTAAAAATCCAAGCCAGGACAAATCTAAACAAAGCTGTTTACAGCGTATTTAAAGGCCCATGCCAATATTAATCCTTTGAAGCCGAGATATCATTAATCTGCCACCCCATTCATGCTGAAAAACATGCTCAATAAAATTATCGCCGTTATTTAAGAAGCCAATCTCAGCAATGCTGTGAGGTATTACCAATTAGGCCTAATAGATCAAAACTGGGAAGGTATTAATTGAAATATTGGACTGTTAAATATTTTAAAGGTACAGAATAAAATTAATACATATCAAAGGGGATGAATCATTAGGATTAAGTAGGAAAGTGGAACATTTCCAAACAACAAGTAGCAGACATATGAAATCAACTGTCATAAAATATAATTGAAACAATGCCATTATTTGTTTTTCTAGAGAGATTGGGGTTGTGGTGATTTAAATTGTGATTTAATTAAAAAAGGAACAAATTTGTTGGAACTTGTTTCCAGGAAGATCGTGTAATCATATAGTGATAGTCACTTTTTTTTCAGGGAATGGCAGATTTAAAGGTTAAAGGAAACTGCAGAGAGTTAATTAAACATTCTCAAGTTCACATAGCAGCTTCCTCATGCATTACAATCAGTACATTTCTATGAAAAATAGAAATCCCTAGTTAATCTTCCAAAAAGGGCTCTATCTGGAAAGGACTGTGGGATTGAGCTGTGATTTCAGAGTATATTTGCACGTTTGGAAGGAAGACCTAAATGTTTGTGACTTCAGGACATCCCAATGAACTTAATAATATTAGAATATATCTTTATTGTCATTGTACAAGAACAACGGGATTAAGATTGCAACCTTCATATCGATGCTGTAAAATAAATAAATAAGGTAAAAGTACAAATAGGTCCATGTACACTGAGGTTAAAAATTACAACATCTATCACTGTTGTGCCTGTTGATTATGGGGGCAAAGGCAGATTATGGGGGGCGCTTAGCAGACTGATTCAGTGCAGTTGTAGCTCTAGGGAAACAGCTATTTCTCAGTCTGTAGGTGCGGGAGTAAAAGGCCTTCTAACGTCTGCCAGATGGAAGAAGTTCAAACAGACAGTGGCATGTGTGTGTGGAGTCCTCACAGATGCTGATGGCTTTTCTGAGGCAGCGTGCGCTGTAGATATCCTCCAGGGCTGGGAGCCGTATCCCAATGATCTTCTGTGCTCTGGAGACGACCCGCTGGAGATCTCTCCTATCCACTGCTGTGCAACTAAGATACCACACAGAGATGTTTGGATGCTCTCTGTGGTGCAGCAGTAGAATGTCAACAGCATCTGTTGGGGCAGACCAGCTTTTTTCAGCATCCTCAGGAAAAGCAGCCATTGCTGTGCTTTCTTGGCCAGTGCAATGGTGATACTGGACCACGTGAGGTCCTCTGAAATGTGTGTGTCCAGAAACCTGAAGCTGGACAATCTCTCCACTTTGTCCCCGTCGATGAAGACTGGCGCGTACTCATCATCCTGTGACCTCCTAAAGTTATGATCAGCTCCTGGGTCTTAGCTATATTTAGGAACAGGTCGTTCTCTGAGCACCAGCTCACCAGGTTCTGCACCTGTTGGCTGAATCATTGCCATTGGAGATCAGCCCGATCACCGTTGTGTCATCCGCAAATTTAACGATGGCGTTAGTGGCGAATGCAGGAACACAGTTGTGTGTGAGGAGGGAGTAGAAGATGGGGCTCAGTATACAACCCTGTGGTGTGCCAGTACTCAGGGTAATAGTGGAGGACAGATGGGGGCCCAGTCTCACCACCTGAGGACGCTCCGACAGAAAATTCAGGATCCAGTGCATAGTGACGAGCTGAGGCCTAGCTGGTGGAGGTTGAAAGTGAGCTTGGTGGGGATGACAGTATTGAAAGCAGAAGTGTAGTCTACAAATAGCATCCTCACGTGTGTGCCCTGTCGCTCCAGGTGAGTCAGAACAGTATGAAGCCAGAGAGATGGCGTCCACTACAGATCTGTTAGCTCTGTAAGCAAACAGATATGAGTCCAGTGAAGCAGGGATGATGGCGTTGATGTGGGAGAGGACCAACCTTCCAAAGCACTTATTTACTGTTGGTGTGAGGGCAACCGAACAATAGTCCTTCAGATTGCTGATAGTTTTTTTTTCAGCACCGGCACTATGGTGGCAGACTTCAGGCACTTTGGGACCGTTGTCAGAAATAGAGACAGATTGAAGATCTTTGTAAATTACTCAGCCAGCTGTTCAGCGCAGTCCTTAAGTATCCGTCCTGGGACTCCATCTGGGCCTGCAGCTTTGCGTGGACTGACCCTCCGCAACTCGCGCTGTACGTCATGTGTGCTCAATGTAAGAACCTGTTCATCCTCCATGGCCGGGATTTTTCCACTCATGGTGTTGTTGCCGATTTCAAAACGAGGAAATAATGTGTTGAGCTCGTTGGCCAGTGTGACATCACTGTAGGGGCAGGCCGGGTTAAGGGCCTGTCCCACGGTGATTGTTTCGGCGACTGCCAGCGTCATATCAGTGTCGCCAAAATGTTGCGACACTCGAAAAAACACCGCGCGTCATACGTCATCACTCCGCGTCACGCCGCAAATTTTTCGGTGACCTGATACCTCAGTCAATGATGTCGGCAGTCGCCAAAAAAAAAATCGCCAAGTGGGACAGGCCCTTTACTCTTGTAATCAGTGATAGCCCTGATGCCTTGCCACATAATTATAGTGTCAGTGTTGTTGAAGTGGTCTTCCACGCGTTGCCTGTGGAAGTCTTTGGCCTTTTTTATGCCTTTTTTTCAGGTTTACAGGTAATTAAATATTTTTGAAGTGTAGTCACTGTCGTTTTTTCGAGGATGACATGACAACCAATTTGCATTCAACAAGTAATGTGAATGCGACCAGTCATCTGTTTGATGGTTTTGGTTACAAGATGAAAATTGACTACAAAGGAGACGGATTACAACATCCTATTTTTCTTTAAAATGGTGGCATGAGATCTTGTTCAATCTGAAGAAAGGTCTCTTCCATCAATATCACCCATCCATGTTCGCCACAGATGTTGCCTGACCTGCTGAATAACTCCAGCACTTTGTGTCATCTTTCACCCTCAACCAAGTAAGCTGAAAATGCCTTAGTTTAGTGTCTTCTTTGTTAAACAAAATGATTCTCCCTCATCCGAATTTAAGTCTAGACTTTGGTACTCAAATCTCTGGAATAAGATTGAAATGATAGCCAACTGCTTCCATTGGAAAACTACTCACTGAACCATGACTACTGTATTAATGGAAACGGAGACGGGATACGCCAAGTTGTGCAATACCACGACAAGATCACAATTTTCACCACAATGGAGCAAAGCACCAAGACAAATTCCTTGTATGTATACATACTTTGCTAATTAAATTTATTCAATTTAATTCAAATTTATTCAATCAATTCAATATTCTCTGGATTGTTTTCTGTAAACTTAGAAACTAAGTCAACTGGGAGTCGAAACTAATTGTTTCGACTAACTAATCGAAATCACTCTAGGTATGGGGGAAGTCCCAGGACAGAAAGGTCAAAGTGGGAATGGCAACTGGGAGATCCAGTAGGCCTTGACGGACCGAGGGCAAGTGTTCAGCAAAATGGTTGCTGAGTTTATGCTTTGTCTGGCCAATGTAGCGTAGATGAGGTTAGAGAAGGTGCATGTGGAAAAAAAACTTGTGAGTCTTTTAGCTTTATTATGAGAGGCACAGAGTACAAATGGAAAGAAGCTCTGATAACCTTTACAAAACACTATGTGTCTCTGCTGGAGTATTGCATGATTTTCAAGTATTGGGATGGATGCTTCCACCATGAAGATAATTTATGCAGTGGAGTTTGACCACAATAATACCAGGGAAGAGCGACCACAGCTATTTGATGAAATTTGTGAAATTGGGAATGAGATGACCAAAAGGAATTATTATTAAAATTAAGCATTATTCAAAATCATCAATACATTTGATGGAAGGAAGCAGCAAAAAAAGAGCAAAGGTTATTTGCAAAAGAACCAGTGGTGATGTGAAGAAACATTTATTTAATCTCAGCATGTTGTAAAATCAAAAGCATGGCCTCAAAGACTGAAGAAAGCAGATTAAATGGCAGAATTTAAAACAGAATTGATGTAATGATTTTTAAAATTTGGTTACGGACCAAGCAGAAAGAGGATTTGAGGGGCTTGCAGACCAATTTGTTAAAGAGCTGCCAAGGACATAATGGGACAAAATGATCTCCTTTTGTGCTGTACCCTTGTACTCACATTGGAAATGTGGCTTGCCTTTGCCCAAAGCTCATTCTCCCGATTCACCTGAACTGCATGCCAGCAACCACACTGGCTGATTGTAACCTTATTCAGGATTGTGATCCAGCATGGATGGATGCTGATCAATCACTAATAATACATGGGGGAAAAAAAACCTGCATGGACTGCAGGGCAGGGTAGCACATTGGTAGAGTTGCTGCCTTACAGCGCCAGAGACCTGGGTTCGATCCTGACTACCGGCGCTGTCTGCAAGGAATTTGTACGTTCTCCCCGCGACCGCATGGGTTTTCCCCAGGTGCTCCGGTTTCCTCTCACACTCCAAAGATGTACAGGTGTGTAGGTTAACTGGCTTTGGTAAAGATTGTAAATAGTCCCTAGTGTGTAGGATAGTGCTAGTGTATGGGGATTGCTGATCGGCATGGACTCAGCGGGGCAAAGGGCCTGTTTCCGTGCTGTATCTCTAAACTTTAAAGACATGTCCAGAACAGTGACTGATGCAACTGTTTTAAAATTCAGTAACAAGGTACTAGCTTTGATGGTTAAAGCAGAATTCATTATCCGTCTCGCATGGCTCGCTATGCATTATCTAGTCATACACAGGCCGCACTAACTAAAGACTAATGGTTTAATGATCACCTTTAGTGATAGTAATATTTTAATTCCAAAGTTATTTAATTATTTGAACCTACAGTATGATGGAATTCGAACCTACAGTATGTCCCCAGATCAATAGGTCCGCTGGTCTTCATTGTCCAATCGTTTAATTACTGTGTTATCATAGTCAGTTTAATTCCCACTTTTGGAAACAAACCTATTTATACCTCCGAGAGTCTGATTTTAATCCTACAGGTACGGCACGGATATATTATGAGAAGAGTGGAGAGGATTTTCGTACATCATCGGTTCTCAAGCAGAGAACTGTAAAGCTTTCTTGGATTACCATGAAATAAGATGGATTTAGATTGTCTTTTATAAACATATTACAAAACCTGGTCCGAGATATCATGCACACTCCACTGCAAGCTCTCTATTTTATCCCCACTTACATGGAACCTATTAAAATGAAATACCCCCACTTTATAATGGAGCTTTTTAAATTGAATGCATGCCATGAAATAATATCTTCTCAGCATGCCTGTTACAATGAGACACATATCTTTCCTTTTAATATACTAATGAAATGGTGCAATTAGACTTCTCAAAATACAATTGCTAAATAATTAAGATTTTAATGACATAACTAGTTGTATGGAAGATAAATCAATATCATAATAGAAGCTACTGCCAATGTTTAAGTTGAGTATAGGAGCAAAGAGGTCCTTCTGCAATTGTACAGGGCCCTGGTGAGATCAAACCTGGAGTATTGTGTGCAGTTTTAGTCTCCAAATCTGAGGAAGGACATTCTTGCTATTGAGGGAGTGCAGCGTAGGTTCACAAGGTTAATTCCCAGGATGGCGGGACTGACATATGGTGAAAGAATGGAGCGACTGGGCTTGTATACTCTGGAATTTAGAAGGATGAGAGGATATCTTTTTGAAACAGATTATAAGATTAATAAGATCAGTGTAAGATTATTAATGGATTGGACACGGTAGAGGCAGGAAACATGTTCCTGATGTTGGGGGAGTCCAGAACCAGGGGCCACATTTTAAAAATAAGGGGTAGGCCATTTAGAATGGAGATGAGGAAAAACTTTTTCACCCAGAGAGTTGTGAATCTCTGGAATTCTCTGCCGCAGAAGGCAGTGGAGGCAGATTCTCTGGATGCTTTATTTTTTTAATTTTTTTTATTTTTTTATTTTTTTTATTAGAAGTAAGTACAATTGTATACAATCATATTTTCATGATACATTTTATGTACAGCTTATTTTTTTTAATTTTGTAATAAAGAAGAAAAAGAAAAAGAAGTTAGATAATGAAGAATAGAAAAATGTGAGATATATAGTGTGTGAAAAAGAAAAATAGAGAGTGAAAAAAGAAAGTTAAGAAATAGAAAATAGAAGAAAGAGAGTAAAAGAAGAAAAGAGAAGAAAAAGAAAAAAGAAGTAAGGAGATCGTATTTATATACTTGACCATTCCTCACCCAGTCACGGATTAGCTTTTACACTTGTGTTGCACCATATGTTTCCAAAAAGACGACAAATGGAGACCAACTCGTTATGAATTGGTCAAATTTATCTATTAGGATGAATCGCATTTCCTCAAAATGTGCGGTATCCAACATACTTGCAATCCACATTTTGAGCGTTGGTATTGGTGTATTTTTCCAAAATTTTAATATTAATTTTTTTGCAATTATTAAACCATAATTAAAAAATAATTTTTGAGATGGGTTCAATTTGTTCCCATCTTCCATTACCCCAAATATAATCAATTCATTATTGGGTTCCATTTTTGTCTTAAATAATTTTGTGAATATTTCGAAAATATCACTCCAAAATCCATGAAGTTTTATACAAGAAACAAAAGAGTGTGTTATAGTTGCGTCTTGGGTTAAACATTTATCGCAAATGGGAGATATATTTGGATAGAATGTATTTAATCTTGTTTTTGAGTAATATAATCTATGTAAAATTTTAAATTGAATTAGATTATGTCTTGCGTTAATCGAACATTTGTGAATGTATGTCAAATACTTTTCCCATGTAGCCTTCGTAATTTTTATCAATAATTCCCGTTCCCACTCTTCTCTAATTACCTCGGTCGCAGGTAAATCTATATTTAAGATACTATTATATAAATATGATATTAATTTTTGTGTATCAGCTTTAATATTCATTACTTCTTCTAGTAAATCAGGAGTTATTTTTTGATATCCCTGTATGTATGTCTTCAAGAAATTACAAATCTGAAAATATTTAAAATAATGAGTGTTTTTCAATTTAAATTGTAATTGTAATTGTTGAAATGATAGTAAATCTCCCATTTCATACATGTCCCCGATCCTTTTAATTCCTAAACTTTCCCATTGATTATATATTTTATCCATCATAGATGGTTTAAATAAAGGATTATTCGCTATCGGTGTTAACAATGATAGGTTTCTTAGTTTTAAGGATAATTTTATTTGTTTCCATATCCATATTCCATCTGGATACTTTCAAGAGAGAGTTAGATAGCTCTTAAAGATAGCGGAGTCAAGGGATATGGGGAATAGGCAGGAACGGGGTACTGATTGTGGAGAATCGCGGTGCTGGCTCGAAGGGCCGAATGGCCTACTCTTGCATCAAATGAGAAAACTCCTTGGTAACAAGTTTTCTTTGCAATTAATATTTAATTTCTGAAACCATAGAAGAACTACAGAAGCTAAAAAAATCAATACTACACTAAGTTTCCTAACATTGATTTTCCAAATTCTAAATCGTGTGAGAGACTTTAATTATATAGTTTGACAGGGGACATTCACCAGAGAACACAGATGGTGGTGAGGAAATCTGATTGATCCCGTTGGAAAAGGAGCCAAGAAATAGTAGACATAGAATGAAGGTGATTGGTAAAAAGCAAGATGAGGATTTGAGTAGGGTCTGGAATGCAATATCAATACACCAATGGAGGCAGATTTAATTGTAGAATTCAAAAGGGAAAGGGATAAATATCTATCAGGAGAGAATTTATGAGGATACAGGAGTAGGTCAAGGGACTGCGTGCTTTATCACACAGGCCCTTCCGCCCACAGAGTCCGTGCCGATCACCCCACCTACGAGCACAATCCTACACACTAGGGACCATTTACCTTTTTACCAAGCCTATTAACCTAAAAACTTGTACACCTTTGGAGCATGAGAGGAAACCGGAGAAAACCCACGCAGGTCACGGGGACACCGTGCAAACTCTGTACAGACAGCACCCATAGTCATGATCAAACCCGGATCTCTGACGGTTTCCTCCCATGCTCCAAAGGCAGCAGCTCTACCGCTAAGCAAACAGTGGCACCCTTAATAGGGATCTGATGGGCCAAATGACTCCCTCCCATGATATAACTACGGTTATTTGATAAGAGTAGCTAAAGGCCTGGGCTGGTACATAAATCATGCCCTAATTGCTTCAGAAACAAGTGGTCTTCTTGTTATTAAGTGATTTAAATAGTTGAGCTCATTGTGAAAACAACACACAAACAACAACATTCTCATCCAGCTAATGTTTCCCTGGAAACAAGAACTGATTGATGAATAAAGCAGAAAGTAAGCCCTATGCTACCGCTGCACAGAATGAAGCAGCTTAGAATAAACAGTTATCTGAAACAAAATCATTTAAAAAAACTAGAATTATGCCTTATCATCGATCCTGGTAAGGTAATTCAGTCTCTCACCTGCTTGTGAGGTTTTTACAAATAAAAAAACATGACACATGGCAAGGTCAGATGTACGTATCTGAATTACAAATATGGCAACATTGTTGCCCTTCACATTCTAATAGATTGACGATTGAGTAGTGGCACAAATGGACAAATTAATTTAACTTTGCAGTGTAAGCCAACAAAAAAATCTTCTTGATCAAAGTAACGGAGCAATTATCTGTTGCTGGAAGCCAGCTTGACTCTGTAAATCAATTGCAAAAGCTTTTAAAATTACTGTTTGGGTTATTGTGAATGCTGTGCTTATTCTTCAATGTTGTACTTTAGTTAAGGTTAGTAAGGACTAGGAAGCATGTGGAAGTCATTCAATACAAACGAAGGTACACAAAAACGCTGGAGAAACTCAGCGGGTGCAGCAGCATCTATGGAGCGAAGGAAATAGGCAACGTTTCGGGTCGAAACCCTTCTTCAGACCCTTCTTCAATACAAACGTTTTGATTAGTGACATTTGAGAAAGGACTAGGAAGCTAGCCACGTGCTAGCTGAAGTGAAAGGGAGTAACAAAGAACTTGCACCTCCTGATAACGCCCAATGCATCTGAAATGTGGTTTGAACACTCATCCTCCAGACAAGAGTGACAAGAATGGTATCACTAAGCCAAGACATACGCACAGCAAATGGTAAAAGTCTGGTTTTGAAAGATCTTAATCGATATGTTTTTGCTCTGCAATCCGATTAAGATCTTTCAAAACTAGAATTTTGCCATTTGCTGTGCGTCAGTCTTGGCTTAGTCAATGGGCAATTTTTAATGGTTGGCAGGCATGTTTATGAGGTCATCAAGACATAGTAATAGCAGGGAAATTGTGATTGACTTCAGGGCACAAGATCCACTCAAAGTTTATAGAATGGAGCAGCTGGGCTTGTATACTCTTGAATTTAGAAGGATGAGATGGGATCTTATTGAAACATATAAGATTATTAAAGGTTTGGACACACTAGAGGCAGGGAACATGTTCCCGATGTTGGGGGAGTCCAGAACCAGGGGCCACAGTTTAAGAATAAGGAATAAGCCATTTAAAACGGGGATGAGGAAATACTTTTACACACAGAGAGTTGTGAGTCTGTGGAATTCTCTGCCTCAGAGGGCGGTGGAGGCTGGTTCTCTGGATGCTTTCAAGAGACAGTTAGATAAAGCTCTTAAAGATAGCGGAGTCAAGGGATATAGGGAGAAGGCAGGAACGGGGTACTGATTGTGGATGATCAGCCATAATCACATTGAATGGCGGTGCTGGCTCGAAGGGCTGAATGGCCTACTCCTTCACCTATTGTCTATTATTTTTAAGTGGACCATGAAAAGATAGGCCATTAATGTCACTTGAAAAAGGCAGGCAACTTTCTCATAGCTTGCCTCCCTTGATAGGCATGTGGTCACTTCCTGTCCTGAATGTTGTACTTTAGTTTAGTTTCTTGTCACATGTACCGAGGTACAGTGAAAAACTTATGTTGCGTGCTAACCAGTCAGCGGAAAGACCATACATGATTACAATCGAGCCATTCACAGTGTACAGATACATGATAAGGGGATAACTTTTAGTGCAAGGTAAAGCCAGTAATATCTGATCAAGGATAGTCCGAGGGTCAACAATAAGGTAGATAGTAGTTCAGGGCTGCTCTCTAGTTGTTGGTAAGATGGTTCAGTTGCCTGATAACAGCTCGGAAGAAACTGTCCCTGAATCTGGAGGTGGGCTTTCACACTTCTATATCTTTTTGCCCGATAGGAGAGGGGAGAAGAGGGAGTGGCCAGAATGCGACACATCCTTGATTATGCTGCTGGCCTTGCAGAGGCAGCGTGAGGGTATAAATAGAGTCAATGGAAGGGAGGTTGGTTTGTGTGATGGTCTGGGCAGCATCCACAATTCACTGCAATTTCTTGCATAGGGTTCTCAAAGCTGAGGGGAGCACATGGAAGTGATTCAATGCAACAAAGCCTAGAATTAGAGTGCCATTCATGAGAAAGGACTAGGAAACTAGCCACTTATGGGGCAATTGAGATCCCTTTAAACTAAGTGAGGCCCTTTGGATATCCAGAGCCCAAATAAGATGTATTTGTTGATGACCAAGGCCAAAATAAATCTTCAACTAGACCTTTTTTTAAATAACAATGGTGGCTCATTAACAAGAAAAGTGTTATCCATGGTCAATGGACACAAGTACAATTTTCTAACTGTTAATGCATATCACTATTAATACAATGTTAGGCACTTCTAATGAAGAAATGTCATTGAAGTAAAACTCACTATGTTGACAATGAATTCCGCTGAATCCATCAGGACACCTACAGATGTAGCCCACAAATGTGTCGCCACGATAACTGTCGCTCACTTCACATATCCCTCCATTATGACATGGGTTCGGTTGACAAGCTCCTGCAGATAGTAAAATATAAATAAAACAAAATAACATTAATTATGATTGTCATTTACAAAACAGCGACTCTAATGTTTATGTTTTGCTTGATCGCTTCAAAGGCACATGATAATTCTGTGGCGCAAACTGACAAGATGGCAGAGAGAACCACTTCATGTTTTCATGTAGAAACACAGGTACAGTCCAAAACTGAATGCAGTCATTCAAGATAGGCTTGAACGTTTAAGCTCTGTTTCTGCACAGTTCTTGATTAAAGAGCATGAGTAGGGATGGCTGGTGAAGATGGCTTGCACGAATGGTAATAATCAAAGACATTTCAGTCAGTATTTATCACTTTTTAAATGATGAGACAAACATCAGAAGTCAACAAGTTGTTTAAGAAAGAACTGCAGATGCTGGAAAAATCGAAGGTGGACAAAAGTACTGGAGAAACTCAGCGGGTGAGGCAGCGTCTATGGAGAGAAGGAATAGGCGACGTTTCGGGTCGAGACCCATCTTCGTGTCTAAAGAAGGGTCTCGTCCCGAAACGTTGCAAAGTAAATCAGGCAAAGAAATGTGATGCAAGTAAAACTTAAGAACCAAAGCCAGGGTGGAAATGGGTGTTTTGGGGGAAGATAGTGGAAATAGTATTAATATGTGGATTAAAAAATGCCGAGAGCATAGTCAAATGGCAAGAGATGTGTTACATCTCCTTTCATTTCAATTACTTAATGATTGCTTTTGATGGAGGGGACATAAACTAGTTAGAAATGTTAAGTTTTAACAGAAGCTACTAGGTTATAATGGAGCAGATTAACTGAATGTCTAAGTGAAACCATAGACATGCCCACTGCAGACACACAATGGACTGTGTTCACAAAGATAAGGCCACATACTGTATTCACAATGAAGATATTTGAGTAGAGATTGGGGTCCTGTCCTTATACAAATTCCATTAGTCAGGACATCTCAGGAAACAAGCAACATCAATGGGTGGAAAGGAATGGTCGACATTTCTGGTCAAAACCCCACACCAGGACCCAAAACATCAGTCTGAAGAAGGGTCTCGACCCGAAACGTCACCCATTCCTTGCCTCCAGACACGCTGCCTGTCCCAGAGTTACTCCAGTTTTTTTGTGTCTATCATCTGAAGTTCCTTCCTAGCCAAAACATCAACCTTTCTTTTCCACCCATGGATGCCCCTAAACCCAGTGAGTTCCTCTGGTAGATTGCATGTATACTTCAGATTCCAGCATCCGCAGTCTCTTGTGCTTCTGTTCCACTGGTCAGCTACTGAGAGACAATTCCTTAATTCCCTTTCCCCAGAGACAAGGCCAATATTAAGTGACACATTCATCCCAGTCCTTCAAAGCAGACAGAGGTTACTAAACTGGGGACTTTCCTGTCAAAATGACTCAGTGCTACATCACACACTATTTCTGCCAAATAAATCACCATAAAATCTTAACATTTCTCAACCGTTGAACATGGAACATTTTGGTGTTCCCTTCTTTAGTCTTACATGCATTTAAGTTTTTTGTCTTTTTGTTGATGTCCGACATCTCTCTTTGTCTATCTATTCAACACAGCTGGCCTGGATAGTTTATTAATACAGCCTATGATTAAAATTTACACAATGTAATAGGGATTCAGATTACACAATGTAATAGGAATTCATTTGTTTTGGTAGTGCAACTTTTAAACATATTTCTGGCAAAATCTGTTCAACTTTCAAGTTTAGATGGCTTTGTTTTTAATTTCTTGCTTGTTCTTATCTCCAGGACAGAAAGAAAGGCCAGTGTCAAAAATCATTTTATGATCATAGAAAGCAGAATATACAACAGTATAGCACAAGAACATATGGCTGGGTCGAACTTAATGCCAAGACTCACTCCTATCAGCCTGCATAAAATATATATCCCTCCATTCCCTGCATATCCATGTGCCTATTCAAAAATCTTTTAAATGCCACTATCATATCTGCCTCAACCATCACTTCTGGCAAAGCGTTCCAGGCCAGGGCATAAGTGCAGGCAAGTCTTGGTGCAACTTTCTAAAACATAATCAGTGCTGAAATATTGAATGAATTTTTGGTTACCCAGCTTTAGGAAGGGTTTGATTGCGCTGGTGAGGGCGCTGAGGAGATTCACCATATGAGGTGAGACTGAATAGGCAGAGTTTGTTTTCCTTGGAGCAGAGGAACTTGCCAGTGGTGTGCAAATGTATATGAGGCTCAGAAAATAACAAATATGTCCAAGACCGAGGGCACAAGTTTAAGGCGAAGAGTAAGATATGTAGAGAGGATATTAGGAAGAATATTTTCACCCAGAGGAGGTTTGCAAGGGTGCCGAGGGCAGGTACTCTCACAAATGAGATGCGTTTGGGTGAGATCTTAAACCACCAAGACATAGTAGACTAGAAACATAGAAAATAGGTGCAGGAGTAGGCCAATCGGCCCTTCGAGCCAGCACTGCCATTCAATATGATCATGGCTGATCAACCAAAATCAGTACCCTTCTCCTGCTTTCTCCCCATATCCCTTGATTCCTTAGAGCTAAATCTAACTCTCTTGAAAACATCCAGTGAATTGGCCTCCACTGCCTTCTGTTTCAGAAAATACCACAGATTCACAACTCTCTGGGTGAAAACGTTTTTCCTCATGGCCTACCCCTTATTCTTAAACTGTGACCCCTGGTTCTGGACTCCAACATCGGAAACATTTTTCCTGCATCTAGCCTGTCCACTCCCTTAAGAATTTTATATGTTTCAAAAAGATCCCCTCTCATCCATCTAAATTCCAGTGAATATAAGCCCAGTCAATCCATTCTTTCATCATATGTCTTTTTTTTTTTGTCATTTCATTTGTCATTTGGACAAATTTGTCATTTGGACCCTGTTGAGGTCCAAACGAAATATCGTTTCTGCAGCCATACATTACAAAACGAAGAAGACCCGAGACACAACACAATTTACACATACATCCATCACAGCGCTGTGATGGAAGGCAAAAAACGTATCTCTCCACTGCACTCTCCCACCCGATGTCAGAGTCAAAGTCAAAGCCCCCGGCGGGCGATGGTGATTATCCCGCGGCCATTAAAGCCACGTCGCTTAATGCAAGGTCGCGCACCGGGTCTTGGTGTTAGAGCCCCGGCGCGCGCTCGCAAAGGACCGCGGCCACTCCAAGCCGCGCGGGGCGACGATGTAAAGCCCCGCTCCAGGTGCTCTTCAACCCCGCAGCTCGGGCGGGAGAAGTCGCCGCTGCAGAAGCCCCGAAAAGCAGTCTCCCCCCAGGGACCCGCGGGCTTCCGGTGTTGCCGTCCGCCAGACCCGCGGTTGTAGCCTCCGAATCTCCGGGGGTCGGGTAGCAGCAGCGATTGTCTCCACCACAGCTCCACCCGCTCCGGACTCGGCCAGCCCCGTGACGGTGAGAAGTCCGCAGCTCCGCAACTGGAGCCCCAGGTCGTTCCTCCTGGAGGCCGCTCCACGTTGCCCAGCCCCAACGACAACGGAGACCCGACAAAGAAAAGGTCGGGTCATGGACCAAGACCAAGGCTATGGACCAAGGGTTGGTAACGGGGAATAGAATAGATGGGTACTTGATGATCGCCAAAGGACCTGTTTCACTGTATGAGTCTGGCTAAATGTATCAATTGTATTAGAAATTAATTTGTGATTCGGGAATACTAAAAAGTAGCTTTAAAATAGTGATCTAAACCAACATTTCAATAAAATACTATCATCAACAGGCATCTCAAGGTAAGCATTTCAAACTGTCTAGAGCTTATACATAACACGAAAAAATTATGAAATCAAAAGCACCAAAGTACTAGAATATTTAAGAGCAATGCTGGAAAAATATTGCGCAATGTCACTGAACAGCAAGAAGAAAAGTGCAATTAACACACACAGGACACAATTTATACATCACAATGAATGTATATTAATGGAACTTATTTTGGTATTGCTTATGAGGGATTAGGACTGACTAATAGTTTCTCAAGCCAATCACAAAATTAATGCAGCTCATCTTGGTCATGTCAAACTAATTTGGTGATGTGAAGCTATTAACAAAGATAATGCACAAATTCCTTTCTTCGCAGCCATGAAAGCAGTATTATACCCATCTGAAAGACAAATGACTTATTGATAAAATGTTTAAAACGAACCATTAAACCAAAAGGAAATCTAATTAGTCAGGATTAATGTAAGCTGACTTTGTAAATTAATGTAAACTCAAGTTTGTAAAGCTTTTAAAATCTTGACTAAAAGGGAAACAAATATCTGTGCAGTAAGAGCTTGGCAGTTAGAATTATAAAATGAACAGAACTGCAGATGGGGTTTTCATGTATCAAAAGCAGAAACAAATAGCATTGATGAAATTACAGTAGGATTGTTAACATTTATGAATGATTCATGGTTGGAAATCAGCCAATTCAAATAACAATTTAAATGATCAGCAGTATCATCTAATAATCATTTTAGAATAAAGCATTGTGAAATTATAATGCCCCTTCAAGAGCTCTATTGCAATACAAAGAAAACTGTTTAAATCCGCACCCATTAAACAAATTTGGCCTCAACTCTTAACATGCATGATCTGCCCAATTTGTTTAAGCTAATGCTTCGTTTCCAAATGAGCAAGGTTGGAAACGCTAGATTATCCATAATCTATTTTGTTCTTCAAAATCCATGGACTGACACAAAATACAAAGCAACTTCACAAGTTAATTCCAATGGAAAAGGACAAGGTTGATCTTCAAGTTAAAATTGAGGGGAGGCAGATTTCAATAGCTCAAGAGATAGGTTAGGAGCAGATGCTTGTGAGTAAAACACCAATTGACAAGTGGGGACGCAAGGAACTGCAGATGCTGGTTTACAAAAAAAGTCATAAATTGCTGGAGTAACTCAGTGGGTCAGGTACGCATCTCTGGAGAACATGGATAAGTAATGTTTTGGGTTGACAAATGGGCTTCTTAAAAGAGTTGGCGAGTATTCAGAGCCAATATGTTCAAGCAAGATGGTAGTAAACAACTGCAGATGCTGGTTTACACCGAAGATAGACACAAAATGCTGGAGTAACTCAGCGGGACAGGCAGCATCTCTGGATAGAAGGAATGAGTGATGTTTCGGGTCGATACCCTTCTTAGTCTATATTCAAGTAAGGGTAACAGGCAAAGAAAGCAACATTAGGAAACTTAGGATGACAATGGATATGGGAAGTACAACCAGGTTCAAAAAGCGCATAGAGCTGATGTAGGAAACTACAATGTCTGAAAATGAGCGATTCTGTTCAGGATCTTTGGCAGTCACTACAAGATCAAAGCTTATCAAGTTAGCCTTGCAGAATATAGAGGGCACAGGCAAAAGAAAGAAATTAGGGCAAAAAGACATCACAAAATGTCCTTGGCAAGAAATTCTGTCATTACGTAAGTATAGAAGTAATAAGAGAGTAGTAAGGAACCAAAGAGGTACTCTATGTATGGAGTCAGGTGATGCAGGTAAGCATATAGTACATATAAGTAGCTAAAATATGACAATGCATGATACTTCATCATTACCATAGAAATCTGAGGGCATGCTGGCCATCTGAAGTGAAATTCAAATGCTCTGGAATGAGTGGATTAACACATGGTGAGCATTTGATGACACTGGGCCTGTACTCGCTGGAATTTAAAAGGATGAGGGAGGACCTCATTGACAATTACCGAATAGTGAAAGGCTTGGGTAGAGTGAATGTGGAGAACACGTTTCACTAGTGGGAGAGTCTAGGACTAGAGGTCATAGCCTCAGAATTAAAGGACATTCCTTTAGGAAGGAGATGAGGAGTAATTTCTTTAGTCTGAGGGTGGTGAATCTGTGGAATTCTTTGTCACAGAAGGCTGTGGAGGTGTGGATATTTATTACAGCAGAGATAGATAGATTAGTACAGGTGTCAGAGGTTATGGGAGAAGGCAATGGGGGTTAGGAGCGAGAGATAGATCAGCCATGATTGAATGGCAGAGTAGATTTGATGGGCTGAATGGCCTAATTCTGCTCCGATCACTTATGGCCTTATGAACTGTTTAACTCTGAGCTCTTAACTGATAGGCTACTGCAAGTCCTGAACTTCTGAAAAGTCACTAATTTTCAGATATTACACTGCAGTATTCTTAGACTTCTGCACAAACATATCCAAGCAGAGAAATCCAAGACAAATTCAGAAATCAGAAAACAAAATGTAATTGCTAACATGGTCAGACAGCTGTGTTGGGAGGCCAATGTTCATAATTATGCCGAGTGCAAAATAGACATAGTTTAAAAAGCAAAAGCAAAAGCTGCAGATGCTGCAAATCTGAAATAAAATCAGAAAATGCTGAAGATATTCAGCAGGCCAGTCAGCACCGTGAGGAGAATTAAAGTTTTGGACTTCTCTATCGGAAATGGACAAATGGAAATATAAACAAGTTTCAAGCTGCAGAACTTCACCTTTTAAGGTGAAGGGGAAAAGATTTAATAGAAATCTGAGGGGTAACAATCTCACACAAAGGGTGGTGCCAGAGGAGGTACACGCTCACACAACAGGAACACGCTGCCAGAGGTAGTTGAGTCTGGGACTATCCCAATGTTTAAGAAACAGTTAGACAGGTACATAGATAGGACAGTTTGGAGGCATATCGACCAAGCGCAGGCATGTGGGACTAGTGTAGCTAGGCGGTGTGGGCAAGTTGGGCCGAAGGGCCTGTTTCCACACTGTATCACTCTATGACTATGATTCTAATAAGAAATGTTTCCCGATCATGGACATTCCCTTGTTCTCTCTACCCTTCTCCCTCTCTGCAAACTTAAAGCACACGTGTTTTCTAATTTCTCCAGTTGGAAAAGATCATAGATGGTAGCTCTGAACCTTTCTTCATAGATGCTGCCTGGGCAGCTAAGCACCTCCAGCATGTTTTATTTATTACTGCTCGGTGGATTGTATTGATCCAGGCAATAGACAAATACCAATAGACTATTTGACCCAACAGATCTAGGCTTACTGGCTGAGCTAACTAAGAAGTCTACCAAATGAACTTTAACTATTGGTTCAATCACATTGAGGGTGGCACGCAGGGGCGGCACGGTGGTGCAGTGGTAGTGTAGTTGCCTTACAGCACTTGCAGCGCCGGAGACCCGGGTTCGATCCCGACCACGGGTGCTGCCTGTACGGAGTTTATGTTCTCCCAATGACCGCATGGGTTTTCTCCAAGATCTTCGGTTTTCTCCAACACTCCAAAGATGTACAGGCATGTAGGTTAATTGGCTTGGTGCATGTATAAATTGTCCCTAGTGTGTGTAGGATAGTGTTAATGTGCTGGTCAGCGTGAACTCAGTGGCCTGTTTTTGCACTGTATCTCTCAACTAAAAACATTGGAGAGACCAGTGTACACAGGTTCTTAAGAGGGAGGAGAATCCAATTAGATAACTTAAAAATCATACAAGGATGCAAAACGCGTTTATTTGTGATTTGGGGGAAGTGCTGGTAGCCAGGGTGGATTATGGAGGCAAGAGGGAAGCAGAGAGAAAATTATGGACAGAAGAGTCAGAAATGAATTCAACATTCAAGCAACTGGGGTAGTTTCCATGTTTACTTCAGGCTGACTCATTACATCTCTACAATAATATTTTTTTCATAATTTTGGCTGATACACACATTATTGAGAAGATATGTTCCAAAAATGTGCTGGTAATGCAGGGGAATCAGCATAATTTTAAACACAAAATTCTGGAGTAACTCAGCGGGACAGGCAGCATCTCTGGAGAGAAGGAATGGGTGCCGTTTCAGGTCGAGACCCATCTTCATACCTGAAGAAGTGTCTCGACCTGAAACATCACCCATTCCATCTCTCCAGAGATTCTGCCTGTCCCGCTGAGTTACTCCAGTATCTTGTGCCCATCTTCGGATTAAACCAGCATCTGCAGTTCCTTTCTCCAGCATAATTTGAATGTCGGTTCCACATAACTATTTACATTTAGTTCCAATGGCAATTAATGCAGATAAAGTGCTTCTTACTAAATCATTAGGCATACTGTACATGGAAGACTGTCTGTTAACAGGTAGAATGCATATTCAAATTGATATAACGGCTGTGCACACATCAAATGGCAATATCCCACCTGCTGTAGTTGACTCCTCTCCATCTGCAGCTGTTGGCATTAAACACAGAGTCATTAACTGGATGGAAAATAGCAAACCACTGTGCAGTTGTCAACTAAACTACATTAACACAAATATTTGCATGGCTTAATTATCTAGAGCTACAACCAATCTAAAGCATTCAAACATTGTTACAAATATTGTATGTCTCTTAATTTGTCAACATGACGTTTAAACCTGGGACTAATTTGTGTAACCCATTGCATAAATTATGCAATTGTCATAATAGAAGAATGGTTTTATCTACTTTTTAAAATTACCACTCAAATAGCTCCAGCATGCAAGAACTTACACTAAACTAAATATATATTGTTTTTTTTAATAATGTGGTATGCCTGTGCTTAGGCTGGCTGCAGCAAAAATAATGAAAAAAAATGTTGGGATGCCAATCTATATGGGGATTGTTACAGGCCACCATTTCATTGCCTGCAGGATTTCATTACCAGTGGTGTATGTAGAGGCTCCGGCATTTTTTCCCAGTCCGTTTTCAAACTCCCACTCCAATTAATGTTAGAAGCAAGAGTCTTGTGGGAGGAAGAACTCGGATCAGTAAGGCTCCAAAGTTTTTTGAAAAAGCTAGACTAATTAAACGGAGCTTTCTTTTCCAAATAAACAAGCACTCAGCAAAATGGCGCAGCTGTAGAGTTGCTGCCTTACAGCGCCAGAGAAGCGGGTTCGATCCTTACCACGGGTGCTGTCTGTACAGATTTTGTACATTCTCCCCGGGACCTGCGTGAGATTTCTCCGGGTGCTCCGGTTTCCTCCCACACTCCAAAGACATACAGGGTTATAGGTCAATTCGTCCCTTCCCACCCGAACCACCCCCTCTCCCTTGCAACCGCAGGAAATGCTACACTTGTCGCTTTGCCTTCCCCCTTGACTCCATTCAAGCACCCAAGCAGTCTTTCCAGGTGCAACAGAGGTTCACCTGCATATCCTCCAACCTCATCTATTGCATCCGCTGCTCTAGATGTCAGCTGCTCTACATCGGTGAGACCAAGCGTAGGCTTGGCGATCGCTTTGCCGAACGCCTCCGCTCGGTTCGCAATAACCAACCTGATCTCCCGGTGGCTCAGCACTTCAACTCCCCCTCCCATTCCAAATCCGACCTTTCTGTCCTCGGCCTCCTCCATGGCCAGAGTGAGGACCACCATAAATTGGCGGAGCATCACCTCATATTTCGCTTGGGCAGTTTGCACCCCAGCGGTATGAACATTGACTTCTCTAATTTCAGGTAGTCCCTACTTTCTCCTCCCCTTCTCAGCTCTCCCTCAGCCCACTAGCTCCACCTCTTCCTTTCTTCTTCCTGCCCTCCCCCCCCCCCCACCTCATATCAGTCTGAAGAAGGGTTTCGGCCCGAAACGTCGCCTATTTCCTTTGCTCCATAGATGCTGCCTCACCCGCTGAGTTTCTCCAGCATTTTTGTCTACCCAGGCTTACAGGCTAATTGGCATGGTATAAATGTAAATTGTCCCTAGTGTGTGGGATACCGTTAGTGTACGCAGTAATCGCTGGTCGGCAGACTCGGTGGGCCATAAGGGACTCTTTCTGCACTGTATCTCTAAACTCTAAACACTTATTGTAGATCAATAGTCTACAAATGGTTCTTCTAATAGTCAAGTCTTTGATCACAAGCCTAAATATGGTGAGGTAAGGTACAATGAAAACCTTGCTTGCAGCACATCACATGCACATAAACTCAGACAACACACAAAAACATAAATTATACATTAATTACAGAAATTCTCCAGCACAGTGAACACAAAAAGTGTCCAAAAAAAGATATTAGTGAAAAAACAATTAAAAAGTAAGTACATGAGAGTACGAGGTTGGCCCAAGTGTTCCATCGCTGAGATAGGATTACGGTTGTGCTGGGATGGTTTCAAATCATGATAGCTGTAGGAACGTTGCAGTTCCTGAACCTGGTATATATGGGGCATCAGGCATTTGTACCTCCTGCTCGATGGTAGCAGCAAGAAGGCAGCGTGTCTTGGGTGGTGGGGATCCGTGATAGATACCACCTTCAATAGATTGCACCTCACATAGATGCTTTTGATGCAAAGGGGAATAATGTGCCTGGGATGGACTGGGCTGAGTCCACCACCCTCTGCAACCTCTTGAGTTCCTGTGCATTGCAAATGCCAAACCTGGCCATGATGCAAGCCATCAGCATACTTTCTATAGTGCATCTATATAAGTTGGTTAGAGTATTTGGTGACATGCAGGGTCTCTTTTAAACTGATGGTAGAGGCGCAGGCATGCCTTCTTCCCAAAGTTGTAACTGAGATTCTGCACCCATCCGATTCCCCTTCAACTGTGCAAGAGCACTGAAAAAAAATTGGGTATTTTTCAACATGAGGATTCCTCCTCACAATGTGAGTTTCCAGTAGCAAACTGGCTACATCACCAATTAAACCCTACCCTTACATTAAATGGAGTGAAAGGTACTCACTCTTTTACCACTGCACTCAGGCTGAGCATTCTGCCTGTTTTATTGTAATGTGGTCTCAGAATTAAAGGACAATGACAGCACAGAAGGAAAATTAGCCAAGAGACAGAAAGCGGAGACTAAGCGTAGTCACTCTATGACTATGACTAAAGGTCAAAGATTGTTCCTCACCATAAAACAAAAACAGTGTTTTTTCCACAGTGGTTGACATTAGATCACAAAAATCCATACATATTGATGTCCAATGGGAAACGGAACATCATTCTAAGCTTGCAGATAATTCATTCAAAAATATAGTAAGCAACGCGAATAGTAATCTGCTTCAGGAAGACAAAGAAACATAGAAAATAGGTGCAGGAGTAGGCCATTCGGCCCTTCGAGCCTGCACCGCCATTCAATATGATCATGGCTGATCATCCAACTCAGTATCCTGTACCTGCCTTCTCTCCATACCCCCTGATCCCTTTAGCCACAAGGGCCACATCTAACTCCCTCTTAAATATAGCCAATGAACTGGCCTCAACTACCTTCTGTGGCAGAGAGTTCCAGAGATTCACCACTCTCTGTGTGAAAAATGTTTTTCTCATCTCGGTCCTAAAGGATTTCCCCTTAATCCTTAAACTGTGACCCCTTGTCCTGGACTTCCCCAACATCGGGAACAATCTTCCTGCATCTAGCCTGTCCAACCCCTTAAGAATTTTGTAAGTTTCTATAAGATCCCCCCTCAATCTTCTAAATTCTAGCGAGTACAAGCCAAGTCTATCCAGTCTTTCTTCATATGAAAGTCCTGACATCCCAGGAATCAATCTGGTGAACCTTCTCTGTACTCCCTCTATGGCAAGAATGTCTTTCCTCAGATTTGGAGACCAAAACTGTACGCAATACTCCAGGTGTGGTCTCACCAAGACCCTGTACAACTGCAGTAGAACCTCCCTGCTCCTATACTCAAATCCTTTTGCTATGAATGCTAACATACCATTCGCTTTCTTCACTGCCTGCTGCACCTGCATGCCTACTTTCAATGAATGGTGTACCATGACACCCAGGTCTCGTTGCATCTCCCCTTTTTCTAAACGGCCACCATTTAGATAATAGTCTACTTTCCTGTTTTTGCCACCAAAGTGGATAACCTCACATTTATCCACATTATACTGCATCTGCCATGCATTTGCCCACTCACCCAGCCTATCCAAGTCACCTTGCAGCCTCCTAGCATCCTCCTCACAGCTAACACTGCCCCCCAGCTTCGTGTCATCCGCAAACTTGGAGATGTTGCATTCAATTCCCTCGTCCAAATCATAAATATATATTGTAAATAGCTGGGGTCCCAGCACTGAGCCTTGCGGTACCCCACTAGTCACTGCCTGCCATTCTGAAAAGGACCCGTTTACTCCTACTCTTTGCTTCCTGTCTGCCAGCCAGTTCTCTATCCACATCAATACTGAACCCCCAATACCGTGTGCTTTAAGTTTGTATACTAATCTCTTTGTGAAAGAGTGCTGAAAAGGTGGATATGTGATAAATTAATTTTAATTCTTTGACAAAATTTAGTGTGAAGGTTTAGCAAAACCAACAGTCAAGTCAAGAGTGTTTTATTGTCATATGTCCCCAATAGGACAATGAAATTCTTACTGCACAACAGAATATGTAAACATAGTACATAACGGGAGAAAAACGTTCAGTGTGTATATATACACATGCACAAATACTCAATAAATAAACAAATAGAGTGCAATAGTAATAATGGCCTGTCGTAGTTCAGAGCTTATTTGTTGTTGTGTTTAATAGCCTGATGGCTGTAGGGAAGAAGCTGTTCCTGAACCTGGACGTTACAGATTTCAGGCACCTGTACCTTCTTCCCGATGGCAATGGTGAAATGAGTGTGTGGCCAGGACGGTGTGGGTCTTTGATGATGTTGGCAACCTTTTTGAGGCAGCGACTGCGATAGATCCCTTCGATGGTGGGGAGGTCCGAGCCAGTGATGGACTGGGCAGTGGTCACAACTTTTTGCAGTCTTTTCCGCTCCTGGAAATTCAAGTTGCCGAACCAGGCCACGATGCAACCAGTCAGTATGCTCTCTACTGTGCACCTGTAGAACTGTGTTGATATTTTGCTATTCCAAAATCTATAGTAATTTGCTTTTCAAATAATAGTCCTTGATTACTGACTTCATGAAGATAAAGCCAAGGGATCGTGCCCCTCTCTTCAATCGCAGGACAGAGACAGGCTCAGAAGTTTGAATGCTCAAGAACAAAGAAGACTACAGGAAGTGGCGGATATTGTCCAGTCCATCACAGGTACTGACTTTACGATCACTGAAGGTATCTGGATGAAGTGCCGCATAAAGGAGGCAACTAATATCAAAGACCCACATTACCCTGACCACGCTTACTTCTCGCTGCTACTATTAGAAGCCGGTATTGGAGCTCGAGAACTGCAACCTTCAGGTTCATGTAAAGCTTCCTCCCATCAACATCAAGTTCTTGAACCACTCTGCGCAACTCTAAACACAACCCTTCCTCAGCACTGAACTAGTACAGACTTTGTCCCGAGCCGCATCGTCACCCATCCTTTTCCTCCGAGACGCTGCCTGCCCTGCTGAGTTACTCCAGCACTTTGTGTCTTGCTTTGCACTATTTATGGTCGTTCTGCATATTTTGGGTTTTTCACTATCATGGTCTAGTTTACTTTAAATAATTGATCATTTATTGTATATTTATTCTTTTGTTGTTGCCGTGTCCAATGTGGACGTAAAGCTGCAGCAAGAAAGAATGTTGTTGTTGTGGTTCACATCTGGTACATATGACAGATAAACACTCTCGACTATACAATGCTCTTCATGTCCCTTTCAGAATGGCCCATTGCTCTAGTACAGTCTAATGAAATGCTGTTGTACTGTTGCTACTATTGTAATGTAGAAACAGTCAACTCAAACACGACAGCTCCCAGAATCAGTCATGTGACAATAACCAAAGAACCTGTGCTTCTAAAATATATCAACATAACTTTTCATATCGTACTGAGAGAATAGAAAGGGTCTCACTTTCAAAATTTCATCCAAAAGACAGTTTTCCAAATAACTGAAGTGTCAACCTACATCTTACGTTTCTAGAGCCACTTAGGAATATGGAAAGTATTGATTCAGTTGAGAGTGCTGCCCGTGAGCAAGGATAAGCCGACATAATATCTCGTCTAAGCCTTACCAAAATTGTGTTCAATTCTGGCGACTACATTTCTGGAGGGTTGTCAAAGCCTTGGGATAGAGAAAGGATTGATTGAGATGGTACCAGGAATGTAGGACTTCAGTTCCGGACAGAACAAAGAAGCTGAAGCTGTTCACCTTAGGGCAGAGAAGATTGAAAGGAGCAGTGTTTTAAAATAATAAAATCATGAGTTGATGTGATAGAAGAAAGGAGGGAAAGTTTCTTGAGACAAAAGTGTCAATTATCAGAGACAAATTTGAACTGAATTGATTGCCGAATGAATCATGAGAGACACAGGAAACCTCTCTCTGATCCAATGTATGTTTTAAACTAAAATGCTCTGCCTGAAAGTATAAAGAAAGCAATCACAATATTCAAGAAGAAACTGGATACACACTTGAAATAAAAATAAATAAAGGTCTTTGGAGAAAGAGCATTGGATACAATAGCCAATGGTCTTTATTTCGTTTTGTTCAATATAATAATTTTACAAGTGATGGAATATCTACAACTTATAATATCAAAATAATCTAGATGCTACTTGGGGAAGTGAGGAAGATGTCTTGTGGCGTATTCTCCTCACTTCCCCAAATAAATCATAATGCGTGAAGGGATATTGGTGCACTGATTAATGAGATACAAAGATTAAGTGTCGTAGTACAGAGTGTAATTTGGAAGAGATTGGAGTACCAAAGAAAAGAGGACTTTCTGAAATTGAACAGGGCTTGGAATAGTCTGTACAGTTTTGGTCTCCATTTTGGAGGCACAGTGCAGATTATATTCCATTGATGGTTACTTTGATAATGTAATGCACTGCATGAGGAAAGTGAGTAAGCTTGGCCTATTGCTGTTTAATACAGATTATCTAAAGCACAGTCTCATGACAAGAGGTTATCCATTTAGGAAAGAAAGGAACAATAAATAATTGGTTGCAATTATTTGGTATTTTCTACCTCAGACACCTATAAATCATCCATGTTGAGTATGTGGTTAAGATTAGTTATTGCCATGTTTACTTTTGGTTGTTTAGTTTAGTTTAGTTTATTGTCACGTGTTAACAGTGAAAAGCTTTTATTGCGCGCTAACTATTCAGCGGAAAGACAATATATGATTACAATTGAGTCATCCACAGTGTACAGATACATGATAAAGGAAATATTGTTTAGAGTAAGTAAAGTCTGATCAAAGATAGTCCGAGGGTCTCCAATGAGGTCGATGGTAGCTCAGGACTGTTCTGGAGGTGTGTTTTCAAACTTTTATACATCTTGCCTGATGGTAAAGGGGAGAAGACGGAGTGGCCAGGGTGCGACTCATCCTTGATTATGCTGCTGGCCTTGCCGAGGCAGCGTGAGGTATAAATGGAGTCAATAGAAGGGAGGTTGATTTGTGTGATGTGCTGTGTCCACAATTCGCTGCAATTTCTTGCGGTCTTGGTTCCCAAACCAAACTGTGATGCATCCTGATAAAATGATTTCTATGGCACATCTGCAGAATTTGCTGAGAGTTGTTGGGGACATGCCAAACTTCCAAAATCTTTTAAGGAAGTAGAGGCTTTGGTGTGCTTTCTTGGCAATTGCTTCAATATGGGTGGTCCAGGAAAACTTGCCGGTGATATTTACTCCTAGGAATTTGAAGGTTTCAACCATCTTTACTTTGCCGCTGTCAAGACATACTGCTGCTACAAGACATATGTCTACTGCTATGTTTCCTTAAGTCGAACATTGTCTCTTGTCTTGCTGACATTGAGAAAAAGGTTAGTGTCTCAACACCAGGTCAGGAGGTTCCCAATCTCATTCCTGTACTCCATCTCATTCCTGTACTCCAGCTCTGATATCCAGCCCAAGGTACAGTGAAAAGCTCTATTTTGCATGCTATTCAAACAGATCAGATATACTATGCATGAATACAGTCAAGTCAAACTCAAGTACAACAGATAGACCGAAAGGAAAGATCCAGATTACAGTACTATAGCAGAGAGATTTAAAAGAGCAATTGTATCAGACGGTAGTAGATCCTTCTTTGGGAAGAACACGCAAAGAGTCGCCACACTCGCCACACTCCATCTCAGGTCTAGGTTTTCCCATAATTATATTCAAGCCTGAGATCAATAGGCTTTATCTGAGGGAATCTGAGGATCTAGGGACTGAATGGTAAAATGGACAAGGTATGGAATCAGACGTCTTATTGAATGGTGGCGTATGTACCATATTCAAGGACTTATGTCCTTAAATTCTTAAATTAAAACTCTTATATACCCCTGACAAGGTGGAGGTAGAAACAAATGTGTCCCACGTTGATTTCAAAATCCGAAATTCCAAAGCTAAGGTTTCAATTTAACAGAGGTGGAGATACAAGGAACTGCAGATACCAGTTTACATAGATACATAGAAAATAGGTGCAGGAGTAGGCCATTCGGCCCTTCGAGCCTGCACCGCCATTCAATATGATCATGGCTGATCATCCAACTCAGTATCCCGTACCTGCCTTCTCTCCATACCCCCTGATCCCCTTAGCCACAAGGGCCACATCTAACTCCCTCTTAAATATAGCCAATGAACTGGCCTCAACTACCCTCTGTGGCAGAGAGTTCCAGAGATTCACCACTCTCTGTGTGAAAAAGTTTTTCCTCATCTCGGTCTTAAAGGATTTCCCCCTTATCCTTAAGCTGTGACCCCTTGTCCTGGACTTCCCCAACATCGGGAACAATCTTCCTGCATCTAGCCTGTCCAACCCCATAAGAATTTTGTACGTTTCTATAAGATCCCCTCTCAATCTCCTAAATTCTAGCGAGTATAAGCCAAGTCTATCCAGTCTTTCTTCATATGAAAGTCCTGACATCCCAGGAATCAGTCTGGTGAACCTTCTCTGCACTCCCTCTATGGCTATAATGTCCTTCCTCAGATTTGGAGACCAAAACTGTACGCAATACTCCAGGTGTGGTCTCACCAAGACCCTGTACAACTGCAGCAGAACCTCCCTGCTCCTATACTCAAATCCTTTTGCTATGAAAGCTAACATACCATTCGCTTTCTTCACTGCCTGCTGCACCTGCATGCCTACTTTCAATGACTGGTGTACCATGACACCCAGGTCTCGCTGCATCTCCCCATTTCCTAATCGGCCACCATTTAGATAATAGTCTGCTTTCCTGTTTTTGCCACCAAAGTGGATAACCTCACATTTATCCACATTATACCGCATCTGCCAAACATTTGCCCACTCACCCAGCCTATCCAAGTCACCTTGCAGTCTCCTAGCATCCTCCTCACAGCTAACACTGCCCCCCAGCTTAGTGTCATCCGCAAACTTGGAGATGTTGCCTTCAATTCCCTCATCCAGGTCATTAATATAAATTGTAAATAGCTGGGGTCCCAGCCCTAAGCCTTGCGGTACCCCACTAGTCACTGCCTGCCATTGTGAAAAGGACCCGTTTACTCCTACTCTTTGCTTCCTGTTTGCCAGCCAGTTCTCTATCCACATCAATACTGAACCCCCAATACCGTGTGCTTTAAGTTTGTATACTAATCTCTTATGTGGTACTTTGTCGAAAGCCTTCTGAAAGAAAACAAAAACACAAAGCGCTGGAGTAACTGAAGAAAGTTTCAAGCCCAATGCGTCATCTATCTATGTCCTCCGGAGATGCTGCCTGAACCGTTGAGTTACTTTAGCTGTGTTTTTTTTATTTCAATTTAACGCTAAGGCTGTCACCAAACACAGAAAAATTATATAGCTCACCAAAAGCCTCGGCAATGACATTCATTGGTGCGACAGTCAATTTGCTGATGGTTTAAACTCAAGTGAGGTGCCACACTGGCGCAGAGGTAGAGTTGCCAGCTCCAGAGACCCGGGTTCTATCCTGACTGCGATTTGTGTTTGTATGTTGTCCCCATGACCTGCATGGGTTTTCTCCAGGATCTCTAGTTTCCTTCCACACTCCAACGATGTACAGGTTTGTACTTTAATTGGCTTGGTATAATTGTAAATTGTCCCTAATGTGTGTAGGATAGTGTTAGTGTGCGGAGATCACTGTTTGGCATGGACTCGGTGGGCCGAAGGGCCCATTTTCGCACTGTATCTCAAAACTAAACTAAAGAATGTGTCACAATAAACAAACTTTAGAATTTTAGGACATCATTCATATAGTGGAATACTGGAGCCACAGGCTATGACAGTAATGAAGGAAGCCATTGGACTCATCATGCTAGTGTCAGCTTTTTCAAGGAACAATCAAATCCCCTGAGCTCCTTTTACCCCCCCAACAACCATTCACCTGTTGTTGCTTTTACTAATTACCCTTTGTGGATCTCCCACTTCACCATGAGCGACCAACAGGAAAGCTGTTGACAGTTGTAATGCTGTCTCCACCAAATTTACAATTAGTCCCAGAGGGAAATCATCCTCTGAATGTTTTTGGATATGAATTTACATTCTCATTTTTTCTGCAGCTTTTAAGTAATGATTAACAGAAACGTTTAATGGTATTGCAATTATCGTGCAAAAAATACCCCACATTATACATGTAATCTATTTTAGTTGAGCGACAAGTTATTTGCAGTCCTTTTCAATTACAAGCCCTCTCTCTTTGGTCATTTTCTGATAGCAACATTTTGAAAATGTTGGTTTTAATTACTTACAAAATGCATGCCTGCAACATAAGAAATAAAGTAAAACTAATTATTCACCAAAACTTGATTATGTTTTTTGAGGAGGTGATGAAAATGATTGATGACGCCAAAGGCAGTGGATAATGTTTACACAGACCTCAGTAAAGCTTTCGACTACTTACCTCCATGGGAGGGCTGATGCAGAAGTTTACGGCATCAGCCATTTATGGGATCCATGGGGTCTTGGTAAGCACGGTTTAAAATTGGCTTGCCCATAGAAGACAGAGGATAGTGGTGGATGGGTGCTACTTTGACTGGAGGTCTTGTGTTTACAAGGATTAGTGCTGCAACCTCTGATGCTTGTGATATATCTAAATGATAAGCATGAAATTGCAGGTGGGATGATTAGTCGGTTTGTAGACTACATACATATCGATGGAGTTGCAGTGGGGTGGGGGGGGGGAGGCTGTCAAATAATTCAGCAGGATATAGACCAGCTGGAAATAAGGACGGCAAAATGGCAGATTAAGTTTAATTTAGACAAGTCAAAAGTGAGGAACTAGGAATTAGCATATGATGAGTGTTTGACAGCACTGGGCCTCCACTCGCTGGAGTTTAGAAAGTTGAAGGGGGACCTCATTGAAACTTACAGAATAATGATAGGCACAGATAGTGTGGATGTGGAAAGGATGTTCCACTGGTGGGAGCGTCTAGGATCAGATTTCATAGCCTCAGAATTAAAGGGCTCTCTTTTAGAAAGGAGGTGAGGAGGAACTTCTTTGGTCAGAGGGCAGTTGATCTGTGGATCTCATTGCCACAGAGGGCTGTGGAGGCCTAGTCAGTGGATATTTTAAGACTAGAGTTAGACAAATTCTTGATTAGAGCCGGTGTCAAGGGTTATGGGGAGAAGGCAGGAAAATGGGATTAGGAGGTAGAGATCAGCCATGATTGAATGGCAGAGTAGACTCGATGGGCCGAATGGCCTAATTCTATTCCTACACCTTGTGTGAACTTGTATTTTATTGTCATATGTACTGATACAAAATAATGAAATTCCTACTTGTAGCAGCACAACAGGTCTGTCAACACAGTACTCAATAGATAATATAATGAAAAACATTTCTGTTCTGTAAATAAAAAAATATATACTGCAAAAAACAAAGCAAAGCCTGAAGTCCTTTCTGGAACCAAGGCAGTTCATACTTTGGAGTTTAGTTGGAGTTTGTAGTGATCAATAGCCTGATGGTCATTGGAAAGAAGCTGTTCCTGAACCTGAACGTTACAGTTTTCAGATTCCTGTACCCTTTTCCCGCTGGCAGAGGTGAAATAAGAGTGTGGCCAGGGTGGTGTGGGTCTCTGACGATGCTGGTTGCCTTTTTCAGACAGCGCCTCCTATAGGTAAATGTAAGGTGTTGCACTTTAGAAGGTCAAATGAAAGAGGGAAGCAGACAGTCTCTGGTAGGAGCATTGATAGACAGAGGGTTCCTTGGGTACAAGCCCCATAGTTTCTTCAAAGCAGCAACACGATTGGATAGAGTGGTCAAGAAGGCATACATCATGCTTGTTTTTATCAGTCAAGGTGATGAGTATGAACGTTGGGAAATCATGTTGCATCTACATAAAACTTTGGTTAAGCCACATTTGGAGTATGAAGTGTAGTTCTCATGGCTCATTTCAGAAATGCTGTGAAGACTTTGGTGCATAAGAGGTTGATCAGGATTTGCGGACATTTATATTACTAAAAGTCTGATCTTGACCACTTCCTGTTTTTCTGTTTCATGATTTTAGAAAAAATGATGCCACTTACGGCTGTGATTTTTGGCCATCTTACTCAGAGTCCCCCTCTGCTGCGCAGGACAAGAGGATTTTTCCCCATCGATGAAAAATAAAAGAGTTATTAATGTTTTAAAAATGTTGAGATTCTCTCTGTTGCCCCTGCTCGTGGGAGGGGGGAGGGATTATAAAACCCGGAAGTGTTGTGCCTCAGTCAGTCTCGGCAAGATGGAGGAAGCGAGAGGGTCACGTCTCTCTGAGCTGTGAATAACACTGAACACATGTCTACTCAACTATGAGTGCCCTTAATGTGGTTTGAAAATGAAAATGTGGTTGCTTTGAAATGCTGCACTGCAAATGGTTGTTGCTGGTGGTTGCTTTGAAATGCTGCACTGCAAATGGTTGTTGGTGGGGGTTGCTTTGAAAAGCTGCACTGCAAATGGTTGTTGGTGGGGTTGCTTTGAAATGCTGCACTGCAAATTGTTTTTGTTGGGGGTTGCTTTGAAATGCTGCACTGCAAATGGTTGTTGGTGGGGGTTGCTTTGAAATGCTGCACTGCAAATGGTTGTTGGTGGGGGTTGCTTTGAAATGCTGCACTGCAAATGGTTGTTGGAGGTGGCCCTGCACCCTAATTGAAGTGGCATGAAACTGCACTTGAATTCGGTGGCCTTGCGCCCTGCTTGAAATGGCATTTCAAGGAATAGCCGTGAGTCAACTGCCAGCCCACCAGCTGTGAGTGAGCTGCCAGCATATCAGGCTTGAGTGACAGAGCTGCCACCCCAAGAATCCATTTGGCCCAAAATGTCCATACTAGCCCTCTGGAAACCAGTCCAGCCCACAACACCCATACTAGCGCTCCAGAAAGCCCCCCCCCCAACCAATATAGGAATTGTTGGAGAGGTGGAATATTGCGTTGGGGGACCAGCCCTCCCGTGTGAACATGGGACCCAACGGGTCCCACTTAGTCTAGTTATCTATAAAGATAGCGTAGACACAAAATGCTGGAGGAACTCAGCGGCACAGGCAGCATCTCTGGAGAGAAGGAATGGGTGACGTTTCGGGTCGAGACCCTTCTTCAGACTGATCAAAGGTCTCAAACCGAAACATCACCCATTCCTTCTCTCCAGAGATGCTGCCTGTCCCGCTGAGTTACTCCAGCATTTTGTGTCTACCTTCGATTTAAACCAGCATCTGTAGTGCTTTCCCACACAACCATAAAGATAGGTTGGGTAAACTTGGATTGTTTTTGCTGGAGCATCAGAGCTTTACAGGAAACTTGATAGAATTTCATAAATCATAGATTGAGTGGATGGATTTTTTCCCCCAGTGTGGAAACATCAAATATTGGAGGATATCACATAAGATGAGGGGTAAAAGATTAAAGATGATGAATGAGACGTTTTTTTAAAATATATACACAGAATGTGCTAGGTGCCTGGGACACAGTGCCAGGAGAAGTGGTGGAAGCATATACAATAGCAACGTTCAAAGGACATTTTGACCAGCACATGAACAGGCAAGAAATTGAAAGGATATGGGCAATAGAAAGGCTGATGGGGTTAGTTCAGACTGGCCTCATGGTCAGCACAGGCACAGTGGGCCAAATGGTCTGTACCAGCACTGGAATGTTCTATGTGTAGGTAACAGTGTCACAGTGCTAATTTATTAAGAGCCGGAAGCTGTCAAACAGGTTTGTCATTTCAGGTTTTGTTTGGGATGGGGGGGCAAGCTAGTCTCCCAAGAGAGTCAAAAAAGGTTATAGCCTATCACTACAACCCAGTGTTTAACTAGTACAATAAAACATATAATACTTAATTTAATAATATGACATAATATTGCACGGTTGCACCCACTAATTGTCATGAAATACAATGAAAGACAATAGACAATAGGTGCAGGAGTAGGCCATTTGGCCCTTCGAGCGGCACCGCAATTCACAACGATCATTCACAATCAGTATCCTGTTCCTGCCTTCTCCCCATATCCCTTGACTGCGCTATCTTTAAGACTCCGCTATTATCAAGCAGGTAAAGAAATATATGGTAATCATGTATTTTTACAGAGGTGCCGGCCCGGCACCAACTCGCCCTGACTCCCACAGCTCTTGGCCTTCAGACACACACACACTCACTCACACCCCCACACTCACACTCTCTCATACACTCACACATTCACCCACCCACTCACTCACACCTGCAATGGACCACAACTCTACTTAATTTGACGCCAGATCCACACCCTCAACAAATGCTTCCTCGCCTATCTAGACTCTACCGAGGATCACAAGCTTGCCCAGCTCCAGACTGGCCACCTGCCCAACCACCACGAGGCCGAGATGGCCACCATGAGGAGCAGCGACAATATCTACCGCCTCTCTGACCCTCACCGCCTTCCCGGCCAAACCCAGGCCCGGACCACCGAAACTGCCCTGGCTACCGATTCTCACCACGTCCCTGTGGCCACCGCGCTGTTGCTGCGGACTCTCACCACCTCCCCGGGGCCACCGATGCTGCTGCCGCCGACCCGTATCTCTACTCCAGCCCCCCCATGGGCCTCCACCAGTGACTCCGCCAACCCTCGCCTCTCCACCGGCCACCAGCGGGCCAGAGCAGTAACCTCATCAGAGTTCCAGGCTCAGCACCAGGCCCACAACCTCCACGATGCCGACAGCACGAGGTCTGATTCGGCTGCGTCCTATTGCTCCTGCCCCCCTCCTACAGGGAATCTCAGTAGTGATGGGTCTTCCCCTTCACACTCGTGCAACCAGGTCACCCCGACCACACACCCGCTAGTTAAAATTTCCGCTGTTTTTTTTGAGTGGTGCTCCGGTGAGCTCCGGCAGCACTGCACCCCTGGTAGGAAGGAACTGCAAATGCTGGTTTATACCGAAGATAGACACAAAAATATAAAGTAACTCTGCGGTCAGACAGTAACTCTGGAGAAAAGGAATAGGTGATGTTTCGGGTCGAGACCCTTCTTCTGTTCTATTCTATGATCTGTATTCATATCTTCATTGTACAGAGAGGTGGGGAACAGGTTAATTTTGACCATGTGCTAGAATGTAAATAGTCAATGATGCAACTTGCCAGCCGCATTATTACCATTGGGATCAAAGTCTTAACATAAGATATCAAAGAGAGATTTAAATCAGACTGGTAATGCACTACCACACCATCATACAAATTTAAAATTACCCCAGGATCTCTACCCAATGAAGGATAAAATTAGCTATTTGCATAGGATGGCAGGCATGGTGTGTTGCAAATGATCTGAATGACCGAACTAGCAAAGCTGTTTTCAGTGGATGCAAGTGAATCATAGTGCATATCCATCTGTGCAAATTCTCATCTACACAGTGGGATGCCCGAGGGAGGACTTGCATAGCTGAGCGGAATTTATGGACTGCAGACTCATCTACCAGAAAAGGATATCCATCAGCTACATTCCTGTATCATATCAGCGAACGGAAAAAAAAGTATACATTTTGGCATTTAGGTGGGTGGAGAAAATAGCTGAAAGAAAGAGGTAGAAACAAGTAACTGCAGATGTGAGAACGTGCTGGAGAAACTCAGCGGGTCGGGCAGCATCTCCGGAGAACATGGACGCGCGACATTTCGGGTCGAGAAAAGGGCCTATCCACGTTCATCAGAGATGCTGCTTGACCTGCTGAGTTACACCAGCAATTTGTGTCCATTTGTGGAAGAAAGAGGTGCTGTATTTGCATTTTAGTATAATAGGTTAGCAATGTTCTGCGGAATGTTTCTGTCTTCTAACCCGAGGCACTGATTAAATTATACCTGTATACAACTGATAAGGTTAACATGCAAGTAATTGGGAAGGCAAATGAAACAAGGACCTTTATTGCAAGAGGATTTGAGGTCAAGAAGAACAATGTATTGCTCCAATTATGCAGAGCTTCAGTGACACTGCATCTGGAACATTGGGTACAGGTCAAGTTTTCCTGGCTAAGAAAAGGGATTTACTAGTATTGAGAAAGTGCAACAAAAGCTCATCGGGTTAATTCCCAGATTGGTAGGTTTATCATTTGAAGATCCAGCAGACTGGATCTATACATATTGAGTTTAGAAGAATGAGAGACAATTTCATTGAAAGATATAAAATTCTTATAGGGCTTCATGAGAAAGGTGCAGGGATGGTGTCATGATCCTATAATAATAGCACATCTTTCCCTTCTTGCACAAACATGGAAATGTTCTTTTTTATGCCTCTCTTTAGAAAAATGTTCTATTCGACTTAACATTTTCAATCATTGCTTTTGTCCTCCTTTGCCACGTTCTGAAATGTTCCCAATCTTCAGGCTGACTGATTTTTTTTTAATGTTGGCAACATTATAAGCCTTTTCCTTTGATCTAATACAGTATTATCATTAATTCTCTTGATGACCATGGCTGGCCCACATTTCATATTTCTTGGGGGGTTTTCTTGCATTAATGGGATGTCCATGACTTGCAAGCAGTGTTACAGAAGATTTCAATAATGTGGTTAATTATAAAGTAAAAGGAAATCTGGTTAAAATGAATGAAACTGTCTGTACAGTAACACACAGCGTGTCTGTAATTAAACTGGAGAGCTGAAGATATTCATGTGTTGGGCGAAACCCAACATAATGGGGATTACGGAGACATGATTGCAAAAAAATCAGAACATTGCAGAAAAGATAGAGAGGCGAAAAATGAGAAAGTGAAGTAGCAGTACTTCTCAAGGATAACGTAATCGCAATAGTGAAGAAGCACGGCTATAATGAGGAAAAAGCGTAGAATCAACGTGGAGTAAAATGAAAACAAATTGAGGAGTGATTACACACAGGTGTAGTCTGCAGATTACTCAAGAGAGGCAGAGAAAGAAATATGCAGATATATTAGGGAAAGGAGTGAAAAACATATTAATAATCATGGAGGAATTCAACTACCAAATACTAAATTAACCAGAGGGGTAGGTGAATATGGAATAGTTTCCTTGATGTCCTTTCTGACCCAATTACAGTTTAGTTTATTGTCACATGTGAAAAGCTTTTGTTGCGTGCTATCCAGTCAGCGGAAAGACAATACAGGATTACAATCAAGCCATTTACAGTGTGTAGATACATGATAGGGAATAACGTTCTGTGTAAGGAAAGCCAGCAATGTCCGATCAAGGATAGTCCTAGGATTACCGATGAGGTGGATAGTACTTCAGGACGGCTCTCTGGTTGTGGTAGGATGATTCAGTTGCAATAAATAAAAGAATGGAGAATTCACACTTGTATATAGTTATGGACCTGTGCATGTAAGACAAGTAAAAGCAGGAGGACGTCAGGCCAAAAGTGACCACAAAATTGAGAAATTTTAAGATGATAATGGAGAAGGATGCAAACAATATAGACAGCAGGTTGGAGATATAAGGAATTACAGATGCTGGTATTTTGAGCAAAACATTAGTTGCCGGAGTAATGGCAGCATCTGCAGAAAGAATGGGCTGTGGACGTGTCGGATTGGCACCCTTCTTAGACACTCAGATATATCCGAAGACAATCAGATATATCCGAGGACATTGAGATATATCCAAGGACATTGCGGGAAACTAGAGAGGAAATTGCAGGAGCCTTGGTTGAAATTTACGAGTCGTCCTTAAATACAGGAGAGGTGCTGGAAGACTGGAGGCCTCTTTTCAAGAAGGACTACAGGGAAAATGCTGGGAACTATAAGCCGGTGAGCTTAACATCTGTAGTTGGAAAGTTACTAGAGAGTATTCTGAGCGATATGTTATGCAGGCATTTGGATGGGCAAGAGCTGATTGGGGATAGTCAGCATGGTTTTGTATGTGGGAGGTCACGTCTCACAAATCTGATTGATTTTTTTGAAGACGTGATCAAAAAGGTCGATGAGGGCAGAGCTGTAGATGTTGTGTACATGGATTACAGTAAGGCATTCGACAACGTTCTGCATGGTAGGCTGCTCTGGAAGGTTAGATTGCATGGGATCCAAAGAGAGATAGCTGAATGGATAGCAAATTGGCTCCATGGCAGGAAGCAGAGGGTGATGGTGGAAGGAGGCCTGTGACTGGTGGTGTGCCTCAGGGTTCTGTGCTGGGCCCGCTACTGTTTGTTATCTACATCAATGATTTGGATAAGAACATACAGGGCAAGATTAGGAAGTTTGCCGATAATACAAAAATGAGTGGTTTTGCAGATAGTGAAGATGGTTGTGAAAGATTGCAGCACGATCTGGATCGATTGCCAGGTGGACAGAGGAATGGTTGATGGAATTTAATACAGAGAAGTGTGAGGTGTTGCATTTTGCGACGTCGAACAAGGGCAGGACCCACACAGTAAAGGGTGGGCCTCTGGGTAGTGTTGTAGAGCAGAGGGATTTCGGAGTACAGGTGCATTGTTCCTTGAAGGTCGAGTCGCAGGTGGATAATGTGGTCAAAAAGGCTTTTGGCACTTTGGACTTCATCAGTCAGAGTATTGAGTATAGAAGTTGGGAGCTCATGTTGCAGTTGTATAAGACAATGGTGAGACCGCATTTAGAATATTGTGTTCAGTTCTGGGCACCAAGTTACAGGAAAGATATTGTCAAGCTTGAAAGGGTTGAGAAAAGATTTACGAGGATGTTGCCAGGACTAGATGGTGTGAGCTATAGGGAGAGGTTGAGTAGGCTGGATCTCTATTCCATGCAGTGCAGGTGGATGAGGGGTAATCTTATAGAGGTATACAAAATCATGTGAGGAATAGATCGGATAGATGCACAGAGTCTCTTGCCCAGAGTAGGGGAATTGAGGACCAAAGGAGTGTAGGTTCAAGATGAAAGGGAAAAGATTTAATAGGAATCCGAGGGGTAACTTTTTCACACAAAGGGTGCTGGGTGTGTGGAACAAGCTGCCGGAGGAGGTAGTTGAGGATGGGACTATCCCTTCATCAAAGAAACAGTTAGACAGGTACATGGATAGGACAGGTTTGGAGGGATATGGACCAAGCGCAGGCAAGTGGGACTAGTGTGGCTGGGACATTGTTGGCTGGTGCGGGCAAGTTAGGCCGAAGGGCATGTTTCCACGCTGTATCACTCTATGACCAGGTTCAAAGGTTGGAGAAAGGCTGTTTTTAAGGAACTGAGTACAGAGTTGGATTCGGAAAAATGGGCAACAATGATGTCGAATAATGGGAACCATTTAAAACAATGTTCAGTAGAATGCAGAAAATAAATGCGAAAAGGAAAAAATAAACTAAACATTTATGAGACTCCGTGAATGAATAGCATACGGGAACAAATAAAGGAAAGAGGCACATTAAGTACATTCACACCAGGAAAAGGCATTGTAAGTGAAATTATTTAGAGATTAGGAGAAATATAAAAATGTTAGTATGGCTGTTTATGAAATTTAATTAGGGAACATAAAAAAAGGAAAATATATTACAGATGAACCAATAAACATAAGGAAGCCGACAATGGGACGGGACCATTATGAGATGGACAAGACAGTGGAAATATTAAATCACTGCTGCAGTATTTACCAGGGAGATAGTATGGGCGGACATGATAGTAGAGGCTGAGATGGGTAATCAGGAAAGTGCATTTAAAATAAAAAAATATTTAATACCATTATCTAATGAAATTCCGAGAGTAAGACCATTAGTCTGGATGGATTCCATCTGCAGTTTGAGGCAGCGGAAGCATGGAGACACATAATAATTTGTGAGAAGGACTAATCCAAAAGCACTGCAGATAGCTAACATAATAGCTATATTAATGCAGGTAATATAACATGTCCAGGGATCACAGTGTAGTCAGTATAACACAAGTGGTAGAAAAATGTAATGAAATCTGAACTAAAGAATTAATATAAGAGTATCTCGAAGTGAAAAGTGCAATGATAAATAATTAGCATGGATTTTAGAAAAGTCTTGCTCAATCAACCTTCCTGGAATTTTAGAAGGGGTAACAGAAAATAGACAGTACTTTAAGGCAGTACATTGAGTTTGATTTATCAAGCTCCTCAATAAAGCACACCACAATCAATAAGGATGGGATAAAGATGGCAAAGCAAGGAAACCTTGGATTACCAAACAGGTTGTACATTTGGTCAAAAATAAAATAAATTTGAAATCGGGCAGGGCCTTTGAAGAATACAAGGCAAGTAGGGAAGAACTCAATTAGAAGGGCTAAAAAGGGCAATAAATGTCGAAAATGGTTGACCGACGAAAATCCCAAGGCTATTTATACATACATAAAACCAAGAAGGTAACCAAGGAGAAGATAGGACTGTTCAAGAATAAAGGAGGAAATTTGTGCTTGGAGTCAGAGGATGTAGCCGAGGTATTCAACAAGTACTTTGCATCTGTCATATTAACATAGAAACATAGAAAATAGGTGGAGGAGTAGGCCATTCGGCACCGAGCCAGCACCGCTGATCATCTAAAATCAGTACCCCGTTCCTGCTTTCTCCTCATATCCCTTGATTCCGTTGGCCCTAAGAGCTAAATCTAACTCTCTCTTGAAAACATCCAGTGAATTGGCCTCCACTGCCTTCTGTGGCAGAGAATTCCACAGATTCACAACTCTGGATGAACATTTTTTTCACTCATCTGTCCTATTCTTAAACTGTGATTCCTGGTTCTGGACTCCAACATGGGGAACATTTTTTCCTGCATCTACCCTGTCCAATCCTTTAAGAACGTTATATGTAATCAACAAGGAGAGGGAACTGGTGAAGAATGGAGTGTGGAGAATATGAATATGCAAGGTCAGCTTGAAATGAAGAGGAGATAGTGCTAGGGCTCTTGAAGAGCATGGAGGTGGATAAATCCCAGGGTTTGATGGGATTAAGAAAAGCAAGAGAGGGATTGAAGGATCCTTGGCAAAGATAGACACAAAATGCTGGAGTAACTCAGCGGGACAGAAACATTTCTGGAGAGAAGGAATGGGTGATGATTCAGGTTGAGACTCAGAGTCTGACGAAGGGTCTCGACCTGAAACGTCACCCAGCCCTTCTCTCCAGAAATGCTGCCTGTCCTGCTGAGTTACTCCAACATGTTGTGTCTATCTTCGATTTAAACCAGCATCTGCAGTTCCTTCCTACACTCCTTGGCAAAGATCTTTTCAACTTCTCTGGCCACAGGCGTGATTCTGGAGGACAGGAGAGTAGCGAGTATTGTTCCTTTTCTTCAGAAGGGAAGTCAAGCGAATCCAAAGAATTAATTATTGGCCAGTGAGCCTCACGTCAGTGGCAGGGAAGCTATGGAAGAAGTTTCTTTGGTTAGGATTTATTCCCATTTGGAAGAGAATGGAATAACTCGGGACAGTCAGCATGGCTTTGTACGCAGCAGGTCATATCTTAGTAACTTGATCGAGGTGTTTTGAGGAGGCGACGAAGATGATCGATGAAGGTGGGGAAGTGAATTTTCCGCACATTGACTTTTGTGAGGCATTAGATAAAGACCTCCATGGCAGGCTGGTCCAGAAGGTTAAGATGCATGGGATTCACAGCAACTTGGTTGTGTGGATACAGAGCTGGCTTACTGATAGAAAAGTGGGACAAATAGATTGCTGAATGAAAAAAAGCTGGTTAAATTGGACAGCTCACAACCCTCTATCTCTGCAGTATTATTCCAATTGGTAGAGGCAGATACAATATTGCTGTTAAAGAGGCCGTTAGACAGGCACATAAATATGCGGAGAACTTTGGAATATGGATCACGTGCAGACAAAGGAGAATGATTTTGCCATCATGTCCGGCACAGACATTGTGGGCCGAAGGACCGGTTCCTGCGCTGTACTACTCTGTGCTCTATGTTCTAGTCCTGCACAGTCGGAACTGAGAGGAGACACAATATTGTTATCTATCAGTGGTGAGAAAAACTGATGCAAAACGTGACAAAAAATGATAGGAGTAACAAGGGTGCAGCAAGACAAAAAGTGTGTGTCATGATCTTAAATGACACACATACATCCTCTCTGTGAGGGTGACCTAACAGTTCTTTTCCTGTGCCCACAATAAAGGTCTTGTGCCTATGGCAGGGTGTTTCTGCATGAAAAGAGTGTGGGTCTACTGCATATCGAAAAGTTGATGTTTTTTTAAACTTAGGTGCTCAGAATACAGTTATTTGAAAGCAGTAGTGACAAGTGTTTAATTTAGTACTTACTTACACTTCCTAATTAAGCAAATACAGTGACTAGTTAATTAATAAGGATTCCTATGAATTTATATCATAAATATTCCTTCAATTATCATAAAATATCATTCTGCAAAATTGAACAAATCAAATTAGGGGTTGCACCGTGGTAGGGTTGCTGCATTATAGCACCCAAGACCAGAGTTCGGTCCCGACTACGGGTGCTGTCGGTACAGAGTTTGTACGTTCTCCCCGTGACCTGCATGGGTTTTCACTGGGAGCTCTGGTTTCCCCCAATGCTCCAAAGATGTACAAGTTTGTAGGTTAATTGGCATGTTACATTTTTAAATTGTCCCTGATGTGTGTGGAATAGTGTTAGCGGGCAGGGATTATTGGTCTGCACGGAATCAGTCGGCCGAAGGGCCTGTTTCCACGCTGTATCTCTAAATTAAAAACTAAACAAATGACCAAAGTGTATTTGTGGGAATATTGTGATTTTGTGATAGGCATTAGTGGAACAATGGCACACTAGGAAATATGTGATAATGCTGGACAGTGTACAGAAAAGATTCACGGGAAATCAGCCCAGACTGGGGGCGAGATAGAAAGGCCGATCAGAAAGAGTATTGTCGGGCTTTTATTGGACTCCCAGGTAGAAGTTAAACAACTGATGAACGCGAGAAGAGAGTAGGAAATAGGAGAGTGAAAAATAGAAAAAAACATCACTATTTCAAAGAAAGAATGAACACATTTGTGGCCAAAATCTACAGAATATAGCCACCCAGTGGTCAGAACGCGCATGCACATGGGCAATTTAAAAACTAGCCGCTTTCATGTGTTTAACACGGAGAATCGCACAGGAGAAATCTGAAATACAAAGGCAAAATACGGGAAATTAAAAGTTAAGGGAAGCAACATGTGTGCAAAGTTAACATTTTAAAAAGAATCAGAAAATAATACAGTTTAATTAAGTCTGAAGAAGGGTCTCGACCCGAAACATCACCCATTCCTTCTCTGACCCGCTGAGTTACTCCAGCATATGTGTCTTTGGGGTAAACCAGCATCTGCAGTACCTTTCTACACAGTAATTTGATGCCTAATTGTTATAAATAAGGGCACAGCATTCTGAAAACATTGCAGGGACACACAATGCCCTGTTACATGGGTAATCTGGCTGCTGGTATTTTGGATTGTGGCCTATTGTGTACAAAACAATGGTTACAACTTCAACATACAGAAATGAAAAAAAAAAGCAGATCTAAAAAGGATAATAAGAGGCCCAAGGGGAAATTACAAGAACATTATTTAGCAGCCGACATAAAAAAAGTATTTAAAATATTTTAGAAATACACAAGTTAAAAAGAATTAACTGCACAGCCTGGGTCAATTAGGCACTAACAAAACCATTTGGAGACAGAAGGCATAAATAACTAAGATACCAATTACATACTTTGTATCTGCCTTCTCTAACAAAAAGGACTGTCAATATTGTGGTAAAGGACACACTGGTGAATTGACATCACATTATAAAACTCCTTAAATAATTAGCACCCTTAAGAACCTTTCCCACTTATGCGATTTTTTCGGCGACTGACGACACCCATCATAGTCGCAGCAGGTCGCCGAAAATATTTAACATTGAAAATCCAGCGGCGACCAGAGAAAGGTACAACTCTTTGGGTGACGACTCACGCCCGTACGGGCGTCATCCCGTGACATTGACAATTTTCGGCGACCTGACGGGTGCCAGTAGTCGCCGAAAAAAATTGCGTAAGTGGGACAGGCCCTTTAAAGTTGAAAAGTTACAAGGCCCAAATAGAAGGAATCACTGATAAAATAAAGGCTGAGGTTGCTGTGGCTCTGGTTCGAATCATTAATTCCATTAATATGGTTGATGTTAATATCTTTTACATCCCTGCTTAACATCGAATATAGAATTAATAGCACAGGACTGACCCTTTCACCCACTATGTCTGTGCCAAACATAATACCAAACTAATATCATCTGACTGCACATGATCCATTCCCTGCATATCCATGCACCTATCTAAAAGCCACTTAAATTCCTTTATTGTATCTACCTCCATCACCATCCCTGGCAGTGCGCTCCAGGCACTAACCCTGTGGTCAGAACGCGCATGCTCACTCTGTGTAAACAAACTTACCCTGCAAATCTCCTTGACCCTCACACCTTAAAACTATGTCCTCTAATCTTTATCAATTACACCCAGGTAAAACGATTCAGACCTTCTTCCGCACCTACCCATTACAATTTTATATATTTCCATCAGGTCTCCCCTCAACCAAAGAATACAATCCAAGTCTGTCCAATCTCTCCTTGTAGCTAATACTACCTAATACCGGCAGCATTCTGATAAACCTCTCCCGCACCTTCACATCCTTCCTGTAATGGGACAACCAGAATCGCATATAATACTCCAAATGTTGCCGAACCAAAGTGGAGGGGAATAAATCCAACAAACATAAGCGAGTCAGCTTAATTCCAACAGAACAGAAACTCCTATTGCCAATATCCAGGACCTGGACTGGAATGTATTAATAAGTGAAATCAGCATGGAATTGTTAAAGGAAAATCACGTTTGGCTAATTTGATTCCTTGAAGCTACAAGGAGGGAAAATGAGAGCACAGAGCACGTAGTTTGATGTTCTGCATATAGATGTTCAAATAGTACTCAACACTCTCCATGTAATAGCTTTGCAAGAAAAAGAAAAACAGCCACTAAACAGCGGCAGCTCAGATAAAGCATTAGGAAATGAAACAGAATTAAAGGGGGATAATTGCTTTTCAAACTGAAGGGCAGCTTACATGACTTTACCATTGGTCGTTAAGATAAATTACTTGTACTTGAGCAAATAATGTTTCAATGTTTGCAGGCGACAAAGAAAAAGTTAACAACATGCAGCATGGTGGCATAGCGGTGGAGTTGCTGCCTTACAGCGCCAGAGACCTGGGTTCGATCCTGGCTCTGTACGGAGTTTGAACGTTCTCCCTGTGACCACGTGGCTTTCCTCCAATTTCCTCCCACATTCCAAAGACGTACAGGTTTGCAGATTAATTGGCTTTGGTAAAGATTGCAAATTGTTCCTAGTGCACAAGATAGTGCTAGTATATGGGGATCACTGATCAGCGTGGGACTTGGCGGACCAAAGGGCACTACTTGCTGTATCTCTAAACTAAACTAAGAGACAGATAGGATAGTAATAGATAGTCACACAAAAAATAAAGAGACAATTTAGATTTATTGAAAAAACCTATGAAATAGTTGAAAGTGCAAGGGCCACCAGTTTTAAAGGTGGTGTGGAAGAGCAGTATGTAAACTTTTGAAAGTAGTCTGATAGGATATTATTCTACAAAACAAACAATATGATTTGCTTAAGAAAGAACTGCAGATGCTGGAAGAATCGAAGGTAGACAAAAATGCTGGAGAAAATCTGCGTCTATGGAGAAGGAATAGGCGACGTTTCGGGTCGAGACCCTTCTTCAGACTGATGTCCGGGGGGGGGGGGGGGAAAGAAAGGAAGAGGCGGAGACAGTAAGCTTGAGGGAGAGCTGGGAAGGAGGAGGGGAAGGAGGGGGAAAGCAAGGACTAACTGAAATTAGAGAAGTCAATGTTCATACCGCTGGGGTGTAAACTACCCAAGCGAAATATGAGGTGCTTTATCAGTCAAGAAATGGGGTTCAAAAGTATTGAAGTCATATCAGATTTTTATAAATAATTCTTTGCCCTTGGCACCAAATTGTAGAGACTTCAGAGATTTTTATAAACCATTCACCCACCATATGATGGCAATTTCAGAAATTTCAAAACAATTATTTACCAATACTTGGCACCACATTGTGGGAGAATTCAGAGATTTTTAACAACCATTCACCAATCTTCAACATCATATTATGATTAGAGAGATGTTAATGTCAGTAACTGCATAATACTAGAGGTGAGAAACTTCAGTAACATGGAAGTGTTTTGGTACAATTAAACTCCTATGAGCTCAAGGAAAGATTTCATTGAAAATCATGGACCATATGGAACAAGCAAGTACAAACTTCTGCCAGCAGAGATTGTAACAAATCTCTGGGGTGGCACAGTGGTAGTGTTGCTACCTTACAGCGCCAGAGACCCGGGTTCGATTCTGGCTACAGCTGCTTGTCTGTACTGAGTTTGTACCTTCTCCCCGTGACCTGCGAGGGTTTTCTCCAAGAACAACGGTTTCCCCCGACATTCCAAAGAAGTAGGTTAATTGGCTTGGTACAAATGTAAAAATTGTCCCAAGTGTAGGATAGTGTTAATGTGCTGGGATCACTGGTCAGTGAGGACTCAGTGGGCCAAAGGGCTTTCCCCCCCCACTGTATCTCTAAACTAAACAGACATAGAGTTTTAAACTAATTTACAAAAGGACCCAGAGGCAAGATGAGGAAGCAATTCTTTAAGTAGAAAATTGCAAAACTCTGGAATGCACAGCCTGAAACAACACCAATTGTGTTGTGATGTTTGAAACAGAACTGGATATACATTGGAAGGAAAAATATTAGAGGTCATGAGAAAGAATGGCAAAGAGAAACTAATCAAACGTCCATCAAAAGGTCAAACAGGTACATTGGGCCAACTGGCTTCCACCACGCTTGCTATGCTACTGTTCTCAGTGAATCGAAACAAATCAATGGTCCTTGAGGGAACAGCTTGTTGCAATTTCTTTTAGATTCCATCTTTAAGGGCCGACTTGGAACACAAGGATCCTCATTTCAGCCTCAGACACACAGGAACAGATCAACTTCCTGTTCTAAAACCAGATGGCAGAAACATAGAAAATAGATGGCAGAATTGGCCATTTTACCTTTCAAATCTGCTCTAATTCCAGCATAATACCATACTCCCATTTTCCTATACTCCTTTGGGATTAGAAATCAATCTTTACTCTTCTTAAATAAATTAAGAAACGTGGTCTCAACTGTCCTTGTGGTACAAAATTCCACGTGCCCAATATGCATTCAATGGAGGAATTTATCTCAGTTCACAAAGTCTTGGGCCACATCCAGAGACTGTGACACCTCTTTCCCCAATGACTCCCAAGGACAGGGAAACATTCAAACTACTAGCTCTTTCAGAATGTTATCAAAACAGACTATAGCACTCTAACCCCCCCCCAAAAAAAAAATCAATCTATTTCTCACCCAGCAACTCAAAGTTGCAAGCTTTATTTGATGTCTGGTCCTTAAAAAATGGACACATGTCAGCTGATTACAATCCCACTAATTGATACAGATTGCAGGTAGTAATAACCCCGCCCCCTCCTTTTTTTCCACGATTAGTCAGCTATCCTGGAATTTGCTGACTATCAACTACGTATAAATGAGGTCTAGTCCCTTGCTCATTGCAAAGAGACAGTGACATTAAAGATGGAATGACTGAAAATCCAAACACTAACCCACACTTCCTGATGCCATTCAAATTTCACAAAACACAAATGTGGCCAAGCATCAGCCTCTCACTTTAGTTTAGAGACAGAGATAGGGTAGTTAGTCAGAATCTTTTCCGCAGAGTGGAAATGTTCATACTAGTGCGACACAAAGTACTGGGGGAACTAGAGGGCGTAGGTTTAAAGTCGGAGGGGGGAAGTTTAAACTGTGCGGAGCAAGATTTATTTTCTCCCAAGAATGGTTGGTGCATGGAATCTGCTGCCTGGGTGGTCGTGGTGGAAGCAGAAGTTCAAGAGGCCTTTAGATAGGCACATAAATATACAGGAGAGGAAGGGATATGGATCACCTACAGGCATTGATTTCATGTGTAGCACAGGCATTGTCTGCCAAAGAGCATGTTCCTGTGCTATAATGTTCTACGTGTAGGAAGGAACTGCAGATGCTGGTTGAAACCGAAGATAGACACAAAATGTTGGAGTAACTCAGCGAGGCAGGCATCTCCGGACAGAAAGAATGGGTGACGTTTCTGGTCGAGACCCTTCTTCAGATAAAAGGAATCAAGGAATAGTGGAGACAACAGGAAAATGGTATGGAAATGGGGAACAGCCGTGATCATATTGAATGGCAGAGAGGCTCAAAGGACCAAATGGCCTTCTTGTGCATCTATTTTCTCTATTTCTATAGTTAGGTTCTATACTAGTACGCAGTACTCAGGGTGGCACAGTGGCACAACGGTAGAGTTGCTATCTTACAGCGCTGGACACCTGGGTTGAATCCTGACTACGGGTCCTGTCAGTATGTAGTTTGCACATTCTCCCTGTGATTGCGTGAATGTTCTCTGCGTGCTCTGTGTTCCTCCCACATTCCAAAGACGTACAGGTTGTAGGTTAATTGGCTTCTGTAAATTGTCTCTAGTGTGTAGGATAGCACTAGTGTAAGGGTGATGGGTGGTTAGTGCAGACACGGGTTGTTCACCATCACCTCCCAAATCGGTGAGCCCCATCACTCGAAAGGACAAGGGCAGAAGGTTCATGGGGCTAGCACGTTCAACTTCCAACCTGACTTGGAAGAGTATCGCTATTCCTTCATGCTGTGGAACAAAACCCATGTATTCTAAGGGCAAAGATCCATGGGCGTATCTTCAAAATCGAGATTATAAAGGTTCAAGAAGTCAATTCACACTGATGTTCCCAAAAGCAAGTGACAGAGGGCAAATTTTGACATGGCCGGTATCACCGACATCCCAATGAGATCCACAATAAATGCAAAAGTTAATTTCTCCTTTGCAATTGCAATAATGCATTTGAATCTCCTAAAGTTGTTTCAATGATCTCTTTGGGCCGTATATTTGCTTTTGAGCTTAGAAGGAATATCGTACCATCACTGGTGGGTCAATCTTCCATGATATGGTCGGGTCAAAATTCAAGAGAAAAATACTAAACTCCCATATTATAAATAAATAGTAAAGGTTGGGACAACTGGACAAGTTATTTTGTGTGGATAAAATTGCAACACATATCAAACACTAGTATCCTCAAAATAGAGGGCGGCATGGTGGCACAGCAGTAGAGTTGCTGCTTTACAGCACCAGAGACCCGGGTTCAATCCTGACTACGGGTGTTCGGAGTTGTACGTTCTCCCTGTGACTGAGTGGGTTTTCCCTGGATGCTCTGATAGTCCGAGGGTCACCAAAGAGGTAAATAGTAGTTCTGCTACATCTAGTTGTGGGTAGGATGATTCAGTCGTCTGATAACAGCTGGGAAGAAACAGTCCCTGAATCTGGAAGTGTGCGTTTTCACACTTCTATACCTTTTGCCCGATGGGAGAGGTGGGAAGAGGGAGTGGCCAAGGTGCGACTTGTCCCTGATTATGCTGCTGGCCTTGCCGAGGCAGTGTGAGGTATAAATGGAGTAAATGGAAGGGAGGTTGATTTGTGTGATGGTCTTGGCTATGGCCACAATTCGTTGCAATTTGTTGCAGTGTTAGATGGAGCTGTTCCTAAACGAAACTGTGATGCATCCCGATAAAATGCTTTCTATGGCGCATCTGTAGAAGTTGGTGAGAGTTGTTGAGGACATGCCGAACAGATTCAAACCTGACTTTTGGTGCTGTCTACGTGGAGTTCGCATATTTTCCCACTAATGCGTGGGCTTCCCCTGGGTGCTCCAGATTCCCATGTCCCATTAGGACATTAGTCCCAATGTACAAGTTAGTGGTAGAATTTGGGGGGAGCTGTGGAGAATGTGGGGTGAATAAAATGGTGTTGATGTAAGATTTATAATTTTACATTTATTAATGTAACGTACCCAATATGGATTGTTAATTGTAATTTGTGACAGATTTTACACTTTAATTCAGTCATGTAGCGCATAAAATATGCCATGAGATTGAAATTATATTCCAAAACCTGCATTACCAGCTCCAGCATTATGATGAAGGGCATTTGAGCAATGGCATAGAATCTTTTTTAAACAATGGGCCAGCCTCTGTTCTCAGTTCTAACACAGTGGGAGAGTCTAGGACTAGAGGTCATAGCCTCAGAATTAAAGGATGTTCCTTTAAAAAGGTAATAACGAGGAATTTCTTCAGTCAGAGGGTGGTGAATCTGTTGAATTCTTCCTGTACTCTCAACGGCAGAAATCAGCGCCACATCAGCGCCAAGCTGCTAGTGCACTTGAAGGCACTAGCGATATCGCGATCTCCCGCAGCTGTGGAAGCCCCGGACTGTAAACGATCCCTCGATCGCTGGAGAACACCCGACCTGACAGAGGATCACAGGTACTGTACCTGGAAACACCGGGGAGATCTCCGGAGCCGACGAGCAGGATTTCCCAGGAGCAACGGAGCTGGCGTCTATGAGGGAATCCCCGTTCGCAACGGAGCTGGAGCTGCTGTCTGCAAGGGAATCCCCGCTGAAACAGCAGGTACAGTAAGTACAGTACCTGGAAACAACGGGGAGGCCTCCATTGTGACGGGAAACATGGCCGATGGGCTGGACCAGGTTAGACTGAAGCGCAAGGGACTTTGGCCCTCTCTCACTACCATCCTCCTGGCCAATGTAAAGTGGAGGACAAGAGCATGGCTGCTTTACCAAACAGAGCTGAGGGAATGCTCTGTGTTCTGTTTCAGAGATATGGCTCACCCCCAGGTCCCCAGACTAAGCAGTCCAGCCTGAAGGTTTCTCCATCCATCACATGGACCGTACACTGGCATCTGGGAAAGAGAGAGGAGGAGGCGTCTGCATCATGGTCAACTCTGCGTGGTGCTCAGACGTGGCAGTCCTGTCCAACTCCTGCTCTCCACACCTGGAACATCTGGTGGTGAAGTGCCGCCCCTTCTACCTTCCGAGGGAATTCACCTCCATCATCCTGACCGCGGTCTACATCCCTCCCTTGGCAGATGTCCATCTGGCACTGGGGGAGCTGCACGCCATGGTCAACAAGCATCAGATCTCTTACCCCGAGGCGTTTACCACCATTGCCGGGGATTTCAACAAACCCAACCTTAATAAATCTCTCCCTAACTTCCACCAACATGTCTCCTGCAGCATCAGAGGACCAAACACCCTTGACCACTGCTACAAGACCATCAAAGACGCCTATTGCTCTATCCCTAGCCCTCACTTCTGTAAATCCGACCATACTGTAAATCCGACCATAATCCGACCTACTGGTAGCAATTGAAGAGCGCACCCCCAGAGGTGAGGACTGTACAGAGCTGGTCGAGTGGGGGGCAGAGGAACAACTCCAAGACTGTTTGGAGTCTGTAGACTGGGCAATGTTCAGGGGGTCAGAAACAGACCTGAATGAATACGCCACAGTCGTTACAGACTTTATAAAGAAATGTGTGGAGGACTGCATCCTAACAAAAACCTTCCGAGTGTTTCCTAACCAGAAGCCTTGGATGAACCATGAGATCCACATTCTTCAGAAGACCAGATCCCGGGCATTCAAGTCTGGCGATGCAGAGGTCTATAAGAAGTCCAGATACGACCTTGGTAAGGCCATCAAAAAGGCCAAAAGGGACTTCTGCTCCAAGCTGGAGGATAAGACGGATGATCGGCAACTGTGGCGGGGCTTGAATGCAATCACCTCCTACAAGGCGAAATCTGGAGGCAGCTCAAATGTCAGCGAAGCATCACTCCCTGACGAGCTCAATGCGTTTTACGCACGCTTTGATAGGGAGAACACTGATGTGCCTGCCCGAGCCCCCATTCGCTGTGATGGTATTTCAGTCACAGTCACAGAGGCTGACGTCAGAAGATTCTTCAGACGGGGAACCCTCGGAAAGCATCTGGACCTGATGGTATACCCGGTCTTGTTTTAAAAACGTGTGCGGAACAACTGGCTGGAGTTTTTACAGACATTTTCAACCTCTCACTTCTGAGCTCTGAGGATTCCACCTGTTTTAAAAGGGCACCAATAATACCTGTGCCCAAGAAGAGCAAGGTGACGTGCCTCAATGGTTATCGACCAGTGGCACTAACGTCTGTGGTGATGCTTTGAGAGGTTGATCATGGCGCATATCAACTCCTACCTCAACAAGAACCTGGACCCACTGCAGTTCGCTTACCGCCACAACAGATCAACGGTGGATGCGATCTCGCTGGCCCTCCACTCCGCTCTGGACCACTTGGTCAACAAAAACTCATGTCAGGCTGTTATTCATTGACTACAGCTCGGCATTTAATACCATCATCCGCTCCATGTGGTTACCAAGCTCTCAGATCTGGGTCTCTGCGCATCCCTCTTCAATTGGATCCTCGACTTCCTCATTCACAGACCACAGTCCGTCCGTATTGGTGGAAATGTGTCATCCTCGATAACAATCAGCAAGGGAGCACCTCAAGGCTGCGTGCTCAGCCCCCTGCTTCACTCACTCTATACTTATGACTGCGTAGCCGGACATAGTGTGAACTCCATCATCAAGTTCGCTGACGACGCCACTGTTGTAGGATGTATCACTGATGGGGACGAGTCAGAGTATAGGTGAGATCGACCGATTGACCAAATGGCGCCAGCACAATAACCTGGCTCTCAACACCAGCAAAACCAAGGAACTGTTTGTGGACTTTGGAAGGGGTAGGATAGGGACCCACAATCTCGTTTATATCAATATGGTAGAAAGGGTCAAGAACTTCAAATTCCTGGGCGTGCATATTTCCGAAGATCTCTCCTGGTCCCAGCACACTGATGCAATTATAAAAAAAGCACATCAGCGCCTCTACTTCCTGAGAAGATTACGGAGAGTCGGTATGTCAAGGAGGACTCTCTCGAACTTCTACAGGTGCACAGTGGACAGCATGCTGACCGATTGCATTGTGGCTTGGTTCGGCAACTTGAGCATCCAGGAACGGAAAAGGCTGCAAAAAGTTGTAAACACTGCCCAGGCCATCACCGGCTCTGACCTCCCTACCATCGAGGGGATCTATTGCAGTCGCTGCCTCAAAAAGGCTGCCAACATCATCAAGGACCCACACCATCCTGGCCACACAAGGGAGAAGGCAGGAGAATGGGGTTAGGAGGGAGATATAGATTAGCCAATGGTGGAGTAGACTTGATGCGGCCGAATGGCCTAATTCTACTCCTATCACTATGACCTTGTGACAAACTACCAAATATAAGCAAGATGCAAGATTTCTTGGAGTGCAACCTGCAAATAAAATTTGCATACATCAATATACTAACTATTGAATATATGTCAGCACACCATTTGAAACAGGTAATGTAATTCTGGCATTCAGCATTTGTAGTTTGCTGTTGAAGCTGGAACAAAGCCAAAGGAGAAATGCTTTGAGAAAAAATAATCAAGTCTTTTGTGTTTATTGTCTTTGAGGTATCCCCAAGAACGGTTCAGCTGAAGCTAAATGCCTGCAAGTCTTCCAGGAATCTCTCACTTTGACTGGTTCTCATTGAAACTGTCAGAGATTCCCGAAAGTTGATCATAAACAAAAAGCATGCTGAGGATACTGGCACTGTAGACAAGACTAGGATATGTTGCCATTCAAACCTGGAAAGTTCCCAAGTTATAGGCGCAGAATTAGGCCATTTGGCCCATTAAGTCTACTCCGCCATTCAATCATGGCTGATCTATCTTTACCTCTCAACCCCTTTATGGAAAGCTGGAAAGTGCAGACCATTCTTTCACAGGGAAAATATTGGAAGCTGTTATTAAAGATATGGTAACATCACAAATAAAAAAACAAGGAAAAATGGCAAATTCAACATGGTTTTGTGAACAGAAAATCATGTTTGACTAATTCATTGAAATTCTTTGAAGAAACAAGAAGTCCTGGTGATGGACTAGACTAGGGTTTCCAGAATGCATTTAATAATATGATGTGTCAACGTTTATTGAGGAAAAAAGTTTAGGAAAAAAGACCGGCAGCAAAGAGTAGGAGTGAACGGGTCCTTTTCAGAATGGCAGGCAGTGGCGAGTGGAACGCCGCAAGGCTCGGTGTTGGGGTCGCAACTGTTTACCATATATATTAATGATTTGGAAGAGGGAATTAGGAGCAACGCTAGCAAGTTTGCGGATGACACAAAGCTGGGTGGCAGTGTGAGCTGTGAAGAGGATGTTAGGAGGTTGCAGGGTGACCTGGACAGGTTGAGTGAGTGGGCAGATGCGTGGCAGATGCAGTATAATATAGATAAATGTGAGGTTATCCACTTTGGCAGCAAATACAAGGGGGCAGATTATTATCTCAATGGGGTTAGGTTATGTAAGGGGGAGGTGCAGCGAGACCTGGGCGTCCTTGTACACACTGAAAGTTGGCTTACAGGTACAGCAGGCAGTGAAGAAAGCTAATGGAATGTTGGCCTTCATAACAAGAGGATTTCAGTATAGGAGTAAAGAGGTTCTACTGCAGTTGTATAGGGCTCTGGTGAGACCACATCTGGAGTATTGTGTACAGTTTTGGTCTCCTAATTTGAGGAAGGACATCCTTGTAATTGAGGCAGTGCAGCGTAGGTTCACGAGATTGATCCCTGGGATGGCGGGACTGTCATGTGAGGAAAGATTGAAAAGACTAGGCTTGTTTTCACCAGAGTTTAGAAGGATGAGGGGGATCTTATAGAAACATATAACATTATAAAAGGACTGGACAAGCTAGATGCAGGAAAAATGTTCCCAATGTTGGGCGAGTCCAGAACCAGGTGCCACAGTCTTAGAATAAAGGGGAGGTCATTTAATACTGAGGTGAGAAAAAACCTTTTCACCCAGAGAGTTGTGAATTTATGGAATTCCCTGCAACAGAGGGCAGTGGAGGCCAAGTCACTGGATGGATTTAAGAGAGAGTTAGATAGAGCTCTAGGGGCTAGTGGAGTCAAGGGATATGCGGAGAAGGCAGGCACGGGTTATTGATAGGGAACGATCAGCCATGATCACAATGAATGGCGGTGCTGGCTCGAAGGGCCAAATGGTCTCCTCCTGCACCTAGTTTCTATGTTTCTATGATGTAAAAGATAACACACTGACTGGTATGGTATGAAGATTGTCTGACTAACAGGAACCAGAGTAGGCATAAATACATCACTTTTTTTCTGGTTGGCTAGGTATAATAAAAGATGTGCCACATAGATCTGTACTGGATCATCAATGTCTTACAATTTATATGAATGATTCGGATGAAAGACCAAAGAATAGGATATTAAATGTTCTGAAACCACAAAGAGATAGAAAAATAAGTTTTAAGAAAGATATGTGGAGGATAGAAAAGAATATGGATAAGTTAGGTGAATGAGAACATTTGTGACACTGGAACCATCCGCTAATGGGAACTGATTCTCACTGTTTATCTGTGCTAATCCTACATTGACCCTATACACATCCATCTCTATAACCTTCTCTCAATCTACTTCCTTGGAGAATAACATCACCTCCTGCAATATAGTCATAGAGTGATACGGTGTAGAAACAGGCCCTTCAGCCCAACTTGCCCACACCGGCCAACATGTCCCAGCTACACTAGTTCGACCCGCCTGCGTTTGATCCATATCCCTCCAAACTTGTCCTATCCATGTACCTGTCTAACTGTTTCTTAAATGTTGGAACAGTCCCAGCCCCAACTACCTCCTCTGGCAACGTGTTCCATACACCCACCACCCTTTGTGTGAAAAAGTTACCCCTCAGATTCTTACAATCTTTTCCCCTTCACCATGAACCAATATCCTCTGGTCCTCGATTCCCCTACTCTGGGCAAGAGATTCTGTGCACCTACCCGATTTATTCCTCTCATGATTCCATACACCTCTATAAGATCACTCCTCATCCTCCTGTGCCCCAAGGAATAGAGACTCAGCCTACTCAACCTCGCCCTATAGCTCACACCCTCTAGTCCTGGCAACAGCCTCCTAAATCTTCCCTGAACCCTTTCAAGCTTGACAATATCTTTCCTATAATCTTGTATCTGAAAAACCTCAACCCCAGAACTATTCTAGTAAATTTCATCTGCAGGCTCTTATAGGGCTTTACTTCCTTCCTAAAGTGTGTTGATTGACATTGGCCTAATCTTTGCCTTAGAGATGATGCAATTGTTACATTTAAGAATTTAGACAGACAGTTAAATAGGCATGGAATAGAAGGATATGGTTCAACATCAGGCAAATGGGATTAATGTAGATGGGCAAAAAGGCTCGCATGGACGTGATGGGCTGAAGGGCCTGTTTCTGTGCTGCCCAACTTTGTGACTCTTTTTACCATACAATACGATGACATTTTATTTATCCCAGGAGGGAAATTGATCTGCCAACTGTCATAAAACACAAGATGCATGAAACGTAAGTGACGAGTGGAAAGGATTGGGGATGTGCAAAGATTGGGGGGAGGGGGGGGGGGGGAAGGGGAGTCAGTCTACTCCACGACAGAAGGGGGAGGAGTTGTATAGTTTGATAGCCACAGGGGAAAATGATCTCCTGTGGCGTTCTGTGCTGCATCTTTGTGAAATCAGTCTGTTGCTGAAGGTACTCCTCAGGTTGTCTAGTGTGTCATGGAGGGGTTAAGCTGTATTGTCCAAGATGCTCCACAGTTTGAGGAGCATCCTCCCCTCCAAGACCACCTTCCATGGATCCAACTCCACCCCCAGGACAGACGCCCAGGAACTGACTCCCCTGACTCGACCGTTGAACCCCAGGATATCATATGCTTTGTTGACTATTCCTGCAACCTCTTCACTTTTAAACACTTGTGCGTATATATGCACACTATTTAGGACTGTGGTAGTCAATCTATATTGACTGTTCTCATTCTTTTTCCTAAAATAAATTCAGCAACTGTGAGATTTTCTCCTAATCCACAGTTTACTTATCCACTTGGTGTCACATGTAATTGAAACGTTGCCTTGATATCAAAGCCTATCATTTCTAATTAATTCTGGAAATTTGTTTCTGTTCATGTTTTGGGCCACGTATGTAATAAGGTCTGGAACTAATTAGTCGTGGTGGATGTCATTATATTTGAATGCAAAACTGTTTCGTTATGTGCAGTCTCTTTGACTTAGCTATTTATATTATTCTCAACAACTTTTGATTCAAACCACATATGACTACAGAGCTTCTTGGTAATGTTAAATGTTTACCATAAGTTAAAGAAGTAACAATGACACCACACAGCAAAAAGTTTGTAAATATTTCAGCGACATAGCTTTAACTCTGGTCAAAAACATTATAATTCACAACAAGAGTTGTGAATCTGTGGAATTCTCTGCCACAGAGGCAGTGGAGGCCAATTCACTGGATGTTTTCAAGAGAGTTAGATATAGCTCTTCGGGCTAATGTAATCAAGGGATATGGGGAGAAAGCAGGAACGGGGTACTGATTCTGGATGATCAGCCATGATCATATTGAATGGCGGTGCTGGCTCGAAGGGCCGAATGGCCTACGCCTGCACCTATTTTCTAACTTTCTATGTTTCTATAATTAGTTTAATTTAAATGGGAGATATTTACTCTGCCTTGATTTTTCTACTAGCCATTTCCATTACTTAGAAAGTAGTATCATGCTACACCCATGAAATATTTATATCAAGTACTTAATGTGAAATATTTATTTGTCTTGTATGTTTGCATTGGCTTAATACTCAACAAATGCTAAGTTGCAAATTGTTTCTAGGAGCTCTCCATTTATACTACATATCTGTCCAATTTAAGTAATTGCAATGAATTTCTCATAAGGTTTTGTTTTACAATAAACTAAGTTGATCTATATTTGGTGAAACAGTTACAGTCATGTTCATGTGAAACGGGATTTCATTCGTAATACCCTACGGTAAATGCTAAGCAATAATACTACACTGACAAAAATATTTCTTAGTCACTAAGCCTAATTATCTTAAAGATTTTTTTAGAGACAACTCTTTCAATTACATTCTCCCACAATTACCTCTGTGGGACTTGTCTGTAATGTATAATAAAAGCATTAAAAGATACACAGGACAACACGAGTACAGGAGATGCTTGTGTGATATTAGCCAGCCACATATTGTAGCACAGGTTAGTGTCCTGTATTATTGCAGACATTAAAGAGGTGGGCATGCAGGAAAGAGGTGTAGCTAAGATCTGTGCTTGCACTTACCAACCTCCACAATACTAGAGCAGCTGGGACCTGTGAATCCATCGGGACACTCACATGAAAAATGTTCATCTGCCAACCCTGCCATGCAGGTACCACCATTCTCACATGGGTTGGGTTTGCATACTTCTCCTGTTACAGACGTAAAAGAGATCAAACATTAAGGAATGTGTTAAGGTCGAAGCAGATAACTAAAAAAAATGATCAAGACAAATTGATAAAAGATAACTGTGATACCTGAACCAGCACCAAATGACAGAATATAATTAAGCAAGCTAAAGAGCAAGGAAATTATGCACTATGTACTAAAGGTGTGAGTGAATATGAATTATTTCAAAATGAATCTAAGATATATAATTGTCCTATGTAATGCTGCATCCATATCCCTACCATGCTGAGTAACCATCTACAAGGCCTTATGGTGAGCAAACTTACAAGAAATATCAATTCAATGATTCACATGTACCTAGGCACAGTGAAATGCTTTCTTATGCATGCAACCCAGTAAAATCATACAGCAGTCTTCAACAGTCTTCGTACAAGAGTCACAACGTTTCTGGTATCAACAAAGTTACAAACGTTCATCAAAATGTTCTATCTTTTGCCAGCCACCGCATGTGGCAGCAGATGGCCCACCGCCGTGTCCCCCCTTTGTTCTCTGTGGCCCCAGGCCGGGGCTCCCCATCAATCTCGGTAGCATTAGTAACATTAGATACAAAACCTATTATTGTTTTGTTTTTTGTGTGTTGCACTATTATTGTTTGTTTGTGTTTTTTGTGTGTACGTATGTGTGCGTGTGCATATCTATGTACGCACATATCTATGTGTGCGTGCGTAGGATCTATATATATATATATACACATATAGATATATATGTGTGTGTGTGTGTGTGTGTGTGTGTGTGTGTGTGTGTGTGTGTGTGTGTGTGTGTGTGTTTATTTGTATGTGTATATTTATACACACACACAGAACTTTTCTTTTTTCTCTCTCGTTATTTTATTGTTTACAGTGTACTATGTTTTCATATTCTGTTGTGCTGCTACAAATAAGAATTTCATTGTTCTATCTGGGGCATATGACAATAAAACACTCTTGACTGTTGAAAACCTAGCACCATTTAGTGTCATGACCTTAAAGTCATAATTCTGCAATGTACTTCAATTGAGTCCCTACAAGTGAATATTTATCCACACCATAAATGTTCATTCATACTATGCTAAAAGGTAATGTTTTCTCAGCTCACTAGTTATTTATAAATAATGTAATTAGCAATTATAATGTTGTTAAGCATTACACGTGAACAAGGATGTCCCCTATAATCTGCATGAGCATACCTTTACAGATTCAAGGGTTTGAATATATGCTCAAAATCCAAGTGAGAAGCATTAGATTGCTAGACATCCCTTTTTTAACCGCTATAATGACAAAGAAAATCTCCAGTTCATAAAGACCAATGGCAGTGTAAATATTGGCTTCCAAAAGCCGCTGAAGTCTTTAATTAATTCATAAAGTAACAAAAATATAACATAAAGTACAAGAAAAATATCAAGGGTAAAATCCATTAATTATTATTTACTTGTGTAAATAGCTCGTTCTAAGCTTCTCCCGGTCTAGTTTCAGTCAATACAATACTGAGTCAAGCACTTGCGCAACTAAACTTTATTTTGGAAAACACAATAACAGTTCCCCTCTACTATACCTAACCACCGCGGGTTCGATCCTTGTATCTGCTTGGCCAAGCCCTTCTCGCCTCGTGCAAGCAGAGACACTCCAAAAGGTCATGCAGTCCCAAGCGTTCTTCCAGAAGATCGACACAGGACCTCGTGGGAGCTACCTTTTAGTGGTCACCGAACCTTGAGGGGCCGAACCATATGGAGGTGGTCTCTATACAGTCCAATATCAGATATCGATTAATACAGTACATGATAGACATTTCCCTAACCCAATAATACAGTGACTAATACAATGTTTCTGATGAAGTTTCTAAATGCAAGTTAACAGAGATGAATTATGCAACATGTGCCTGGATATTCAAGGCTCAACACTTAACCCAATCAACATCTAGCAAAGTAAAGCTTTGCAACAATATTTACAAATTGTATGTCTGGTTTCCATTCACCCAATCCGTTTCATGCAATTTACACCTAATTGTAATAATCTGCAGGTGTCCCATTCTTTCCCTGTAACTCTTATCTGGGCTCCAGACAAACTGGCACCATTCTGCAGCTTATCCCAGCTCTGCAAAAGGCACATTTAAATTGACCAAATCGCCAAGCAGCACAGAAGCCTTTACTCAATTTTAGTGTCCTGGCAGCTCCAATTTGGCCAGAATTAACATTCCTTCCTTTTATCATGTATGATAAACCATCATGCATGATCACCAAACAATCAGATAATCAGATAACCAGATATACATATGTTTGACTATTACATTCTCCATCTCTTAACAACAACAAGATGATGATGTTTCTTCCCAGAATCTTATCAAGCTTCCCGAGTTTTCATGGGCGTAGCTTCACAATTTCCATCTGATGAGTCTTCACCTCCCGAGTTTTCGTGGGCACGAATTCCCTCCATCCGTGTTGTTGCCCATTCTTCCATCCTTTTCCACAGTCGAACCTATAATTCCTGAAAAACTTGGTACAAAGCAAGTTACCATTCATGCACTAATGCTTTCCCATAGTAGTAGTAGGCCCCCTTCGGTCATGACTGACCATGGGTGATGCATCCTAGTTTGCAGGTGATGTGTGGTCAGATGCAAGCCTGGGCGATGTCATATGGAGGACAGGCTGTTGCCCATGTAGCATGTCCTCCCTCTCCACGTCGCTGATCGATCCAAAGGAACAGCAGGGCCATTACAGTTTGGCACCAGCGCCGTCGCAGGAGCTGCCTGAGCGAGGTTGTAGACAACGATGAACTGCCTTAGGGTCTCCGACTCCGGATGTTTTTGAGGTTTACACCAGGAGTCTTTTCCATGACTGGATATGGCCACAAGGCAGCGGAGGTTTTAAATCAGTTTTCCCTCCCCTAGATGTACTGCCTTCCCAGGCTGACGAGCCCATCTGCCCAAGACTCATGGGGGCGGGATTGTCTACCTTCCCGTGCAGGTCTATAGCACCTGCCCATTGCCCTGTGATTTCCCATACATTCACTGTATTCCTGTTCTGTCAATACTATCCCTTTTCCATTTTACTATCACTATTCTGCTCTATAATATACTATTTACTATCCTAGGATCAACACTAATCAGCCCTCTCCATATTCTGACGGTTCCTTAATGTATATCTGATGATGGTTTCTCATATAAATTTCAGCTGAGTTCAGTTCAGATTTCCCTACAGGCCTGACTCTTATTTAACGCAAACCATGAAGAATGTTTCAATTCAACCAAATTCAGTCTCAGCCTTCAATTTAATATTTTTAATTTCAGGGTCCATCTCACCCTTCTCATTCCACAGCTTTGTGGTCATAACACAATTCCATTCCAATTCTTGTGGAATTCCCAGCTGTTCAAATTTAATCAATCAATTTCCATATGTTGTCAATTTTATCGTAAAGCCAATTAAGAATGCCGAATCTAGGCACAATTTCTTTCCACCTTGAAAATAGAAGCCGCTTTACTATCAAGGGTTAAACAAATTTAGATCCACCGGTCAAATACATAGACTCTGATATCTGAACACCCATTTCCTTATTCCTCCTTCTAATTCAATAGACTTCTCCTCCAGTACTTCTTCCTTAATATGTTGGCTCGGCTACCAGTCCATAGGGGTTCTTCCTCAAAACTAATTTCCTTTTACCACTGGGTAACTTTCTGGATGGTTAGTATTGACCTTCCGAGGGGAACTCATTATCTAAATTTCATTGTCTACCTCATCATTCTATACCACCACCTTACGTTTCCAGGGTATGTCATAATTTCTGATATTCGCTGGGGTCTGTCCCTTTCTTGATAGCAACTAAATAGTCCTGTCCCATCTTCGATTATCCTCCTATGGGTGAGACAAGCGAAGAATGCGAAGTCAACAATCAATTCTCGAATTATTTTAAAACTATATCCCATAAGCCCTTTTCAAATCAATTTATTTTTTGTAACTAAATTTAGGCGCAAAGTGAGTATTTTGCCCTGAACCACAGAGTGTCAATTTTCTAATTTAAATTTAAATTCAACTCTTCAAATTAGAGCTTGCCCCAATAGTTGTCATAGGTTGTCTGTATCTTTCAGAAAAATGTTAGATGGTGTTATTTTATTTTTCCTTCACTGGTGTCAAAAGCTAGATGATGTTAATGTTGGGCACTAGGGTAGATATCTTCTTCTTCTTCCTCGATGTTAGTTTCAAAGGAGTAGGGATACTGAGGAGCAGCCTTCTTTATTTGTTGGCCTCTCCCAGATGTATCCTAATGGGACAGGACAGTATCATTTATTCTTCGTTGTTGGTCTTTGTTTCTGGGGAGCTACCTGGATGGAGATAATAACTACACATCCTACCTGAGCTGTTACTTCTGCCCGTTCTCTAGGGTCCACACACTCTTTTCCTCACTCCCCAGATAGTAATATGTAGGTGATACTGTCCTGGAGGCACAAACTTAATAACGTTATTGATCATATTTACAATGGTTCAATGACTCCTATCCCTACTCCTGTACCTCCTGCGCAATTCATTTATTCTCCCCCTAGTGCCAGTTTAGTTTCCTTTAGTTCTTATTCTCTTTGACACCTGCTACTGGGTTCCTTTTCTTACTTTCTTTATTGCCCCTTGATTTCTTTTCCGTTCTGCTATATTCTGTCTTCTCGCTGGGCACTCCTTACTCCAATGACCTGATTGTGTGCAGTTGTGACAAGCTCCTTGATTTACAATGTTCTTTATTTTAAGGGGTTTTCTTGCAAAGTTATAAGATAGTTTACAATTTTCTTTTATGTGATCTTCAGTTTTTACTATGATAGTACATCCAATTCATTTATTCTGGTAAATTACTTGAGGGGGTTCTAGAGTAGGGGTCATGTCTCCACGTCCACAATTCCTGGACTGGTTGGTAAGTCAGGACTTAGAGAATGGGTTGGTTTGAGTAAATGATGTGTGACTTCTTGGTTCCTGACATTCGGGCCAGCTCTCTCTCTGTTCTCTCGGGTCCTAGTAGTCTCTTGAATTGAAGGGCCTCCTATAATTCCTGGTATCTCAGATATTTCTACATCCTCTAGGATCCCTAATTTCTTCATAATCCTGGAAATCCCTTCTTTGACCCCTCTCTCTCACTCACTCCCTTGTCGGACAGGCTCGACTCCAGTGTCCCATTCCCCCACAAGTAACATTGATTAGGTAATATGGTTGGCTTTGTTTTACCCCTTAGTTCCATTGGAATGGGTTCTAAATTGGGAGTATAATTGTAATAATAATCTGAGTAGTCTGGGACACTAATTTCTCCCATTCCGTTCCTCGCTAACATTTATGGACTCCATGGTCCTGAGCCAGAGCTTGGTTTGTCCTTCTTGACTATATGTTCAGTTTCTCTTCTAGTTACAGGATAATTTTCCTGTTTCCTACCATCCTTCCAATAGTGTCTCACAGCTCTGGCCACTTGACTGGCCCAGTTCTCAGACCAGTCCCTGTTATCAGTCTTAATTGAGTACACTACTGTAGTGGGCAGACAATTTAATAAGATAGCACAATATTGTGGGGAACTTACTCCAATTTTATAGTTTAAGCCACCTGATTGGTTGATGTATAATTTTGAAAATCGGTCTAAAAATTCATCTGCTCCTTCACCCTTTTCTGGTTTCATTTCCAGAATTCGTGTTAGATCACTTGGCTTTTGAAACGTGTTTGCAAGGGCCGTTAAAACAGCATCTTCTCTTGCACTGTCATCCACTAATATGTTTGCCAAAGCTTCATATGTTGAGTGTCCTAGGGCTACTAGAAATTTAGTATTTTCAACTGGAGTAATTATCTGTTATATGGTCTCCCATAAGTCCCTGGAATCTGCATGATATACACGCATTGTGGTTCTATAGGATAAAATCTGCTCAGATGTGGAATCTGCAGGAGTTGTTATAGATTGTGCAGACCTAAAATATTTATTACGGGCACAAGTCATACAAGGTGCGAGTGAAGCCTGGGAAACGCAAGAGGATCATGGAGGGAGCTGTGAACTTCCACTAGCGTTAACATTTGTCCATTCTTCCAAATATTCATCTCCTTCCCCCTCGAAGTCAGCACTAACCATCGGATTCCTAAACTTTAAATTTACAGGGACTAGTTTCCTTCCTGGAGATCTGCCTTTTCCCTGTTCCGTGTGTTTTCCTTCATCTCCACTGCTGCCCTTCCTACTGCCTGGAGGTCGATCTGCTTCACCTTCTTTCAGTTCTATTCCAAGTTTAGCGATTGCTTTTTCCCAACTTGCCATCCTCTTAACCTCTTTATTCGCCTTCCGTTCCTCATATTTTCTCCATAACCCTATTAATTCTTTTGCACTCTCGTTATTACTATGCTGCCAAATAATTTGTTCTATGTGTTTTATCCCTTTTACTGTTCTAATTCCCCCCGGCGGCCATAGCTTGTTTCCTAATTTCTTATTTAGCGCTTCTGACAAATCTCTTAATTTCTCTGCCTTGTGAGGGAACTCATTACACATTATTTGCAATGGGCTCCTTTCCTCTTATGTCATATCTCGATCTATGCTGTTCCCCATACCTCCGAACAACCGAAACAGAATTCCTAAATCCTTCACTCCTTCCTTTTAATCCCTAAATTTCTCAGGCTCGCTCTTGAACAGTGACTAATGGCCCCAAAGCATCCGCAGCCTCGCACCTCTTTACTCCTTTGCTCCACCAATCCTACTCTCTTATTCCAATTCTTCTCCTATCTCCCACAAGTCCACACACTTTCAACCTTACAATTTCCACAATCCTCAGTCATTCAAAGATCAGAGTACTCCAGGGAACAATCAAACATATTCGAGCACAATCCAACACCTTCTCGCAGCTCATTTTAACCCTCAATCTAAACACATCAAAATGAGCTCCAAACACACAAGTAACACTGTAAACAGACAATAAACCACACTGCTTATTTTCAGGCACAATCACACTCCTACATAAACCACAATCATTCATTTATTATGAATCACACACTCTAATAAATCCTCCTCGTGGCGTACTCGGTCAACGGAACGACTCCTCCCCTGACACAGCGATCGAAAGAATACGAACACTGATCGAACCACCACGAATCGGATTCCAACAATACTACAATCCCGAATTAAACAGATACAAATATTCAATTCAAACGCACTTTAACTCCAATTATCTAACACCCAAAAATCCTTAAGCACTCACACAGGCAATACAAGTAGTGGTCCGCGATCTTAACACACTCCAAATATTTGTACATACACAAAGTATTTATACAATTCGTATCTGATAAAGATGCTAAAAAAGATGATGCTGATTGAAAATTTACAATTTACAATAATAATTTAACATGGTAGCACACAGGTTACAAACACTCGATCTCAATGCCGCGTCGCGCTGTTATCAATCAGTGAACCTCTCCCTCTGATACCGAAGATTTTCCTCTTTCTAGGGTACTCTTTGCTGAGGGGTACAACTTCATAAATGGACTACTTTTTCTCCTCAATGTTACTTTCCCCTGCTAAGACTTGTCTTCTATTGGGGGACCTCTATCCCTCCACTCTAAGCTCTACAGAATTAGGGGTACCTCTCACATCCGGGTACTTTTCACCAAGTAAACCAAGTTCCCGTCTGTCAGTTAATCTTCGCTATCAGGCACTAATCAACAATCGATCAGAGGGTTACTATTCACTGTTGATCACCCACAATTCGGAATCGATCTTAAACATGCACAAACTCCAAAGTTCTATTTACACAGAATTCTACCATACGGTCAGAACTTCAATGTGAAATTCTGTATTTGGAAACTTTGATTCTGCAAATCTAAATTCGCTCTCGGACTGATTAGTTTTGGTGCGTACCACTCAACATACGCGGGCTCTCGAATTCAAATTTAATTGCCCAATGAAATCTGGAATGGACTAGAGTATTCCCAGCCAATCTATACTCTAGCTACCGAGCCCAGTGCCTTTATGAGATTCCTCGTCTGTCACTCCAGGGAGGGATTCAGATATCTTCACACAGGCGTACCCTCTAACCAACCTAGGTTTTACCTCTTCAACAGGACTTCCTTTACACCTGCTTGGCACCGGGTGTCAGCGCCTAGACTCTTCGCACTGGCAGTCAATGCCGAGTTTCGGAACGCACATTTCCAATCAGCGCTCCCAGCAACGACAGGTCAAATGCTTCACCGCTTAGCACGTAAACCAGACTTGTTTTCAATACTCCACCAATTGGATACCAAATCTGGGAAAGGATGCACGTTTGGTTCTCGCTAAGCAGCTGCAGTCTGCCAACTACGACCAAATTTTGGGCCTCTAACCCAGGAAAGGGCCTCTAACCCAACCCCAGCAAGGCCTCTAACCCCACCCAGATTTTATGGGTCCCTAACCCAAAGCAGTGCTATCCACCCCCCCATGCTTGCTAGACTCTGTTCTACGATCTCGTTGGGACCCTTTCCCAAGCCCGCGAATGATCGATCTGCTCTGACTAGCGAAGTGCCAAAAATCAATGCGAAAACCGCACTGTTGCGCCAATTTCTGCACTCACGATCGGGACAGCTCAACACCCTTAACCGCAAACTTGTGTTTGGGGGGCCGTTGAGATCCTGGACGAGCCCCCAATGTAAATAGCTCGTTCTAAGCTTCCCCCAGTCTAGTTTCTGTCAATAAAATACTGAGTCAAGCACAACTAAACTTTATTTTGGAAAACACAATAACAGCTCCCCTCTACTATACCTAACCACCGCGGGTTCGATCCTGGTATCTGCTTGGCCAAGCCCCTCTAGCCTCGTGCAAGCAGACACTCCAAAAGGTCACGCAGTCCCAAGCGTTCTTCCAGAAGATCGACACAGGACCTTGTGGGAGTTACCTTTTAGTGGTCCCCAAACCTTGAGGGGCCGAACCATATGGGAGTGCCCTCTATACAGTCCAATAACGGATATCGATTAACACAGTACATGATAGACATTTCCCTAACCCAATAATACAGTGACTAATACAATGTATCTGACGAAGTTTCTAGATGCAAGTTAACAGAGATGAATTATGCAACATGTGCCTGGATATTCAAGAAACCCAGACTAGACTCATCATTTAACCCAATCAACATCTAGCAAAGTAAAGCTTTGCAACAATATTTCCAATGTGTATGTCTGGTTTGCATTCACCCAATCTGTTTCATGCAATTTACACCTAATTGTCAGAATCTGCAGATGTCCCATTCTTTCCCTGCAACTCTTATCTGGGCTCCAGACAAACTGGCACCATTTTGCAGCTTGTCCCAGTTCTGCAAAAGGCACATTTAATTTGACCAAATGGCCTAGCAGCACAGACGCCTTTACTCAATTTTAGTGTCCTGGCAGCTCCAATTTGGCCAGAATAGCACTTTAATAATATCTTATCATGTGGACTAAAGAAAGGACTGCTATTCATTCCGCATCACATCAGATCAAGAGACGGAGCAGTCAAATCTTTCCCTGAATGATGTTGGGGATTGCGGACAGGTGGTGTCACCACCTTGTGAACAGTAAATTCTGTGCAAACCAGTGACTAGAGTCAAAGAGTCATACAGTGTGGAAACAGGCCCGCCCGCCCAAAATACCCACACCGGCCAATATGTCTCATCAACACTAGTCGAACCTACTTGTGTTTAGCCCATATCCCTCTAAACCTGTCCTATCCATGTACCTCTCTAAATGTTTCTTGAACACTGTGATAGTACCTGCCTCAACTACCCCCTCCGGCAGTTTGTTCCATACACCTACCACCCTTTGTGTGAAAAAATTACACCTCTGGTTCCTATTACATTTTTCCCCTCCTCACCTTAAACCAATGTCATTGGGTTCTCAATTCCCCTACTCTGGGCAAGAGACTGCATTCACCCAATCTATTCGTCTCGTGTTTTTGTACACCTCTATAAGATCACCCCTCATCCTGCTGCGCTCCAAGGAATAGAGTCCTTGCCTGCTCATTCTCTCACTTTAGCTCAAGCTTTCAAGTCGTGGCAACATCCTCGTAATGATTACATCTACTTATTTTCTCTGCCGTGGGGAATTTTTTAAATCCCTATCAACTGATCCATCAGGGGATCCCACAATGAGCAATGGAAACATTGTGTGATTTTTTTTACACAGCAACCCTTACCCAAATTTGTATTTACTTTCTCCATATATGGGACCGTGCTGGTTTAGTCTTTGATCATTGGCATAACAAAGGATGAAGAACAGATTTCGCTCCAGTAGAGACCTTGGCATCGGCACTTCCGAGGGGCGAGTATACCTGCCCAGACATAGTGGAACCTCCGCTATTATCTGTCTTGCCTGTTAGAAATCCTATTAATAACCTCTCCTCGGATGTTCAGCAAGCAGCTGGTCAGCTGGACATGCTGCGATGTCTCGCTTATCGCAGCGAGTCAAGACGTTATATTAAAACTCTACCTCATTAAGGGTGGATCCAGGGCCACAATTACACTCATGCTGCAAGAACTATTACTGAGGCAAAATCAAATACACCTTCAAAAAGTATATGGAAGATATAACTTCAAAGGTTACAAATGCAGGTACAGTTAGAATAATTACAAAGTTGATCCACCAAATGTAATTAGGTTAAAATAAGTATGAGACCAGTACAGTGGTGTAATAACTAGACTGCAAGAAGCATTTATTGGCTGTAAGGCATTTTAAAATGTCCCAAAGTCATGAAAGAATCTAATAAAAAAAACATATTGTTTCTATTCTGGGAGGTCTTTCTCCAGTTTCTAAAATAATGTAGAATTATCCCAAAGAAAGCAATGATATTTCCACAGAAAGTCTTTATTTTCTAACTCAATAATTACTAATAAAGTAAAAATAAAGAGTTAGAAACAGCTTCTCTCACATAGCAGTCAGGCTACAACCAATCTTCAGACTTTAGAGAAGCAGCAAGTCCACGCCGACCAGCGATTACCCCGTACACTAGCACTATCCTACACACTAGAAACTATTTACAATTTTAACAAAACCAATTAACCTACAAACCTACAAATCTTTGGAGCGCGGAAGGAAACCAGAGCACCCGGAGAAAATCTATGCGGTCACAATGAAAAATGTACAAAGTCCGTACAGATAGCACCCATAGTCAGGATAGAACCTGAGTCTCCGGCGCTGTAAGGCAGCAACTCCACTGCTGCGCCACTGTGCTGCCACTCTTACCTTGACCCTTGGAATTTTCAAATTGGGTATGCGGATTTTCAAATGGGACTATTTCCTAATGTCCAATGTTTCCTCAACCACTCCAAATCTGGGACCCATTTTTGTTCATATTTAGACACAAGGAACTGCAGGTGCTGGAATCTTGATAAAAAAATACAACGTGCTAGAGTAACTCAGCAGATCAGGCAGCATCTCTGGCGGACATGGATAGGCGACGTTCCGGGTCAGAAATTTTCTTCAGACTGCTTCTTCAGAGACTGAAGAAGCGACCCGATCCTGAATGTCACCTATCCATGTCCTCCAGAGATACTGCTTGACTCGCTGTGTTACTCCAGCAGGTTGTGTTTTTTTTTGCTTTTCATGCCTACCTTCTTCTTTCTTCTTGCCCTCTTTATTCCTACATCTAAACTACAGTCATAACGTGCAGAATGATCAGTAAATTGTTCACACCTTAATCCTGTAACCTAATAACCTCACATGGATTATTTTGTACCGGTTTGGGCTCCTTACCTAAAGAAGGCTATACCTGCATTGGAAGTAATGCAGTAAAATGTCACCATGTTGATTCCTAGAATGAAGGAGTTGTCTCATGAGGAATAAATGATAAAGTCAGGCTTGTGCTTTTCACAGGTTAAAAATAAGATTAATAAAATATATAAAATCTTGAGGGGGGAGCATGACTGTGTGGATGCTTGGAGACTACATGGGGAGAGCTTGCAGTAGAGAGCATAGACTCAGGTTAAAGGGTCAGTCATTTAAGACTGAGATGAAGAGAAATGAATCATTGGAATTGTCTACTCCAGTAAGCCGTGGAACCTGAATTATTAAATGTTTCCAAGGCCAGAGGAAACATTTTTTTTCTACTGAAGAGGGTTTTTTGGGAGCAGTAGAGTTAAAGCCAATGTCAGAACCCACATGATTGTATTGACATACCCAGCAGGCTCAAGGAACCTGCTTCATGACCTACTCCTACTCCAAATGCTAATGTCCTTGTGTCACGGCAGACTATCCTCCATGATAATTCTCACTATCAGTGCCTGGCAAGGTTACATTCTCAGCCTCTAAGTATACTCCCTATACACTTGCAGCTGTGGCCAAATTCTATTCAACTCAATTCACAAGTTTGCAGATGACACCATTGCAGGGGCTGAGAGGGCAATGAAGGGACAGAATCCAGGAAAGAGATAGTAACATGTCAGCGAGACAAGACCTTCTCCCTCAATGTCAGCAAAATGAATGAGCTAATTATTGATCAGAACGGAGTACACGCTCCAATCTTCATCAAAGATGCTTTAAGTGGAGATGGTTCAGAGCTTCAGGTTTCTAGGCAAAAATTATCACAAACAATTTGTTCTGGTCCCACTACATGGACACTACACCCAAGGTAGCATGCTAAACCCTCTGTATCCTCAGAAGGAAATTCTGCATGTCTCTAATTACTCTTACTAAATTCTACAGATTCACTAGACAAAACATCCCTTTGGAATGCATTACAGCTTTGTTTGGTAACTGCTCAAGAATGGAAAAAATAGCAGAGAGTTGTGTAGACAGCCCAGTCCATTATGTAAACCAATCTTCCCCTATAAATTCTATCTACACCCCATGCTGCCTCAAAAAAGAAGCCAATATAATCAATGACCACTCACATCTTGGTCATCCTTTCTTCCTCTCCTGTTAGACAGGTGATTTTGGTTTTAGTTTTAGAGATACAGCACGAAAACAGGCCCTTCAGCCCACCGAGTCCTCGCCGAACAGCAATCCCATACACTAGCACAATCCTACGCACTAGGTGCAATTGATTTTACCGAAGCCAAATAACCTACAAAACCTGTACGTCTTTGGAATACGGGGGAAACCGGAGCACCCGGGGGAAAACCCACGCGGTCACGGAGAGAATGTACAAACTCCGTAAAGACAGCACCTGTAATCAGGATGGAACACAGGTCAGATAGCAACTCTACCACTGCACCACTGTGCCCCCTATTCAAAATCTTCAAAAGCTTCGAAACACATACCACCAGAATCAAGAACAGTTTCTCCCCCATTGATATCAAATGATTGAACAGGCCTTTCATGAGTTAAGAATGTATTCCCAATATGTCTCGTTGTGACGCTTGCAACTTTTAAAATTATCTGCACTTTCTCTATAGTTGTGTTCAAAACAGACTCAAACTGCTGGAGTTTGGGTCGGGACTGATTGTGGTGGGGTGGGGGGGTGGGGTAAAAAAGTTGGAAGAGAGCAAGTGCAGGACAAAATCCGGCTGATCTGTTCTGTACCTTTTGATACCTCTAATTTCCATCTCCCCTGACTCTTAGTCTGAAGAAGGGTCACCTATTCCTTTTCTCCAGAGATGCTGCCTGACCCGCTTTGTTACTCCAGTATTTTGTGTCTATCTAGGGCTCTGGTTCCATTTAAAATTTGCATCTGGCCTTCACCAAGGGTGTTCACCATGACTGAAATCTGTAACATTGGCCTTGTTTAGTTTAGTTTAGTTTTTTAGTTTAATTTAGAGACACAGCACAGAAACAGGCCCTTTGGCCCACCAAGTCCCCGCGGACCAACGATCCCCACGCATCAACACTATCCTACACACACTAGGGACAATTTACATTTATACCAAGCCAATTAACCTACAAACCTGTACGTCTTTGGAATGCGGGAGGAAACCGAAGTTGTCGGAGAAAACACACGCGGTCACGGGGAGAACGTACAAACTCCATACAGACAGCACACATAGTCTGGCGCTGTAAGCGCTGTAGGGCAGCAACTCTACCACTGCCTTTCTCCCAAATTATTCTGAAACTGTAATCCACATCTTCGTAACCTGCAGTAATTTGCATTACAGAATCAATAATGTAATTTGTAATCATTGCACACGGGTATGATCGCAATCAGACCAAGTACTGTGCGTCAGTATCACATTGCAAATAATATGTTAAATGCTGGATTAATAAGTATGTGCACAGTGATCAGTGATGTTAGAATTCAACATTTATTTTCAAAGCTCAGTCATTTTTCAACTAAACTGCACTCCACTATATTCCATTAAACCTTTCCTATCCATGTATATACTTAAATATCTTTTAAACATTGCCATTGTACCCACCTCTTCAGCTCGTTCTAAATGCTTGCCACCCTCTATGTGAAGAAATAGCGCTCATGTCTCTTTTGAATCTTTCTCATCTCTCCTGAAACCTAGTTCTTAACTGGGAAATAGATTGTGACCACTCACCTTATCAATGCCTCTCATGATTTTGTACACCTCTGAAAGGTCACCCCTCAGCCTCCTGCACTCCAGGGAAAAAGGTACCAGCCACTCTTTATAACACCATTAAATAATTATTTTATACAAAAACTGAATATTCTACAAAAATAGCTGTTGTTCAAGGAACACAAAAAAGGGTGTTTTATCTATATACTATTAAAACTCTGTGTGTGTGTGTGGGAGTGTGTGTTTGTGTCAGATTTGGCCTTTGATTCCTTGCTCCGCCAAAACCACACGTGAAAACTCCGAGATTTTTTCCATTTCGCTAGACATTACACTTTTACATACCCTAACACACTCCTTATTAGATTTAGACATTTTTATGTACACATTTTAAAATAAAATCAATCCTCCCCCCCCCCCCACTCACTCATTTTGTGGCCTCCTGCTTGCCAGCCACCATAACGGCTGCTGCCGCCCGGCTCTGCTCCAAAAACGCCGACATTCTTTTTATTTCGCTAGCTATTTTAGCTGCTGCCGCCCGCCTCTCCTCCACATGGCTGAACATCCCCAATCATTACCCCGTTCCTGCCTTCTCCCCATATCCCCTGGCTCCGCTATCTTTAAGAGCCCTATCTAGCTCTCTCTTGAAAGTATCCAGGGAAACGGCCTCCACCACCCTCTGAGGCAGAGAATTCCACAGACTTTCACAGCCATTGATCTGCTGAACCTTCCTCAGCAAATGAGTTCTGAGGAATCTGGTTCATACAATACAAATACAATACAATAATACAATACAATACAATACAATACAATTTATTTGTCATTTGGACCCCGTTGAGGTCCAAACGAAATGTCGTTTCTGCAACCATACATTACAAAACGAAGAAGACCCGAGACACAACACAATTTACACATACATCCATCACAGCGCTGTGATGGAAGGCAAAAAAAACATATCTCTCCACTGCCCTCACCCCCCCCCCCCCCCCCCCGATGTCAGAGTCAAAGTTAAAGCCCCTGGCGGGCGATGGTGATTGTCCCGCGGCCATCAAAGCCACGCCGGGTAATGCAAGGTTGCGCACCGGGTCTTGGTGTTAGAGCCCCGGCGTGTGCTCGCAAAGTCCCACGGCCATTCCAAGCCGCGCGGGGCGATGATGTAAAGCCCCGCTCCAGGTGCTCTTCAACCCCGCAACTCGGGCGGGAGAAGTCGCCGCTGCGGAAGCCCCGAAAAGCGGTCTCCCACCAGGGACCTGCGGGCTTCCGGTGTTGCCGTCCGCCAGACCCGCGGTTGTAGCCTCCGAATCTCCGGGGGTCGGGTCGCAGCAGCGCTCCACCACAGCTCCACCCGCTCCGGACTCGGCCAGCCCCGTGACGGTGAGTAGTCCGCAGCTCCGCAACTGGAGCCCCAGGTCGTTCCTGCTGGAGGCCGCTCCACGTTGCCCAGCCCCAACGACAATGGAGACCCGACAAGAAAAGGTCGGGTCTCCCGTGCAGGGGAAAGATTTTAAAGTTCCCCCACCCCCACACACATACCCCGACAAAAAAAAAAAAGAAAACTACATAGAAACGAGACAAAAATAATAAAAAAGACAGACGGACTGCAGAGGCCGCTGCTGACGAGAGTCGCGCCGCCCACCAACGTTTAAATCCACATCTGGTTCATCATCACAAATAAACTCTGCAATACTGCCCTTTTTGTCCCAAACCATTCTGAAATTATCATCCATACCTTGGCAACCTGCAAACTCATATTTCCTTTGCTTGTGTTGATGGTCTCAGTAGATCTACTTTGCCAACATACCAAATGATATGGGACAAACTACCAAGATTCTGAAGCAGCACACCGTTTTGAAATGCTGGCCTTACCTTTAAATCATTCCATTAGCTGGAGTCTACAACCTTGCACTGACATTATCTCCCTAAACAAGATTGGTTTATTTGATAACATGCTCAATTATGATGGATACAAGCCTGCGGTACCTCAGGACTTAAGCTAAATCCATTTAGATGTAACACTCTATCATGTTCATCAAGATGTTCATTAGCTTTTACAAATCGGAACTAGCGATCTTTGGATTTACTGAATGAACTAAACTTGATTCAGCATTCCATCCTTCATCATTGCCATGAAGAAACTATTTGATTATGCTTAGGATATACTGCAATGTGGAAAGTGGTCTCACATTCTGCCCGGCCTTGAAATTAGATCTTATGGTGCCATGATCTGTTCTGGGAAATGTATCAATTTCAATTAAAAGAACAATTGTAATGGATATTGTGGACCATACAAGTTATGTGAAGTCTGCAGTTTTCTTTGTAAGTCCTCAGTGCAATTGATGCACTAAATCATGGTAGGGTGGTAGTGATGTACTAAATCATGGTTCGGGTTGTGGTGAGGGATTGGGAGACACCTGGATGTTCACTATGTTGTCCAAAAAGGTACGGGCCACTTCCATCCTGTCCTCCATTGCTGTCTGTGTAGAGACTGGATGGTTTTTTTGTGACAATGTGCCTTTGGTTTGGGTGCTCTGGTTTCCTTCTCATCCCAAAGACGTGAACTTGGTTTATTGGCCACTATAAAATGCTCCTTTTTAGACTTTTTTAGTCTGAAGAAGGGTCTCGACCCGAAACGTCGCCTATTTCCTTCACTCCATAGATGCTGCCTATCCCGCTGAGTTTCTCCGGCATTTTTGTCTACCTTCCATTTTCCGGCATCTGCAGTTCCTTCTTGAACCTTTTTAGACTTTAGTCATAGCCTGTGGGAAGGGGTATTGTAAAGCACTTGGAAAAATAAAATAGGTGAATGCGTAATTATTGTAAACGGATGCTTTATGAATGGGTAGAAAGGAACTGCAGATGCTGAAAGACACAAAGTGCTGGAGTAATTCAGCTTAACTTAAGTCACTCCAGTCTGAAAAAGGTTCCCGACCCAAAACGTCACCCATCATTTTTCTCCAGAGATGCTGCCTGACCCGTTGAGTTACTCCAGCACTTTGTGTCTTGCTTAATGGTTTGGCATGGACTTGGTGTGCTAACAGTCCACCTTCCCTACTCTATTACCCTATGATTCTATACCTTGAGGATCTTGATTCATAGCTAAAGGATGTTGTCTGAGCAGATCCTTGGCTGTCGAGTTCGCTGCTGGAGCTCCATTCTAGATAGGCCTTCTGTAAGTAAAAGAGCCATCATAGAGATTTTTCCCCCACACATCCCACTCCTAGCCATTTGCTGTCTCACTCCATCAAGCTGACCTCCAACCTGTACGCCCAAGCTCCATCAATAATTCATACAATAAGGCTCATAGGTCCCTGAACAAAGTTATTCCCCATTTCCCCAGCAAGCACATCACTACACAACGGAATCAAGGGATATGGGGAAAAAGCAGGAACGGGGTACTGATTTTGGATGATCAGCCATGATCATATTGAATGGCCGTGCTGGCTCGAAGGGCCGAATGGCCTACTCCTGCACCGGTTTCTATGTTACCATTCTCACTCCAGAAACCTCCCGACACAAAGTCCCCCAGTGATTTGTTGCCCAACTGTCTCCTCTGATACTTTAACCAACACATCAACTGTGGATCCTTGCTCAATACCCAAGACCTCTTGACTGATCCCTAAACCATTTTTTCCTCATTCAACCCCTCCTCTCCCCAATAATTCCAATTTCCCCTTCCTTCTGATCTGACACCGGAATCCTGACTGCAGCTATATGAGATTTTTTACAATGCATCCAACCTGACCCTTACAGTCAAAAGATATATGACCTTCCTTTTGATCTCCCCCACTATTGCCTTCCTCCCTCCCAACCCCAATCCTGCCTCACCCATGAGCCACTATTTGATTAATTTTATGGGTTTGAAAGGAAAACCCATAGATTTGGGGGGGATATGGGCCAAATGCAGGCAGGTGGGACTAGTGTAGATGGGACAGGTTGGCCTGAAGGGCCTGTTTCCACGCTGTGAGACACTGTGACTTTATGATCCCAGACCATGAAGTCTCCTATGGGGCATAATACCTTAGGCCTCATGCTGAGTAGTTGCATGTACTTCAATTAGCCTGCCAGGCCTCACTCATATATTGTGCTTTTGGAAGGAACCATAACATTTCTAAGCTATTCACATTTTGCCTGTTGGAGTGGAAACTAATCACTCTGTTGAACTCCAAAGCCCTCTCACGATTTAATCCTGCCACATGGAGTCCATAATCTTAAGGTCACGATGCAGATCTGAATGGTTTGTCAGAATATTTTGGCATGCTAACTAAATATATTTGCCCATGGTAGAAGAGAACAAAAAAAAAAAAAAACTTCTGGTAAAAAATAATCTTGCTAAATTAAGATATTAGCTCACTGCAAATAAACAGATCTGGTTCTCATCTTAAAAGGCAACATTTCAGCTTACCTCACACTCTCTAATTTTAGAAACTCAACCACATGTATTTAATATTTGCAGTACAATTTGCTACAGGACAACAAATCTCTCTTTTATTGGAAATGAGCTGCTAGGTACAGCATGAATCCTGTTGCAGTCTTTGCCTTCCCAACACCCTATTAGGAGACAAATATTTGTTGGCCTAGACATTTATTTTAAGACAACCTCAATAATATGACTCACTTATTTGCAGAAGGAAGCAACGTTGTCTGAATACTGCACTATTTAATACATAACTTGGTCTGGAAATGGTTGACAAGGGTGTAATTAAAATAATCTGTCAGACATGTTACTAAATATTTCTAGCAATATTCGAAATCAATAGTTCTTAGAAACTATATTCCTACGCAGCTCAACAATCCTTGTGATTTAAAATAAAAACAGACTTGAAGTTTAGCTGAGAAAGACCATAATACTTGCAAGCTATATTTGTGTTAACAAATCAGTCTTTGAAGATGGCAATTAATATAATAATTTCATTTCTGTTGATGTTGATTTACCTTAATTGATCTTTATAGTTAAGGGTACGTTAATGTTTTTTTTTCCCCCAAACAAGTCAGCAATACATCAGAATGTCAAAACATTCATAAGATCATAAGTGATCGGACCATTTGGCTCATCAAGTCTACTCCGCTATTCCATCATGGCTGATCTATCTCTCCCTCCTAACCCCATTCTCCTGCCTTCTCCCCATAACCTCTGACACTCATATATTCCCTTCAATACTTATAGCAGTTAAAATCAAGTAATCTTTAAAAAAAAATATTAAGGATAAAAGAGAGTAGGAAAAATAAATTCCTTTTTTGTCACTGTAATTATAATTGATACACACAGATAATACACACAGCTATGCCAGAAGGATAATAAATAATCCTTTGATGTCCAGCCAAACATTTTACTTGATAATTTTATGTAGATTCAGTTTAAAGTTTCAGTTTAAAGTAGATTCACAGTTCACAATGATAAGCCTAGAAATGCCATACAGCGTTAAGTTTTGGCTTCATACGGTACATACATATGTCCAGCCCTGATCTGACCCAGTAAAATATCCATCGAAGTTCAGTGGCATAACTCCTTTGCAGAATGAAGAGAATTTGCTGGAATATGTTAAATTAAGACCCAAGTCTTTAAGGGCCTGTCCCACTTGGACGACCTAATCCACGAGTTTAGAAGACCCTAGACGGGTTGAAAAAAATGTCAAGGTCGTGTTGACTCGCCAAAGTAAAAGACCTCCTACGACTATGTCTAAGACTTCCTGCGACTATGTCTATGACCTACGACTATGTCTAAGACGTCCTACGACTATGTCTACGACCTCTTACGACTCCCCTCGACCTCAGTCTTCTACACCTAAGACCAACTACGACTGGGCTACGAGTGGAAATGATCACTTGATAAAATGATGTCATGTTTGCATTTTTTTCCTCTGGCCAGTTACCGACCTACGACTGCCTACGACCTACCTACGAGTAAAAAGTAGCCATTTTTTCCATGTCAACCTTTTTTTAACTTGTGGACATTTTTTATCAGGCTGGAAAAAAAAGCCGCGACCTACTTGAGGCCACGAGTACGCGGAGACCACTCACGAGCATGAGGAAGAGTTACGAAGACCTCCTACGACCTCGTGGCAACCATGCTGCGAGTACGAGTCAAGGGCAAACTCGGCAGAGGTCGCCAATTAGGTCGTGAAAGTGAGACAGGGGCTTTACACAGCCAAGAAGTATAATAGTAGGCTGGAGCAGCAACAAGGAAGCACCTTATATCTGGTTGGCCTGGGTATGCATTTATATCACTTTTTTAAGCATGTCTTCTAATCCTAGGCAAACAAAAAATATTTGCTGGGTCAGGTGGAAATCAGCAAAGGGTCTGTGTCATTGTCTTCAGTTGGCTGATGAGCAGAACGATCAAGGTTTCCTACACTCTTGCAGCCAGCAAATATTCAATTCACCGAGTCTTTGTTTAGTTTAGAGATTCAGCGTGGAAACAGGCCCTTCAGCCCACCGAGTCCACACCGACCAGTGGTCCCCGCACACTGACACTATCCTACACACGGGAGGGACAATTTACATTCATACCAAGCCAATTAACCTACAAACCTGTACGTCTCTGGAGTGTGGGAGGAAACCGGAGACCCCGGAGAAAACCCACGCAGGTCACGGGGAGAACGTACAAACTCCGTACAGACAAGCACCAGTCGGGATCGAACCCGGGTCTCTGGCTCTGTAAGGCAGCAACTCTACCCACTGCACCACTGTGCTGCCGAGTCTTGATGCCGAATAAAACAGTGTTCAATGCACACACAAGACAGAAAATGGTCACGGAGCTGTCGGGACAAATTCTCCTCTGGCTGTGATAAATGGTCGCAGAGTGGAAGCTGAAGATTAGTGGAAGCATTCCTTAAGCACTTCATCTCAATGAAGTAGCACTCAGCCAGAAGCAGCAACACACTTCAGTCTCCTTTATCTCAAAGTGGTCATACATTCCCGATTTTAAATTATTTTTCCTCATCGTGTCATTCCACATATCAATGCAAAAGGTGACAAGGGACAGTGAAAAGAGGAAGTAAAATAATTTTGTTTTTATATAAAGACTTTGATGGTGTTGTAGGAGAAGGGAACATTGAAAATGAAGATTGTAAAGCTTTAGGAAGGTAATTGTGTACTTTGTTTCACAATCAATATCAGTTTAGTTTATTGTCACGTGTACCGAGGTACAGTGAAAAGCTTTTGTTGCATGCTAACGGGTGTCAGAAGTTATGGGGAGAAAGCAGGAGAATGGGGTGAGGAGGGAGAGATCGATCAGCCATGATTGAATTGCGGAGTAGACTTGATGGGCCGAATGGCCTGATTCTACTATCATTTATGATCTTATGATCTAACCAGTCAGCGGAAAGACAATATGTGTAGGAAGGAACTGCAGATGCTGGTTTAAACCGTAGACACAACATGCTGGAGTAACTCAGCGGGACAGGCAGAATCACTGGAGAGAAGGAATGGGTGACTTTTTAGGTCGAGACCCTTCTTCAGACGCAAGAAGTCTTCGTCTGAAGAAGGATCTCGACCCGAAACGTGTATAGATTACTCCATCTGCATTTGTATTTTCAGCATTCCCAACTCGTTCCACACCCCAAATCACTTACTTGAGGATTTTCAACTGTGAAAAAAAAAATGTCAGTTAAGATGTAACATTGAACTCAATGATCCTTAAAGGTTAGAAGTTGATCAAGACTTTTCACTTTCCCAGGCAAGAGAAGGAAATTATCGCTTGCTTCAGAACTGGAACTTCGATCTCAAGGATATTCACATAAAAAGAACAAATGAAAAATCATTCATCTATTGAAATCTGATGGAAATCTGAAATAAACGCAGAAAATGCTGGAAAACATTCGTGGTGAAGTAATGAGAGGTGAGGCAATAGACACTAGACAAAAGACAATAGGTGCAGGAGTAGGCAATTTGACCCTTCGAGCCATTCACTGTGATCATGGGTGATCATCCACAATCAGTACCCTGTTCCTGCCTTCTCGCCATATCTCTTTAAGAGCTCTATCTAACTCTCTCTTGAAAGCATCCAGAGAATTGGCCTCCACTGCCTTCTGAGGCAGAGAATTCCACAGATTCACAACTCTCTGGGTGAAAATGTTTTTCCTCATCTCTGTTCTAAATGGCCTACCCCTAATTCTTAAACTGTAGCCCCTGGTTCTGGATTCCCCCAACATCAGGAACATGTTTCCTGCCTCTAGCGTGTCCAATCCCTTAATAATCTTATATGTTTCAATACGATCCCCTCATTTTTCTAAATTCCAGAGAATACAAGCCTAGCCGCTCCATTCTATCAACATATGACAGTCCCACCATCCCCAAAGACCCCTTGATCTGAATTTGACCCTTTGACCTTTTGATGATGATAATGATGATGATGAGAGAGGAAGATTAAGACAGATAAACTGAACAGGGATTATGAAATGATGGCGTAGAAAGCGAGAATACAAACAGGTGGCAAAATGCAGGGCTGAAGGACATGTGCAAATCCTGGAGAGCAAAAAACTGAGGAAACAGCACAAATGGATGACAATGCAGAACTATTCAGTTTAGTTTAGTTTAGAGATAGCTCGGTAACAGGCCCTTTGGCCCACCGACTCCGTGCCGACCAGCGATCACCCCGTACACTAACACTATCCCACACACCAGGGACAATTTACAATTTTTACCAAAGCCAATTAACCTAAAAAACCTGTACTTCATTGGAATGTGGGAAGAAACCGGAGCACCCGGAGAAAACCCATGCAGGTCACGGGGAGAAAGTACAAACTCCGTACAGACAGCTTCCGTTGTCAGGATCGAACCCGGGTCTCTGGCGCTGTGAGGCAGCAACTCTACCGCTGTGACACCATGGCAGTTCTAATATAATGTGAGAAAGTGAGTTATCTGAAGTTGTAGAATGTGTTATTGAGCCAAGAAATGTAAATGTCAAGAGGTTTTACCGCGACAAATACAACCCTCATTTAACGTACATCTGCAGCTTTAGCTTTGCTGCCGAAACCAGCATAATCCACAGCAACTTCACATGAGTTGGCTGCAGCTCCTCACATCAAAAGCAGTTGTGGAGTGATGCTTCTTTCGTCCACGAAGGCACTATCTTCCCTCAGATCCAGGGCACTAGGAAGCTGGCTTTAAGTGTCTGCAAGCTGCCATCTGACCAGCCAGACTGTTTGACAAGTGGAAACACAGATCCAGAGCCTTGCGGAGTGACAATGTTGAAGGTCATCCTGAGCATATGTGATTTTTTGTGTCTCACTGAGGGAAACCAGAGATCAACAATTCAAGAAGAACAACAAGTTGGCAGACAGGAGTCCCGACATTGTGATTCCTTCGTTGGAAGAAGCTGTCGACTGGGCTTGTATTCATTGGAATTTAGAAGAATGAGAGGGGATCTTACAGAAACATATAAAAGGGATTGGACAGGCTAGATGCAGGAAAAATGTTCCCGATGTTGGGGGTCCAGAACCAGGGACCACAGTTTAAGAATAAGGGGTAGGACATTTACTACTGAGATGAGGAAAAACTTTTTCATCTAGAGAGTTGTGAATCTGTGGAATTCTCTGCCACAGAAGGCAGTGGCGGTCAATTCACTCAGGGCTGCCAACTCTCACGCTTTCAGCGTGAGAATCACGCCTTGGAGCAAAATCTCACGCCCTCACGCTCATGACCAAGTTCTCACGCTGAGTTCAGTCCCTGCACAGTTTGTCCCTTTGCGCCGCGTTCCAGCGATCTGCACGGTCTGGCGAAGCGCGTCTGTTGCCGGCTGTGAGTGACGTCGCGTCTCTTCTCTCTTGGTTGGATGTGCAGCCGCTGGGTGTCAGCAGCTCTATGTGCCAGCTGTGAGCGCTGCGCTGCCGGCCACCGCTGCAGCCTCGCTCCCTCCCTCCCTCCTGCCCTTCAACTCACACGGCAGCGCCAGCGCCGCCAATCCACGCTACACCGTGCCCGCCAGACTCCCCATTGGGTGGCCGGGGAGAGAGTGGGAGGGGGGAAAGAGAGAGAGAGAGAGAGAGAGAGAGAGAGGGAAAGAAAAAAAGGAAGGTAAAAAGGGGATGAAGGAAGGAAGAGAAAGTGGAGAAAGAGGGAGGGGGAGGAAAGAGGGAAGGATGGGGGCAGGAGGGAGAAAGGGGTGGATGGAGGGAGGGGGAAGAAAAGGTGTGTGTGTGTGTGTGTGTGTGTCTGTCTCCCTGTGTGTGTCTCCCTGTGTGTGTGTGTGTCTCCCTGTGTGTGTGTGTCTCCCTGTGTGTGTGTGTCTCCCATTGTGTGTGTGTCGCCCTGTGTGTGTGTGTCTCCCTGTGTGTGTGTGCGTGTCTGTGTGTGTGTTTCCCTGTGTGTGTGTCTCCGTGTGTGTGTGCGTGTCTGTGTGTCTCCCTGTGTGTGTGTCTCCCAGTGTGTGTGTCTCCCTGTGTGTGTGTGCGTCTGTGTCTCCCTGTGTGTGTGTCTCCCCGTGTTTGTTGTTTGTCTCCCTGTGTGTGTGCGTGTCTGTGTGTCTCCCTGTGTGTGTGTCTCCCTGTGTGTGTGTGTGTCTCTGTGTGTCTCCCCGTGAGTGTGTCTGTGTGTCTCCCCGTGTGTGTGTGTGTCTGTCTGTCTCCCTGTGTGTGTGTGTCTGTCTCCCTGTGTGTGTGTGTGTGTGTGTGTGTGTGTGTGTGTGTGTGTGTGTGTGTGTGTGTGTGTGTGTGTGTGTGTGTGTGTGTCTCCCCGTGTGTGTGTGTGTCTGTCTGTCTCCCTGTGTGTGTGTGTGTGTGTGTGTGTCTTCCTTTGTGCATGTGTCTCCCTGTGTGTCTGTTGTCACATCCTGGTCTTAGACAGGGCTGCCAACTCTCACGCTTTCTGGGCACGCAGAATGCCAACTTGATCATTATGGACAAATTGGGCCAGCCATGTACGTTGTATAACTGACTATGCAGATCTGAATGGGCTTAGAATGACCATTTAAGCAAAATTGCCCTCACTTTCCCCATTGTGATTCTTGAGATTAATATCCCTTTGCTCTGTTAACAGCGTTAAAGTACTTGAGGTAGAGTCAGGAAAGGGAACATGTTATTTTCTTTTAATTTGTTAGTTGATTTTTTGTTGACTGCCATAATTTCTGAAATGGTCTTAATGTAACTTAACTGTTATAAAGCAGTAATAAGTGATTTTTGTCCAAACAATTGGAACTTGCATAAAATGTTTGCATTATTAGCAGGGCTGCCAACTCTCACACATTGAGCGTGAGACTCACGCATTTCACAAAACTCTCATGCTCTCACGCTGATCACAAAATTATATAATGAGAATAGGACCTGTTTTGCTTAACAAATAGTGTAGGAAGGAATTACAGATGCTGGTTTAAACTGAAGATAGACACTAAAAACTAGAAAAACTCAGCAGGACAGGCAGCATCTCTGGAGAGAAAGAATGGGTGATGTTTCGAGTCGAGACCTTCAGCCTGAAGAGGTTGAAAACCAGCCATAAAACACAATGACTGGACATGTGTGTTATCCAACTAAGGGCAGAAATTAGAATCATGTGTTCATCTTTATTCACGTGACACCATAATAAATATATTACAGAAAAAATAATTTAATGGGGTGGCACGGTGGCGCAGTGGTAGAGTTGCTGCCTTACTACCACATGGGTTTTCTCTGGATATTCCGGTTTCTCCCATATCCGAAAGAAGTGCAGGTTTGTAGGTTAATTGGCTTCTGTAAATTATCCCTGGCATGATGGATGGAATTGGTGTATGATAGATTGCTGGTCGGTGTGGACTTTATGGGTGGAAGGGCCTGTTTCCATATATATTTTTACATATACAACTTAATTTCATTGAACTATATATGATTGAATATGTGGCATTATTTTCATCTTGTTTCTATATTCAAAGGGTAAGGTTGAAACCGTCTGAAGAAGGGTTTCGGCCCGAAATGTTGCCCATTTCCTTCGCTCCATAGATGCTGCCGCACCCGCTGAGTTTCTCCAGCAATTTTGTCTACCTTCGATTCTCCAGCATCTGTAGTTCCTTCTTGAACAAGGTTGATTGATTTATTTGTGCAGAACAGTGATGGAAGTCCGACTTTTGCTTTGTTTCTCTGAGTTTTTCTCTATATATATACATAACAGCATGAATATAATCTGATTTCCATATATGAATACAGTCATTCATGTGCTGCACCTGTTGATCAGAGCCTGGCTCTATTGTGGAATGTAATTAGGAATGTAACTTAGCCTAACCTTATTCATACCTAATCCAATTTAAAGCATAAATGTTGCATTCAAATTCAAGTTAAAAGACTCGCTACAGTATGCACCAGATTGCACAATTTCAAGCTGAAAAATGCAACAAAAAATACTCCCCCCCCCCTCCCGGTCGCTAAGCTCCCTCGCAATTTCTCACTCTCAACTCTCACCCAATGTTGGCAGCCCTGATTCACTGGATGTTTTCAAGAGAGAGTTGGATATAGCTCTTAGGGCTAACGGAATCAAGGGATATGGGGAGAAAGCAGGAACGGGGGGGGGGGGGGGGGAGGTACCGATTCTGAATGATCAGACATGATCATATTGAATGGCTGTGCTGGCTCAAAGGGCCGAATGGCCTACTCCTGCACCTATTTTCTATGTTTTCTATGTATCTACAGTGGGATAATATCCTCCCAGGAATAAGCTGTTACAACAGGATAACAGCTTGCTCCAGGGAAAGAACCTTTTGCAGTGCAAGCAGAATTAGCCATCCCTCACAATACTGGGCCCCCTGGTCATATTCAGAAAAGGCTCAAGAATAGGAGAAGGAACAAGGCTTTTAACCAACAAAATAACTGAATATGTGGAGGCTGAATTGACAACCGCTTAGTTCCTTCATTCAAAACAAACCGTGTCCTGTTATTCATTGAAACTGCTGTCATATGGGAAAGAATGCTTGTAGTTTGAGCTGTGCATTCAATCAGTTCATAAGTTCATAGGTGATAGGAGCGGTAATAGGCCATTCGGCCCATCAAGTCTACTCCACCATTCAATCATGGCAGATGTATCTTCCCCTCTTAAACCCATTCTCCTGTCTTCTCCCCATAACCCCTGACACCCGTATTAGAAGTTAATTAAGACTTTCAAAGTTAGAGGATGAAAGACGCCTGGTGTGATACATTTGCGATATGTTTTTGAGGGTGAATGTGTCACTGCATTCTTCAACAAATGAGTGGAGACACAAGAAACTACAGGTGCTGGAATATTGAGTGAAAATAAACTGTTGGAGGAGCTCAGTGCGTCATAGAGTCAGTCATATATCATGGAAACAGGACCTTGCAGCCCAACCCGTTCATGCCGACCAAGATGGTCCATCTACGCTAGTTCCAATTGCCCACGTCAGGCCGCATGTGTGGAAGGAAATGCAACACTAACAAGGAGGGACATTTACAAGGCAGAAGTCTTTAAGCTGTCAGAAACAACTCCTGGTGCAAAGGCAAATAAAATGTTTTGCAAACTCTTTAGTAACTTGTTTGGCTTCAAGCTTCAGAGTCAGCAAAAGGCAGGTTTATTTTCGTTAGTTTAGAGGTACAGCGTGGAAACAGACCCTTTGGCCCACCGAGTCCGCACCGACCAGTGATCCCCGCACAGTAGCACTATCCTACACGCACTAGTGGCAATTTACACTTATACAAGAATACAAACCCAAGCCAATTAACCTACAAACCTGTACGTCTTCGCAGTTTGGGAGAAAACTGAAGATCTCAGAGAAAACACACGCAGGTCACGGGGAGAATGTTGGGCACCAACACTACCGCTGTGCCACCGTACAGCTTGTCTTTACATTGCTCTGATTACCTACGGCCCAATGGCAGTATGTGTCATGAGACCTTCAGTGAGTAATGCTGCTCCTTCCATGTCGAAGGAAGGCTTACGACACCAAGCAGAATAAGTGAATTCTATTTTGTGTCAGGAAGTTACAAGTCAGTCATCAGAAGGTGACAAATTCTGCAAAAAATAAGCACTGTTCCAGAAGCCATCCACAAAATTGCCGACACATTGATTTTATACTAAAACGCACGCACAACTGTGAAAAAAATTCCGAGGCATCACTTTATCTGAGATGCACTTTGCAGATTAGAAATTTCACAGTTTGTCACACACCAATGACAGCAATTAACTTTCTAGTTTGAGCACAACTCAGGCTACACAAACTGATGGGTAGATTTTAAAAGTTACACATGCTACAGATAAAGTGGAACTGGAGTTTAGTTTAGTTTAGAGATATAACGCAGAAACAGGCCCTTTGGTCCACCGTGTATGCGTCGTCCTGCACACTAGGTCTATACTACACACGCAAGGGACGATTTACAATTATACCAAGCCAATTAACCTGCAAACCTGTACATCTTTGGGATGTGGGAGGAAACTGGAGTTCCGGGAGAAAACCTATGCAGGTCATGGGGAGAAGGTACAAACTCTGTACAGTCAAGGACCGTAATCAGGATTGAACCCGGGTCTCTGGCGCTGTAAGGCAGCAACTCTACCATTGCGCCACTGTGCCACCCTGGTAATAGGATACTTGCATATACAGAAAGCATTAGATAAGAGGGATCTGGGAGGCCTTACTTTAAGTGAATTTGAGGGTAGGGTGGAAGTTAAATTGATAGGTTACAGGAGCAGAATTAGACCATTCCACCTCTCAATGCCATTCAGTCATGGCTGATCTATATTTCCCTCTCAACACCATTCTCCTGCCTGCTCCCCATAACCTCCGACACTCTTATTAATCAAGAATCTGTCAATCTACGCCTTAAAAATTCCCAATGACTTGGCCTCCACTGCCTTCTGTGGCAATGAATTCCACAGATTCACCACCCTCTGACGAAATAAATTTCTCCTCATCTCTTTCTAAAAGTACGTGCTTTTGTTCTGAGGCAATGGCCTCTTGACCTAGACTCTCCCACTAGTTAGTGGTAAAGTTAATGTCATCAAGAGTTCAGCACAGGAGCAGGAGGTAGCCCTGATGTAGTTGTCGACATTTGAGGGCAGGGGGAATTTAATGGTAATGTGATAAGATGCCACCCCACAAGGTAGTTGGGGAAAATAAAAACTCATGCCGTATGAAATAATTAAAAAAATCTGGCATGATTGAAGAGATGGAATAATTGAGTGATTTTCTAGCTGGCAAGATGTAACACGTGATATATCACAGGATCAATGATTAGTTAAGGTGTCATGGGTTATGGGGAGAAGGCAGGAGAATGGAGGTTAGGACCAATGAATGGCAGATCAGACTTGATGGGCCGAATTGCTTAATTCTGCTCCTATCACTTATGGCCTTATGACCTTAATGCTGGGTACTCAACTTATTTGTTTGACAATGCAAATCAATGGGTGAAGGGACTGAAAAAGTAGATGGTTACAAATAATGTGAAGAGAACGAACGTAAATTATAATTAAGTTCAGTGAATGTGGAGAAAAATGGCAATAGGGTATAAGGTGGAAAAATGTGAGACTGTCCAGTTTGCAGGAAATGGAAAAAAAACACATATCTAAATGCCTGCGTCTACGACCATATCATAAATGGTGAAAGCCCGCAGAGCTCTGAGATGTAGAGTGATCTGTATGCTTTAGTGCACATTTCACAAAAGACTTGGATGTCGGTACAGCAAGTCATAAGGGAAGCTAACATCCGTCTGAAGAAGGGTTCGGACCCAATACATCATCTATTCATGTCCTCCAGATACTGCCTGATCTGCTGAGTTACTCCAGCATTTTGTGTCTTTGAATGTTAACAATTTACCGCAAAGGAAAATGAATGCCTGAATAGTGAAGTTATACATCAATTATTATAGGGCTTTGGCGGGAGCGCATCGAGAAAACCGTGTACCGTACAGTGCTTGAAAGAAAAACGGATAGAAGAAGCTGAAGTCTTGGCTGTGGAGAGGATGTTTTCCCTGGGGAGAAACTAGAACAATGCATTGCTATTTAATAGCAACTGATTTCCCATTTAAGGCACAGTTGAGGCATTTTATTCTGTCACAAAATCCTGTCTTTGAAAATATCTTCCTCAAAAGACGAGGGAGGGGGAGGGAGGGGGAAAGAGGGAGAGAGAAAACCTTTTTGAATGGGAGAGCTATATTTAGAGACTGAATGATCCACTTTTGCTTCTAATTCATATGTTTGTGTCTGTGGTCATATATTCAATGCAGCAAGATCTCACATTATCTTATTAATAATAATAATAATACATTTTATTTGTATAGCGCTTTTCAAGGACTCAAAGTCGCTTTACATTGAGAGTAAAAAAAAAATTAAAAAAAATAGAGCAGTAAGACAGAGATGCAAAGGGGAGGGGGACATGGGACTAAGGGTATGCAGAGGTGAAGAGATGGGTCTTGAGGCGGGACTGGAAGATGGTGAGGGACTCAGAATTTCGGATGCTAGTTGGAAATATTTTTTGAACAACTATTGCTTGGCAACAGGACTCACTCAGTCTATATTCTCCATAGATGGACTGAAATATTTATATATGTGGTCTCTGAATTAAATAATAGGAGAAACTGAATCACGTTGCGTTCTTCTCAAAACATTTGCAACCTACGGGCGTCCTTTGATTATTAAATCTAGTCATTCATTTCAAATGCAACCAATCTATCTTCTTTCAGGTGGGCAGGAGTGACAGATGCCAGCATAGACAATAGACACGTGGTAGTTAGATACTGGAGACACATTAAGACTCAGGGAAAGGAACCGGTACTTCATTCAGACCTGAATATGGCCTATGCAATGTCATAGATACATAGAGTTGTACAGCACGGAAACAGGCCCTTCAGTTCACTTTGTTCATGCTGACCAAGTTGGCATATTGGGTTAGCCCAACTTGCCTGCATTTGGCCTATAACCTTCCAAACCTTTTTTTATTCATTTGGTCATAGTTATACAGCTCAGAGACAGTTGCATCATGTTGCCCCAACTTTTGGATTCAATAATTATCCCAATGAATGCCAAAGGCCTTCGTCACCACACTGTCCACATGACTTGCCACTTTTAGGCATCCATGTACCAGATTTCTGTTCTGTTACACCCACCATGGCTCCACATTTACAGTGCAAGTCCTGCCCTGTTTTGTACAACAGGTGCTAGAGGTTATGAGGAGTACGCAGGAGAATAGGGTTAGGAGGGAGAGATGGATCAGCCATGATTGAATGGCAGAGTAGACTTGATGGACCAAATGGCCTAATTTTACTCCTATTCCTTATGACCTTATGAACATATTTATGACCTCATGTATCATATTTAGATACATAGATACATAGACAATAGG